>CM023490.1:41339607-41911206 GCA_013339685.2 Hyalomma asiaticum
GGCGAGCGGAGCTGCACTGTATCTGTACAATATAATGGTCACTTCCAAGTGTTTCGGCGAGGCTATTCCACTGCACTTGCCGCACGTTGTTGGTAAAGGCAAGATCTGGGGTGGTGTCTCCCGTCACACTATTTCCTACTCTGGTTGGTATACCCGGAGGAGTTAGTAGCTCTAAATCATGCTGCTGGGTTGCTTCCAACAGCCTGGCCCCTTTAGGACGATCTACTTTGTAGCCCCATGTAGTGCTCCATGCGTTAAGTCACCCAGGAAGAATAAACGATCGTGCCCGGTTATGGTGGTAGTGAGGAGGTGAATCAAAGCGCCGAAGTCCGCTGAACGCGCTTGAGGGGGGCTGTATACGTTGCAGACCACTACTTTTGGGCGCCCCTTCTTTACCGGCCATATTGTGAGTGTTTGTGCGGCAATTTCTGGAGTGTACTGAGCATCATATGTAACTGCCAGGTCCTTCTTCACGAGCAGGGCCACTCTGGTATCGGCTGTGTCGGTTAGTAGTCGATAGCCTGTGATTGATTTTGAGCCATTTCCAGCTTCCTGCAAGCAGATCACATCAGGAGGGATGAGCGCCGCCTGCACGTATTGTGTTAGAGAGCCGTGTTTGTTTTTAAGAGAACGACAATTCCAAGACCACAATGTAAGATTCTCTTGAGACAGAATGGTGTTAGCCATGGTTAGGTAAATTGCTGTTGCAGACAGCTCCGTCTTTATCTGATGTTACTACAACTTTCGTTCCTGGAGGCTTGCAATCGCTGCTGGGCTTCCGTCTCCTCTTTAGGACACTCTGAAGGGTATCGTCTACATGGCGTTTCAGCTCTCGAAATTCATTAAAGAAAAGTTGAAACTGTTGGCTCGTTTGCTGCTGTACGCTTAGTTGTAATTGTTGTAGCAGTGTCTGTTGAAGACCTTGAATCTGCTGCTGAGTGATGAGAGGCTGCGCGTGTTGTCCATGTGAGACATCGGCAGCGGCTTCCGACGCGTTGCTTTCCCTAGTCCGTGGAATAGATGAAAGTTGTGGCACTTGTGCTTGAGCGCACGGTGTTGATTGTGAATGTGTGTTTCCTACCTGCCTCTGTTCTAAAAGTAGTTCTATTTTCTTTTCTAACAGGTCTATCTTCTGAGCGTAGCTGTTGAGCTGCGCTCTAAGCTGTCTGTTCTCTGTTATCACTTGCTGATAGGTTGGGTTCTGTATAAGGGGAGTGGCCGTGTGAGACGCGACCCCTGCCCAGCTTACCTGTGGCTCTGCTGTCTTCTGATGCTGTTGCTGGTGGTTGGACTTCTGGAGCGGTGTGTCAGGGCTGGGTTGCTGGCCTTCCCAGGGCGTCTTTCCGGTAGGCTGGCGTCGCTGTCTTGAGCGTGAGCGAGAGCGAGAGTTCGGTGGTGTCTGAGTCGGCGTTCTCCCAATGTAGAGCGCTTCTTGTTCTTCAGAGGCGAACCATCGCGGCGGCGCTTGAGGAGCTTGCGGGGGCACTTGTTTTTCACTCGTTGGATTGATTCCGTTGCGTCGTTTCACTGGCTTAAGTCTCTTGGCGCACACAGGATCCCCGGTAAGGTGAGCTTCCCCACAAGAGGCACAAATCAGTTCACAAGGATGTCCGGCCGTAGGATTGAGCGTGCCACAAATTCTACAGATGGGTTTATCAGGCTGCGGGCAGACGTCCGCACGGTGTCCCTTCTCCCTGCACACCTTGCAAACTTGCAGGGTAGCTCGAAAGGGGTGGCAGATCAGCTCGCCTCCGTAGAAATAGACAGTCCGGGGAAGCTTATCCCCGTAGAAAGTGAGAGCCGCGCTCTTTGTATTGCCTATCATTCTGGCTTGTACAAGTTCGACGCCTTGTGTGCGTAGACGAAGATGCGCCATTAGAGTTTCCATGGGCGTGTTGGGCTGAATGCCGTGCACCACTCCACGGAGTGCCTCTTCTCCTGTAGCCACATAGGCGCGCACTGGGTGCGCTCTGCCATTCAGTGCAAGGTGTTGGAGCTTCCGAACGAGTTCTGCCACTTCGGAATATTTAGTGGACAATATGGCAATATTAGAGCCTCGGTTGATTCGTACAATAAACTTCTCATCGGTGAACTGGTTGTCGCAGGCTTCAATCACTGCTCTTGCGAACGCAGGAGCGGCAATCGCTTTCAACGGCAGGCCCTGGTTCGGTCGTATGACGATTTTATAATCATCTTTAGGCAAGGGAAGGAGTCTCTGTCCATGCGTCTCTTTGATATTGTTGTTCACTACTTGCTTTTGCTGTGCCTGAAGCGCGGCAAGGTTGCGGCGTTCCTGCGCTAGTTTCTTGCGTTGGCGGAGCGTCTGACTTAGCGCCAGTCCGCTTCATCGGCGTCTTGAAGATGTGAGGAATTACCACTCACCGAGGCATGGTTGTTGGCGCTGGTAAGATCCATGGGGGTGTTTTCGCCTTGCTCTGTACGGGCCGTGGGCGTCGCGTTCACCGAGGCTCCATCCGCGTGGTCGTCCATGGCCTAGCCTCGCTCCGAGCTGGAGCACCCCTCCAGCTGCGCTGCCGACGCTGAGGAGGCGTTGCGGTTAGGCCATCGCGTCCGGCGTCCGGTCGGTGCGTTTGTGGTGGTATCTTCGCGAAATCTCTGTCCAGGTCCTCGGATTTGGTATCGTTAGACTCCGGAAAGCTTCCCGATATTATGAGGCAACTTTTTCGGAGAATATCTTGAGATATCCGGCTAAAAACAAGCGATACTGCAGAGCGTGAAGTCAGGCCATCTAACCTGCTCCGCGCCCCCTAGTGTTCCCCTCGTGTGAGCGAGACTTGTTCCTGACGAGGGACAAGGTTAGACTAAGAGGAGCTTCGTCCCTAAAAGATCCAAACGCAATGCGTGACCCCCGCCACCATTATCGAAATGATAATAGCGCACCCAGTAAGACGAACGGACAAACTGGCGGAGAGACACAACAAGGACTGCCGCTTCGTGCTTAGGAGTAGGCGCCAATACCCTCAATTCTGAATCACCTCCGTGAGGAACAGGGACCGATGAAGACTGAACACTTCCAATTTTTCCGATTTCGATGTCTCAGCTCCTTGTTCTTCCTTTTTTTGTAAACGTGGACGACGGCTTCATGTCATACATACATACATACATACATACATACATACATACATACATACATACATACATACATACATACATACATACATACATACATACATACATACATACATACATACATACATAATCACAGTAGTAGTAGCACCTATTCCCTGTGAGACCGTCCATGCTTCTCTCGACCGCCGTTTGAAAGACAGCATTTCTGGTTCGGAGGTTCTGCGAATGATGTACGTTGATGACAGTTCTATATATATATATATATATATATATATATATATATATATATATATATATATATATATATACATATATATATATCCTCTGCCCATCATGATGCGCACGGAATAGTCAGTCAGCAGCAAACTCGGTTATTTCCTTTGCTTGAGCTTCTCTCTCTCTCTCTCTCTACGACAGTCTTTATGATCAATTTCGCGGATGGGTTGTTTTCTTTTTGTATTTTTTCCCATTTTCGACAACGATTCTTCTCTTTCAGTCCGCGGCGATTACGACCGAGCTAAGCCTCGAAAGTTCACGGTCTTACCAAACAACGCCGTTTATTTGGTTCCATTCCCGCCCACTGACATTTCCGTTGTTCGGCTTTTCACTCGCTGTCCTGTACGCACACTTTACCGTCTTCGCTTTCAGTAAGGATGCTCGCAATGCACAAGGCGACTGCACGCATTGGGTTGTTCCGAGAGCAAGCGGCGCACTACTTCCACCCTGACTCAGCGGACTCGCAGGCTGTAAAACGACGCATGACGCGTCTTCGGCTTGAGCTTAAGGTTCGTAGCCAGGCTCGGACACCGCATATGTTGCCGCAGGATGACACAGTTCACATCGGCGAAGCGTTTTACACAGAGAGCACCGACGGATCGGAGGCACCAGTTTACTACCTCCCTTTCAGCTTCACTTCACTACTCGCGAGCCCTGGCATAACAGTGGACGGTGTATCGCTCAAGGCGGTAAAATCGAGAATCCGCAGGCGAATGTTTTCTGTCGTAAAACAGGCTAGGCCTTTTCTCCCTAATGGTGGCTTTTATTCGAGGATAGGAATAGGATTAAATAATCCATTTCAGCTTGTTTTATAATTTTCTGTACTGATTTCGGTGTCTTTCTGGTTTTGCGTGTAAGCTTCCGCGGGTATTTTGATCGTGATTTAGATAACTCTGCGTCAGCCCAGGAAAACCCATGAACCCCTAAGGGTACGTAGACGTTGTTTGATAACACCATAAAAATACAACAAGGCGTACTGGCTCCACACGAGAGCTTCGCTCACCTGATGATGATGGTGATCAGACTGATAATATTGTCATCCGCAACCATCATCATCACGTCTGCAGTCCCTACAAGGCAAAGGACCCTTTCTATGGTTCCACGACTAAACAGGTCTCCTGCAAGCTGTGACTACTCTACCTCCGCAAAAATCTTGATCTCATCTGCCCACCTCACTTTCTGGTGCACCCTGCAACGCTTGTCTTCTCCATAGGGATCTAATTCTGTTGCCCTTAACGACCAACGGTTATCCTTTCCTTTACATCACATGTCCTGCGCACCCACAAATCTTCGTCCTCAATGCTAGGATGTCATTAACGCATGTTTGTTCCATCATCCGGTCTTCCTGGCTCATGACGTTACACCTGTCATTTTCCGTTACACTGCGCGCAGCTCGTACTCAGTTAAGCCGATCCCAAAACACCAAGTTTCTGTCCTTTGGGTAACTACCGCTGAGATGCTCCTGTTACACACTTTTTCCCTGAGGAAAGCTTCCACTCATTATCTCAGAATATTTCTATGTAATATTACCTGCGAAGAGCGTTATATAAGTGCGTAAAAAATTATTTTTTAAACACCATGACCAACCAGGTCGTCCTGCGCTACGCGGGAAAGAAACAAAACATGCATCAAGACGTCGTAACAGAAAGGTTCGCAATAAAACTTTCCAGGGACAGTTACGAGTTACTTCATAAATTTGTTCGTAGGAGCAGCGCCACCATACATAAGACATCTCCTGGCACATGCCACGCCACAGATGTGTTTACGTTTCATTGTCCTCCACCACTGTGATCAAGGGTTCCCGAGGGTTCTTGAACTAAGCCAATGATACAGCCTTGTCTGCCACCAAAAAGGTAACCCGGGCTGCATTTGCGAAAAGTGCATTTCCCCCGCATATCTTACCAGTGCACATTCAAAACGAGTCCACACAGGAACGATCCCTGCACGCATAAACCAGTTGCCGCAGGTCGCATGCTCCGAGAGTTGTCAAACAACGAGACAGGTGATGATCGCTGTCCCATAGCGAACAGAACATCACCGCAAAATGGCAGAAGTCGCTCTACAGAGTTATTACAGTTGTGACACGAGCGCAGTGTCGTGCCCTACGTCAGAGCGACATCGTTTACGCCATGCAGTGCAAGCCATGTCCTGCAAGGTACATATTGTCCTCTGTCCTGTGGCATTACCAGTGGCACTCGCTGTAAGAGTACTACATAGTTGGGAGAAATCGTACCTTAGCGGAGAGGCCGCCATATGCTTAGAAATACCACCGACGTACAGACATGTTCTCAGGTGGATCCGAGGATTGAGAAAACAAACAAAAATTTCGCTATGCAGCGACACCTGCTAATACGAAGCTTACAAGCGACGCTGCTAGTGAGCAAAATAAGAACAGAAAAGGGTGCTAACAAGCAGTGCATTACAGAAGCACTACACCTCCCTTACACCATCCATGGCATGTCGCTTCATGGAAGAGATTTTAAATGAGCCGTAATTAATGGTTGCTGCAGGTGGAGTGGTTGGGGGTGGAGCTTTAACGGTAAATGCGATGGTACAGAGAGACAATTAAAGAAAAGGAAAGCGTAGGCGACAAAATAAGGCCCTTTTCGCTAATTCTGTACACCGGTACGGAACCCACGTCCTGACCGTGTGCAGCTGTCGAAAAAAAAATCCCGTAGGCTTAATCAAGACGCCTTCTTCGAAGACGTAACTACCATCATGCGTCCAACAGACAAATATTGCGTGCAACAATTCTGTGTGCGGCGCATTGTAGCAGATGCATTTGTTTCCAGCCATTGGTTACTGAAAGAGTGCCATCGCTCTAGCTTCCAGGACACTGCACGGAAAAACGGCAGCGCGACTCGTGCGAGGAAACAAACACAACAAAGAGAACATAACACCGCGAACCACGGACACGGTATACGATGTGCAAGAAGGGGGGCGCGCTCTCATTGTCGGGTTAATGTCACCCGACACAGTGATTGCATTAAGGCATGCCAGATGGATCTGGCGAATAAGATAGCTAATGAAACAAATGGGAAGAGAGCTACTTTGAGTATAATGAGTAAAGACTCCGGGAGCCTCGGAAAACCTGATGTAACGTCGCCCGCGGGACGGTATGCTTGTCTCCGCCAATGAGACCGCGAGAACAATGTCGGCGTGGCGGGAATGAACTCGCAGCTAAAGCAGCTGGTCTAAATGAAGTTATGAGGCCGCTGATATTTGTTGGAATATCATCCGCAAATGTCGTCGAGCGCAAAGCCCTTGACCATCACTGCTAGAAGAGCATGTAGTAGTACCACGACGAGTTTTTTCTAAACTTAAACGATACAGACGTTTCCACTTTGGCTTGTTGGATATATGAAGGTGCGTGGTGTTGCGCGTAAAACACGAACAAAGAAAGGACACGGTGACACACGCAGAAACGTAGCTTCCATTGTCTTCTCACGAGGACTGAGGCGACAAAGAATACCACAAGGAAAGTGCTGCCATTAACATCAGTATCGCCGTACTGCCGCGTTTTCAAAGAGGCAGCCTTTGGAGAGAGGCGTGGGGGAGGTAATGAGTTAAACATTGCTATGAACGCACATGACGAGTCGAGAAATTATAGCGCCAAAGGTCCGGCATAATCGCTTCAATGCAGTCCTCATACGCGCCTGGTCGGAGACATTATTTCTTACGTTGCGTATGAAAGGCTCCATCCAAACATTGCTGAATGCTATCAACATGCAGCTGTCTGCCTCGGTATACGTGATTGGCCATGCAAGCCTAACAAATTTGCAAAAAGGGAGTTCTCTAGACAGTAATTATATGGCTCGCCTAGAGTGAAAAATTCAGTGCGCTCCCACGCTCTCCACAAGCACGGCCAGTGAAGCTGTGATGACGGGATCGGAAAGCCGCAGCAATGTTCTCTATCGATATGACTCAATTTAGGGATGACCTGAGAATCCAGCCGCAAGTGCAGCTTGATGAAATACACTATACCATTTGATCTGCATATAAATCACTTAAAAGTAAGCTTAACATTTCATCCACCCAATTGACGTTTGAACATCGTCACCTAATGCATCCTTGACTCATTTTAATTGTCACGTGTCTCACTTAATTCACACTTTATTTTGCGTGTGAGCCCCCGTTCACGCCCCGCACAGTGCGTGCTCACGTGGTTTACCTAGAAGGCGTTGCTGTAGTTAATAAAGCGAATTCGTTAGCATCGTCATTGTGTGCGAACCACTTCTCTCCTCCGTGCTCCGTCCTTTAGATGGTTACTACTCCCAGCCCAATTACAAGCAGCCGGAGTTTTCTCATTCTTCAGAGGCTTTCAACTCTTTGTCGGCCTAGTGTGTTACTCATCGTTAAGACTGAAAGGCAGCATAAATACACACAACCTCCTCGTTCGTTCTCTTGTTACTGTGTATTTTTGCAAAGGAACACAGAATCACAAGACAGCAAAAAAGCACATTGTGTCTTTTTGCGCTTCATTCCAGTCTTAACTATTCTGTAATGAACCTGAGGCGAGGGCCCCATGCCGTGGTGCAAGAAAGAACGAAGTTCACCCGAACCTTACGCCGTAAATCAAGCAAACCGAAACAAACAGCCAAAGTTTTCCCTCCTTCAAAGACAAACATTGGAAGCAACAATGGAAACTCACCACACACAAAATCAAATTTTACCGGTCGTAAAACTTTCTAACTCGCCTTCATCGAACGCCTGGAGCGCGGCTAAAACGTAATAGCCGCGAGCAAGCCGAGGCAGTTACGGTAAGATTAGAAGCGAGACAAAAAAAGAAAGAAGGAAACAACTACAGGCCCAAGAATTACATCAATCTATCGGAGAAGGAATGACGAAATCAATAAGTGCACCTCCAAAGGAAGTCTCGCTTTTTGCTCAACAGTCTTCGGGCATGCCAACAAAAAACTAAGATTGTGCTCAATAGAAACTCGAACACAGCCTCTAGAGACACTCTTTCTTTTTTTTCTAATTATTTTGGCAGCAGAAACTACCACAGTTCAATATCGCTCCAGGTGGGAGGAAAACAAAAAAAGAAAACCGCGTCCACTGGGAGCGCCCAGAGTAGTTGCCGTCTGCGAACTGTGTACAGCTACCTGCCACACCAGCACACGCGCACACAAGGTGGCTGTGTTGGCGCGAGAAAATGGTTCGTCTCTGCCACTGGTCCAGTGGTCTGGGATTTGTTTCACTTCTTGGTCCTATGCCAGCCTGTCTCGTGTCCTACAGACTGAAGGAGGGTCGGCATCGAAGGAAAAAGGAAATAAAAAAAGCGAAAGCTCATCCGACCTGTCCAAATTGGTTCACGTCCGCAGAGGGTGCCTTCTCCTGCAATTGTCTTGTGTTCCACTGGGAGGGCTTCGCCGCACACTTACTGCTCTCGCGGCGAAACGACATTTACAGAGAGGCAAAAAAAGAAAGTACGTTGGTATTTTCAGTGGAAGCTGACACACACACACACACACACACACACACACACACACACACACACACACACACACACACACACACACACACACACACACACACATGCTCGTTCGTTGGAAGCGTAGTGTCTGCTGGGAAGGCGATATTGTCCAATTCGGGGAAGCTGGCACGGCCAACGATAGCGGGTGCGCAAACGCATGCCACCCATTCACTTAAGCTTTCATACTTCAGTGTTTACCGGAGAACCGTTTGAAAGACATGACTGCTCAAGTGACACGATCGAGTCGTTTACGTAATTCAACAGGGACTTTTAGCAACTGAAACTTTACAAATAAAAGAAAAAGAAAAAGGAGAAGAGACGACGAATACGCTCCCAGTTTTACAGTACAAATAACAACACGTAATAAGGAATCACGCTGTATTTGGGGCACTACGCATAAACTATGACCACACGACGTTCTTCGGCGTGCGTCAAAATCTACGTATGCCCGTGGGTTTTGCTTTCTCAAACATCTAAATACCGCCGGAGGCCGCGACTTGAACACGCGCCCTTGTGTTTACGGCTCCTAGCCCGCCACAGTATTGGAAGTACGACGAGGAAACGTTCTAGAGCAACTGTTGCCTGAGTAAAAAGAATCGCGATCTGTGGATCAAAAAATGAAGCCGAAAACTCATTCAGAACTTCACCTGAAGGAAAACTGGGATCAAGCGAAGCTTGGTGTGCGCGTGCCTGACCTACTGCTCTTCGGATCTATCTATCTATCTATCTATCTATCTATCTATCTATCTATCTATCTATCTATCTATCTATCTATCTATCTATCTATCTATCTATCTATCTATTGTTTCTTTCTTCCTTTCACCTGTTACTTTCTTGCTTTGGTAGAAAATCCACGGAATTCATAAGGCTCACATATGTTAACATCTCGCAAACGTGGTTTGTGTAGTCTAGGGGTCAAGACACTTATTCGCCTTCGGAGATCGGGGCCCGTATTCAAATTCCAGCACCGGCAAATTATCTTCAAAACTGATTTTCCCCCCGTCGGAATGGCGGGGGGGAGGGGGGGGGGAGTTCTTGCGTACGACAACAACGCGCCTGCGGAACCTGTAACGCACAACAAGCTTCGCCTCAAAAACACGATACATCTGAACTTTCAGCGTGCTTCGCCGCTGAAACTTGTTCATTTATTTTCTTTAAAACACCAGGGTCAACCGGAAACACAACCCGAAATACACTATAGCGTTCAGACCAGATTACCTTTTTTTTTTTACTTCCGGAAATGGAAAGCGGTGTAGTATAACAATGATGGTGTCTGGAAACAGATAGAGAAACGAACTAAATAAAAAGACAATGCATTTGTCGATACTTACAATTTAATGTGTCTCCACGTGCCGAGTGCTCTGAAGAAACTACTGATGAAATGGCGAACTTATGAGATCAAATTTCTACGTGGGATGCAAGAACGTCCCCAGCCACTGTTGTTTGCACAACGTAGCACAAAAGACGGCGAAAACGCTTACGGTCCCTTACGAAAATCGATTTAGAGTTCCTTTAGAACTCCTAATGAGTTCCTATAGGGTCTAAAGGAACTCAAAAGGAACTCGCCATCTATAGAATGTTTTCCATAGGACGACTATAGAAAGTCTAAAAATACCTTCTATAGAAACACGTCATTTCACGCACAATAGAAAGCGTATTGACGTCATATGTACTGAATTCTATAAAGTAACTTTTATAGAGCGTCTTTAAAACATTTAACGCTTTCTTTCTATAGACTGCTTCACCATACGCGCTCTATAAGGGATGTATCTACTAAATTCTATAAAGTAACCTTTATAGAGTACCTTTAGAACTCTTAACGCCACCTGTCTATAGACTGCATTTCTATACGTCCTCTATAAGGGATCTATAGACGGTGTATTAATACATATAACATTTTTATGAAAAAATGTTTCATCAGGGACCTATTTACGCCCACTGCAGGGCAAAAATCTCTTCCATATTTTTCTCCAATTAACATGGTCATGTCGTAACTGCGGCTATGCTATCCTCACAAACATTTTAATCTAATCCGACCAGCTAGCATCCTGCCGCCTCCCGCCCCGCCCCGGCCCGCCCAGCTTTTTTTTTGCTTCCCTTGGAATCCAATCTGTCGCCATTAATGACCATTGGTTACCTTCCCTTCGCACTACACTTCCTTCCCATATGCTAATTTCATGACCTTGGCTTCGACTAGCATATGACTAAAATTTGCGCATGGAAAAGCAAACGCGGCGGTGGCGCAGTGGTAGAGTATCGGCGTCAAGTGCGAGAGGTACCAAGTTCGAATCCCACTGCCGGACCTAGGACCATCGGTTTTCCTTAAAAAAAGCAGAGCGCCCGACCTCGCCTTCTGTTGAGTACAGTACCCCCTCGAGAGGACATCCCCCAATATGGTGAGCAAGTGGCATAAAAAGCGTTTTTTTCCGAAAATTATATCGAAACGTTTCTATTGCCATCCTAAAGAAATATCATGGAACATCTCTATAGAAATTTGTCTTTACAGTCTCAAAAAGAACTCGGTAGAAATTTTCTATTGAAATGTTTCTGTACGATCTTAAAAGAAACTCGATAGACATGCTCTATAGGAAACCATCTATAAAGTTTCTATAAGAATGCGGTGGCCAAATTACTTTTGGAACTCCATAGAAAAATTCTATAGGGCGTCAAAATAAACACCATAAGATTCTATCAAGCAAGTTCAAAAGGCTTTCTAAAAAAACACAGTAAAATTTTCGTAAGGGGTTACAACGTGGATTTCTGTATTTTTAACTGCCCCGGTATTTTTGTCTTTTTCCCTGCCACACCAGCCCAGACTTTGTCTGAAACGAGAGAAACGTGAAGATTCTGCCTTCTTATTGTTATTCTTTTGTACACCTTCCTTTACGTATTACCGCACGCTGTGAGCTGAGCGATAAAATAAATATGACAGCGAAAACAAAAGCAATGTCGAAAGTAAACGATTTACAATTCACAGTTAGCGTCTAGAGGGGACGACTCATTGATTATAATTACTGCCAGCCGTACTTTTGAGAATATGGTTGCTTGCTTGTCATATATTACAAAGAAGTAACGAACAGCACTGAATTTCTGACAGTACAGAAAGGTAAACGTTTGTATCCTGCCAGAATTTAAGTGCTGTTCGTTCATTCGTTCCCAGCAACCGTTAACGAACTAACGCAAGCCTGAGCAAGCCTGAGCAAGCTTTTACGTTCGCATTTCCCAAGCGTTACCTCGGTCACGATCGATGACCCTGAGCTTGGTCATTTTTCAGTGTTTCAAAAACATAAGCGTACCTTAGAGCAAACTTTGACAATCAAAGGGTTTAATAAGGTTATCTGTACCTGGGGATAGTGTCAGATACAACAGCTAACAGCTTGGATAAGGTTTTTCTTCTAATAGCAAATGGCTCGTTACGTAGCCTTTCCAATGCAGCGAAGAACCGTGACCCGGTTTGCAACTCGAAAAGTAGTTACAAGAGAGAAGAGAGCTGGGACGTCATTGCTATCACGACCAAAGAGGCATCACTCGCGTTTTGGAATGTTCGCGCATATTTGTGAGGTTGTTGAATCGTCGCGTCCTCACGAAAAGTGGGTCACAATAGAACCGGCTACTGAAATTCCTGGATTGGAAAATGTTTCAAGTGCTGATTTCGGAGTGTACGTTCGCGCCCACTGCGCATTGCAACATTACCACCGCAAACCAGTAATACCAGGTAGGCGTGAAACACACATTTTTTTTTATTGCGAAATGGGCTTGCCCTTAAGGCATAGTATATGGTGTATTTTGTTAAATGTGTGCTGCAAGTCCTGTGTTGTGTATGAACTGAAGTAGTGTTTTGTGGTATCTGTTGTCGTGTATCCAACGATCATAACTGGTCGAGGCACTGTATCGGAGACCGTCTTGTTTAAGGAGACACACATACACACGCACACACACGCGCCCGCGGCACACACACGCACACACACTGAGACTCAGTTTTCATGTAAAGAACGTAGCATTCAAAGCGACAAATAAATGTGTTTGTTATTTAGTCGACCGGAGTGCAAAAAAAAGAAGAAAAAGGAAAGTGTTACACACTTGTAACGGAAGCAGGAGAAATCCTAGATGCCTACCGGTAAAGCATAGAACTTCTTTTCCTTTCGATTGTGAAATTATGTTTTAGTTTGACCTGTTTTTGAAGTATTTTTTTCAGCGTTTTTCTTGCATGGCTTTTTTTTTTGCTTGAACATTTACCCTGTCATTGTTGCTACAGGGTGAACGGTGCTTAGTGAAGCTGCATAGCCCGCAGCTTTTTCGCCGTCTCACTTTTTTTACCATCCTACTTGTTTTGGTGATAATAAAACTCACTGTCGAATTGATTGATTGATTGATTGATTGATTGATTGATTGATTGATTGATTGATTGATTGATTGATTGATTGATTGAACTGAGACATATAGCAGCCGCTCCGTGCATGGTCGGCTTAGGCCTTTCGTCTTACGCAAACTGTTGATCCGAATCTTAGACAGCACTATGGAACGTTTCGATACGTTTAGCCACGGCTTGCGCCATCGAGTAACAACTGAGCAGTTTCATCCGGTGAAACTCGTTTAAACGGGAAGAAGAAAAACAAGTATGCGCGTCAATATAAAGATCGTACTGACATGCAGTGCACCGCAACAGCCAGTGATAAGAAGAAAAAGAAAAGTTCCAGCCTGACTGCATTGCAACTACGTTTGCAGCACCGAATTCAAGCCAGCAATTAGAAACCAAGTTTCTTCGATCGTATGAAACAAGAGGGCGATTCTGGCGAATCGAAGGAGTTATCAAGTCTGCCTGTTTTTCTTTTACGGTCAATCCATTCTCTGAATTCTAATCTGCAGCCGCATACAACGAAGCTAATTCAGTTCTAAAAGCATAAGGTTAACGACAATATAACAGACCCCACCCCGACAAATGAGTGACCAGATACCGAACTTTACAAAAAGATGCGATGCGCTTTGTGTTCGGTCTAGTGAATACCATAGATAAATTTCAGGAATCCCTGTATCGCTAGAAGCTTATCATCCAAAGAGATATCAGGGAGAAAATGGGTAGAACGAGAAACAGGATACGCAACGATACAAATACGGCAAACAAGATACGCAACTATACAAATACGGCAAGGACTTTGTCAAGACAGCCAGAGCCCTCTTGAAGTTGCCGCACCGCGTACGAACGCTAATGAGCGGAACTCTTCTTTTTTGCGAATCCCTAACGAACCACTCGCTGATTACTAGAGCCGTTTGCAGAGGTACTCCAGCGAGCTTAGCTTATTTATCCAAGAAATGGGAAGCGCTTGCATTCTCTTCTTCACTCACCCAGCTTCCTACGCATTGCCGCAGCTCCTCATCAGCAGGCGGTGAACGTAAGATGGCGCTGAGCCGTGTCCCCAATATGGGAGACAGAAATTGGGGCCATATGTTTTCTTTCCTTTCTTATGCAGCCACAACTACTACTGCGAGAAGAGACGCCAAATGTTCAGGAATACAACAGGCGACTTTAATACGCGCGCAGTGTTAGTGATGTTCTCACCGGTCTTTTCTCAAGCCAACAGAACTATAGCACTAATAATCCGTGTTCATGTTCCAAGATTAGAAAGAGTGGTACCTTACGGAATACCGGGTTACCTGATTAGTGAATATTAGTAGCAACACGTTATATGTGTGTGCACGTGATATATTCGACTTGTTTTTGTGTTTGAAACTGTTATCATTTTCATTGTTCCCGCAACTAGCTCTTAGATATGGGTACAACCAGCTTTTCTATATGTGTATGTTAACAATTGCAAAAAAAAATGAATTGAATTCAATTGAGTATCGATATGCCTGGCATCAATGTATTACGCAAATTTGTATCACGTCGACGTCCTCACACTAGCAACCCGATAGGGGTACTAAGAGTTGATGACTGTCTCACGGTGATCGAGTTACACCAGTTAAGTCGAACAGGTGAGCTAAGGTTGTAGTGAACTTGCTAAATAGGTAAAACACTGCATCACCACCTGCCCATACCAGCATTACTGCCGCAGTAACATTCTCTGGTAACCCGTTAATCAGCAAAGAAACACTACTTTACGCAGGAACTAAGACTCTCAAATGAAATTGTGGAAACCTCAAGCTTGGCCTTAAGAGTTGAACGCGATAGCAATGCCTAGCGCCATTCTCATCGCGCTCTCTTCCGTTTGCCACGCTCTTCAATCGCCTAGCCACGTAATTGTCAAGACACCACTTGGCAGAAAGTGCGAGTTACCTACGTTCCTGCGTGGCCTCACCCGCCGCTTTGCGCCATTTTACATAAATGCGCCATAAAAACTCGCCAAGTCACGGCCGTACGTCACAGGACTATCAGGTCGCTTGATATTTCTGTGACCATTTGGCGGGAACATGTCACGTGACATTTCGTTAAGTGATTTTGGTGGGAACATCTCACATGGCATTGCGTTAAGTTATTTTCGACGAAACATGTGATGTGACATTTTACTGCGTGATTTTGGCCGTAACATCTCACGGGATCACCCAAAATCACGTAACTAATTTTTACGTGGCATGTTCCCGCCCCGCCACGGTGGTCCAGTGGCCGTGATAATCGACTCCTGATCCGAGGTTCGCGGTACCGAATCCCGGCCGCGGCAGTGCACGTTAAAGAACCCCAGATGGTCGAAATTACCGGAGCCCTCCACTACGGCGTCTCCCATAATCATAGCCAGTTTCGGGACGTAAAAGGCCATATATCAATCAATAAAATCGTAACGCGTTCCCGCCAAGATCACGCAACGCAATTTCGTGTGACATGTTACCACCAAAATCGCGTAACGCAATGTTACGTGACATGTTCTTGCCCAAATCACGTGGCGCAATGTCACGTGTCATGTGTTATACTGATGTTATACATCAAACTGTGTAATAATCATGGCGTTACATTTCGCGTTCACAGTTCATTGCCGCATTTTCTTGACAATTATAAATTACTCTGACATGCTGAAAAGATATGTTGCGTTTTGAAATTCGATATCTGATTCTTTAATCTATGCTGGATATTTGTATTCGATTCGAATAATTTGATTTTCACGCCCCCCCCCCTAGTAATCTATCTATCTATCTATCTATCTATCTATCTATCTATCTATCTATCTATCTATCTATCTATCTATCTATCTATCTATCTATCTATCTATCTTTATTTATTTGTTCCTTTCTTTCCCCCGTCTCTCCTTCCTTCTTTTGTTTCCTGCTTTCTTTCTTTCATCCCTTCTTCATTTCTCTTTCTTCCGTGCCGTTGCTTCTTTTTCTTTCTGGCGCCGCCGATGGAGACGCCGATGGAGATCCAGAGGTGTTGAGTAACTATGGACCTGTTTTTGCATAGGCACGCTGCTTTCTGTGTGAATATGCGTCGATCGCAATTCAGTGCTCGTGCAGCGTCCTTCCTATTCGTTGCCCCTGTTATTTTCTTTCGCGCTGTGTGTCAACATGCAACGATAGAAAGCAGCTTCACCTCGTGCTTCCAGTGTCTTCAAATTTGCGCAACTTTGTTCAACGCCTCCCTGCCCGTGTCTCGTTGAGTGTCGGAAACGAGCATGAATAAGCAGGCGGCTGACATCGAATTTAAAGGAAGGCACAATGTTGCTAGATGCAGCGCAAACTAGACGGTCAAAAAGCACACTCTACCAGCGTGCATCGGGGAAATCTGAATTGTAAATTGAGCTCCTGATCAGAATGCAACGGCCCGGATCACCCACCGACAAACTACTTCACAAGATTCCGTGAGTCAGTTTTTCTAAAGAAATCTGTTTGCGTTTTGCGCTTTAGCCAACGAAGAAGATTAGGTTAAATGAAGTGCATTGACATCAACGCTTTATGATAACATGGGTGCCCATGAAGCAACTTCTTTGTTCTTTTTTTTTTACTTTGGTGTTAACCGATCGGTGTACAGAAAACAGGAGACAGCTACTACGATGTGCGTTTCCTTTCGCACAACATTCATTTCCTATACGGAGAATCACCTGTCTTTTCGTATAAAATGTACCACAACTCGTTCTGTCCCTCTGTGTTTACAGCGTGTTCCGTACCGAAGTATACATCGAGCCGCATTCCTTTAATGAATTTCTATCAAATGGTGCTGTATTTTTTCCCACGACCATTTCGTTTTATGTCATCATTCTCCTGTGGGGCCAATAATGGCCCCAATCTGCGACAATTTATTTTCTCTTCTTCTGTCAAATTTTCTAATTCGTAACTACGATACTCATTAAGTAAATATCTTCAAAGAAAGTGCCCTATGTTTTCCTTGTCATAGTGGTCGGATGAGTTTACACACAGATAGAGGAACAATGTGAAGGCTTTCAAAAACCACGGAAACGTCCCTCGCATTTTCTTTTACAAGACAAGTCTACATTAACCACAAACGTAATATTCTCCATTAGATTCGGGACCTACACACATTACGTACACGAACACCACGCCTGCCTGCGGGAAAAATTCGAAGCGCATTGGAAAGCGCTAGTACTTTTCCTCTTCAGTGTGGCGCGGTAGTTTGTACACCACAATCACTTCCACATCCAGGGTTGGGCACTATTAATTTTTCTTTAAGTAAAGCTCACTCGCTGTTTGAAGCACTGGCCAACCAAGCCCACACTAACCAAACGCTATTACCCATGACTCCTCCCGCAACGCCACCTCCCTCCCCCCTACCCCGGGACCTTCCCAACGTCACCTTACGCCCACCTTAAGCGCTAACACGGCTATCCGGCTGTAGAGGTAGGGCGCGTTCAATCGATGTAAAAGCGTTTAGCGTGCCTGCTCGCACGACACTGATCGGAGGGCAGGCCTGCCGTCACGCCGCGCACTTCTTTTTTTTTTTTCCTTCTTCAATGGATAGCGTGCGCTTGGCAGCAATCTACGCAACTCACCCGGTTTACGGCAACGCAAAAGGAACTCATTACAAGAGAAGAAACGACAGACCAAATAAGGCGACAGCATGTTCGCAAGCTAACAAGAAAATGTGCAGCGTGAGGCAGAAATGAGAAGGAGAAAGAGAGAGAGAGAAAAAAGAAAGTGGCACGAAACTAGCACGGAGACGCCTGTGTCTACACGCACACGATTGCTCTCGCCATAGCCGCCACCTCCTACTTCGGGCAATCGATGGCTATATGGGAATCGATCCCGCCTCTATCGATCCCACAACCGCAACGATCACTTGCTTTTTGCAACATCATTTTTTTTTACTTTTACAGCTATTTCTGTCCTTGCACAGAAAAAATGACACAAGGAATGAGAGGGAGAATCGACTTAGGAGAGTAAGACTGCGATTTGGGCTCACAAGTTGCTTTATTCTTCAAAAAAAAAAAAAAAGTAGCGCAGCTTGCACTAATCACACAAGGCTAGCGAGGCAGCAAAGCTGATGTTTCTTCGTCTTCTTCTTTATCATCAACATCATCACCTTCATCATCTGCATCATCTGACTATTATCATTTTTTCTACTACTCCCTCATTTTCGTCACCTGCATCATAATCTTCCTCTTCTTCCGGTCATGCGTCGTTGTGACGTCGTGTTGCGTGATGCAACATGGTGTCGAGGCCGTACAAGTTTATGCTGATAGATGTAGCGTCGCTTGGTCGCAAGGCAAGGTCATGTCAATGTCATATTTCTTGACGTGACAAATTACGAAAACTTTAAACAGCTTCTCTGTTAAAGAAAAGGACGAGGACAGAGGATGTACAATAGGACAGAAGCAGGCCAACCCGCACCTGTCCTGTTTTGCCTTCCCTGTCCTCGTTCCTTTCCGCAGCTCGCTAATATACTTTTCAAGAACGACTTGGGACACGCCTTCTGCCATTCAAACTGCAATAATTAACTGCGCACTACCGTGCCGGCTATCTCAGGAAAGTATTTGAAGGAAAAAGAGCATATTTTCATTGCCTTAAGAAAGTGCACCGGAAGTGTACCGCAGACGATATGAAAGGCACACAAGTCTGTAGCATGCTTCTCTATAGCCTCGCCAGTACGTGCTTTCACATTATGTGTACGCTAACTCACGAAAACATATATTCTCTGTTTTCACTCATACCTGTGACGTAGCAAATATATTATGCGCGCGCAATGGATCTTGGATCTACCAAGCAGTCTACCGAAGTGCTGAGCTCTACATGTTCCCCTTCATGTGGCACGTTTATTGTGGACTTGATTGCTTCGGCGCGTGAGCAAGAACACCGGTAAAGACCTCACAGCAAAAGAAAGTGTTTTGAATCAAGACACATAATGGGCGCATTCGAGCACGCTGGTTACCTATACGCGACGTAAAACCGCGCGAACGCACAGGACAAGGAAGAAGACAGCGCCTAGTCCAGTCTCCTTCATTGTCCTGTGTGTTCGCGCTGTTTTTCGTCATGAAGCTGTACCAACAAGCTCAGACTCAAACCTATAAGTGAACTGTTTAGTGTGCGGCGAAGTCGTTAGAATATAGAACTTTGCGCAAAAGCATTTGCTATTAGCCAGCTCGTAGTTCTTGTGGCAAAGAAGAAGAAGAAGAAGTAGGAAGAGGAGAAGGAGGAGGCGCAACACGCAGGAAAGCGCTGCGATTGTAAGCAGACTACATCACTGTTCAATATAAGATAATCTGTGCACGCACGGTAAAGTAACGGCAACCTCGTTTTAGAGCGTAAGTCAGTTAATAAGCTTCTATTTTCCCTTACGACTAATGCTTCGCTTTAGCCGTGGTGTCAAAACAAAAATGAAACTCTTTATATCGCGTTTGTTTAGGCCATCGTGAAATGTTGCACCTTATGTATAGTTTAGCCCTGTCGAAGAAGACGCAGTGGGTGACCCTGCGACAAAACAAAGAAAAAAAAATTGGCAGATCCCACGTGCAGTGGGAATCAAGGTAATGCGAAGCACGCATAAGGAACGTAAAATGGATTTGCATTGTTGTCTCGCTATACCGAGTTTGGAACATATGAAGTTAACGAAACGGCCGCAAGAACACCTAGACTGTGGCATGTAAACCATGCCGCTCATACACGCATGTCATGATTCTAACGTTATGACTTGTCATTTACGTTCGTCATGCAGTCGTGTTGTGCCATGGCAATTTTGGTATACATCGCTTTAAGGAAACGAGTGGCATGTAGATCATGCCGCTAATGACATGCATGTCACGATTTGCATGTAATGACCTGTCATTTATGTTCGTCATGCAGTCATGTTGTGCCAAACCAATTTTCGTATAGGCTCCGTGCAGTCGAGTTTTCCATGTGCAACATCAGCGCCGGAATGCACTGCCTGGCGGAGAGAGGAAGCAAAATTCGGCAGACTGTGACAGGAACATACGCGAACGCGATGCGCGTCTCCAGCTTTACAGCAGCAGCGACCGCCCGTCCCACCGTGTTTCGTTTTATTTCCTTTGAGACACGCGCTCCAAACCTGCGGCAAACAGTTCCAAAGGGCGACGCCGCGGGCGTTCTTGTGGTTCGCAGCACGCCCGGAAAGCAGCGAAGAAACGCGCGCGTCGCTGTCGCCTCGGTTTCCACCGTGCGGAGCCCATACATCCCATTAACGAAACGGCAGTATAGCGCCAGGACCATGGCATGTAAATCATGCCGGTCATGACACGCATGTCATGATTATAATGTTATGACCTGTCATTTACGTTCGTCATGCTGTCGTGTTGTAGCAATTTTGGTATACGTCCCATTAACGAAACGTCTGGCATGTAAATCATGCCGCCCATGACATGCATGTTATGCTTTTCATGTTATGACCTGTCATTTATGTTCGTCATGTAGTCATAATGTTGCATACCAATTTTCCTACACATCCCACTAACGAAACGGCCAAGAGAGCACCAAGACCGTGGCATGTAGATCATGTCGCTCATGACATGCATGTCATGATTTTCATGTTATGAGCTGTCATTTACATTCGTGATGCAGTCATCTTGTGGCATGCCAATTTTCGTGTACATCCCGTTAACGAAACGCGTGGCATGTAAATCATGTCCACCATGACATACACATCATGATTTTCATGTTGTGACCTGTCAGTCATGTTGTGGCATACCAATTTTCGTATACATCTCATTAACGAAACGGCCAGGAGAGCACCAAGACCTTCGCATGTAAATCATGTCACTCATGACATGCATGCCATGATTTTCGTGTTATGACCTGTCATTTGTGTTTGTGATGCAGTCATGTTGTGGCGTGCCAATTTGCGTATACGTCCCATTAACGAAACGCGTGGCATGAAAATCATGTCACTCATGACGTGCATGTCATGATTTTCATGTTATGACGTCATTTTTGTTCGTCATGTAGTCATATTGTGGCATACCAATTTTTGTATACATCCTATTAACGAGGCGACCAGGAGAGCACCAAGACTGTGACATGTAAATCATGCCGCACATGACATGCATATCATGATTTTCATGTTATGACCTGTCATTTATGTTCGTCATGTAGTCATGATGTGGCATACCAATTTTCGTAAACATCCGATTAGCGAAACGGCCAGGAGAGCACAAACACCGTGGCATGTAAATCATGCCACTCATGACATGCATATCATGATTTTCATGTTATGACCTGCCATTTATCTTCGTCAGGCAGTCACGTTGTGCCATACCAATTTTCGCATACATCCCATTAGCGAAACGGCCAGGAGAGCACCAAGACCGTGGCATGTAAATCATGCCGCTCATGACATGGATATCATGATTTTCATGTTGTGACCTGTCATTTATGTTCGTCATGTAGTCATGATGTGGCATACCAATTTTCGTAAACATACGATTAGCGAAACGGCCAGCAGAGCACAAAATCGTAGGCGGCTAGATAGATAGATAGATAGATAGATAGATAGATAGATAGATAGATAGATAGATAGATAGATAGATAGATAGATAGATAGATAGATAGATAGATACGCTCAAACTCGCCGAAGTTCGCTAAGAAATGCTTCGCATTTAAAAAGAGAGCTTCTCGAAGAGTTTTGACAGATTACCTCCACCAGCTCTGAAACTCGGTGCACTTTTATTGGAGAGTGCTCCGGACAACTTCCCCGCAAGAACAAGCAGCCTCCGCTAGTTCACACCAACTTTTATCGCTTGTAGTCATCACAAAAGTGGCCCTACTACTGGAACGGTGAAATGGGAAACGGTTGTATGCGTAGCTTCAACAAACTGCGAGGACTGCGGAAGCTACGAGCGATGAGCAACGCTAGCTCCAGTCACGCACGTACGCAGGCACGCACGCACATCATGTCGTGAATTCACCCACAACGGGTCTCATTACAATGTCACTTAATGAGACGAGTGCGCCTTCGGCCGATATTTGGGTATGGCCAGTCGACATTGACAACCACGATCGTCCCTCCTTCCAATTAGGCTGTGCAAACAGCGTAGACTTGAGTATGCCAAGGCTAACACCGCAGTGGAGTCATCATGCCGTAGATCGATACCGGTACGTCCTCTGAAAGCGAGCGTCGCTGAGGGGCGGTAACACTGTCCGCGCGTCCTTCGACTATCTACTAACTTGGCTGGCATAGCGACTGCGGCAATGTTTGTAACGTTTCCTCAAATACCAGTGCGCGAACTGTTCTTGAACACACACACACACACACACACAAGCACACACACACACACACACACACACACACACACACACACACACACACACACACACACACAGTGTTAGTTTCAACGAGTTCGACTACAAGCAATCTTGTTCAAGCGGAGGTCGCTATGTCTGGCGCGTACAAGTAGAATGCCCATTCACCATTAGTCCAGCCGATGAGCAATAAAATTGCTGCTAATGCAGTAAAGAAGCGACAAAGGGCTCTCATCCCATTGCGATGTACTTTTGATAGCCATGGGTGTAATCGCTTTGGGAAGCGAGAAGGTTCGACGTTAATCCAGCATCGGTATTTGTAGATTGCGTACGCTGGGTTGAAAAACTTCCTTCTGACACACCACCCATACCTGCCCAACTTAGGCCCCCAAAATCGGCAGACTGACAAAGCCACAGACCCCCTCACCTAAAAAATAAAAAGAAAGAAAGGGGGGCATGGGTTAGTGGGTGCACTCGTCTAATTTTGCGTAAATGTACCAATGCTACGCGGGCGGCCAATACCCCAGTAGCTCAGTTGCCCTTCGAGAAGGACACCCTGATGCAGACTGATCCTTCCTGGTGAAGAAGCGCTCCGTCTATGCTATCAGCCCATTATTTTCGACTAGCTCTGAAGCTAGCGCCGCCCGCTTGCACACCTCAGTTCGCGTTCACAGAGACTCCTTATACTAGCGCTGTTACTGAGAGAAAATCTCAGCTAAGCGTCCTCCTGGGCATATCATTATCGAGGTCAGCTCACCAATGAAAGACAGGACTTGCGGATATAAATCTCTGACACTTTTGCTATTAGTCTACATCAGATGAACGTAAATACGCCCGATAACTAAAAGATTCCTTTTTAATCCTTATTTATTTATTTATTTATTTATTTATTTATTTTAACATACTGCAGCCTTGATAGGCTATCGCAGGAGTGGGTACAGAATACAAGAAAAATTGCAATACAACAATACAACGCAAAATGTACAGAGCATGAAGATCAGTGGTTATTAATCAATCAATCAATCAATCAATCAACTTTTATTTTCTTTTCTCAGTGAAAAAGAGGAGACAGGACTAAAAGCTAAAGAAGCTTGACAAGGGTCCTGCCCCCTTTTACAAATGACAACAGCACATTGCAGAAATGTATTGAATAAATACAACACTTGAAACAAAATAATACGCAAGACAGAGATACAGTTCAATGAGAAAAAAAAAGTATGTGTACATACATAGTTACGCATACACAAATAAAATCTGTACCAACAAAAGAAAATGTACACTATACATACACACATTCTCCCTACCCCATACACCAAGTATGCTATGGACACAGGTCCATATGCATACAAAAATAATCATTGAACATCAATCATCTCTCTGGTACGACTGACAGAATATTCTTATTGCATGATTAGAATTTTGCAGTGGATCAAACTCTTCCTTTGTACAAAATGAATTCATCACGTGATAAAGATTTAACATGGCCGGGCAGCGCATTCCATATTTCAATAGCGCGGACAAAAAAAAGACTATTTTATGCGAGTCTGTTCGGTGATTAAAAGGAGTCATGTTCAACTCATGATGATGTCTGGTGGAAGTTGGTTTGGCGGGTGTGAAGCAGTCGCTGAGTAAAGGAAATCGTGGACAGTGAATGCGAGTGTAAAAAACCTTTAAAGATTCGACGTGACGACGAGAAGACAGAGTAGTAAGCTGAAGGCTATGAAGATGATAACTAGGTGAAAAATACTTATCGTAGTGACGATATATAAAGCGAACTGCTTTCTTCTGGACAGATTCAATTTTTTTATATCAGATATTTTGTGAGGGTTCCATATTACAGAGCCGTACTCAAGTATTGTACGAACAAGGGTTTGATAGGTCAGGAGTCTTGTGTTAGTTGGGGCCAAACGCCGGGTACGCTGTAGGTACCCCAGTCTTCTAAGGAGCGAATGAAACGTATTCACCCGTCTCACCTCTTACCCTCCATATTGTCCAGAAGGGAGTGCAGACACTGTAATGAACAGCCGTGCAAGACACGGACACAGGGGTGAGGAGTGGACAATACGAGCGCTTGTGTCCACGTTTTGCACGCCTGTTTTTTTACATAATGAATCCTTACCAACTCGCTCATCTTTCTGTCCTTGGAAATTACAGTTAACTGAAAGAGAGTGAGACGGCGCTAGCTGCTATGCCACAGTACTTTGCATCTGCCTGCCAAATTCTCTAACAATCGGTACACCTCACTGTCCCCACATAAGCCGTCGTGTTTGATACCTCCCCGAAGTAAACTGCTATCGGGCTGTTTACGCGCCTCAACTTCGACCTCTTGTCAGCCGTCCTTTAATCTTTCACAAGTGGCACCTTGCTGGCTGCATGCTTTCCTGCAGCGCCTTCCTCAGCAGACAACTGACACCATCAAAGGCCTTAAGCAAGCAGGCCAGGCGGGCACCCTGAGTACGTCGAATATAATCAAGAGGATAAGCGGTTACACCAGCTCTCACTTTGAAGGTGGTGAACTGCACATATAAGACACAGACGCAGACAAAAAAGATGACTCAAAATTGATTAGGCGCCTCTCTCTCTCTCTCCGTTACAAACACACGAACGCAGTGACTAGGCAGAGAACACGCAATGTTTTCCAATTAACGATAGTTCGAAGGCTTTCGGAAGATTTCCCTTTCTAGTCTCTTCTTTATCCACAGTCATAAGGCCTGCATTAGGTCAGACTAAGCAAAGCAAGCTATCAGGTGTGCCAGAAGCTCCCTGACTTGCCTGTGTGCTTTTTCTTTTCCATCCGGCTGCACCTGCTTCTGTACGGAGTGCACCCAGCGCAGTAACTCCAGCTACAAAGTAACAACATACGTGTCGTTCTTTCTCGTTATTCCTCTGTTCCTCTCTTTACCAGACTCGTCCCTTTGCAACTAGTTACAAGAACATCACGATCATGCCCACCTGTGTAGGTCTGCGCAAACAAGGTCGCAGGAAGAAAGCGTAGGCTGTCTGTAAACGTAACTGACACTAAGCGACCCACTCAGTGTGCTGGGAATGCACGAAAAGCAAAAACAACAGCATACGATCTCGCCGTGCCTTATGTCTGGAACAGATGTTGAGACTGTGCACTCCGCCAGCTCTTTTCCTCCCCTTACCGTTTCCCAAATCGTCCACTACTCTCCATTACATCGCCGTTATTCTCGTTTCCGCGCACCTTTCCTTTGTGACAACCGCCTGTGTACATCCAGTCGCTTTTAGTTGTTTGCGATCACTCGCCAGAGCGTTGCTGCCAAAGCACTCGGAATTCCGGCGAAGGAAGAACCAATATAAGTAACGAGAGGGCACATCGATCCCAAACTGAACAATGGAAGGAGGCACATTACTATTTCTCCTGTAGTCATGTTCACTGTGCAGTACCGTTCGGCTGCACTTCCCCTTTTATTTCTTGCTTTTTTCGCAAACGGCAGGCCCGTGTGTTTCCCAAGGAGAACAGAATCTAAATCATCTGACCAGCTCCGCTTACAGACGATCGTTTTGATCGTTACCTCTACCTCGCTTTGTCTTCGGCGATGGTGTGCTCCAGCCATCAGAGCGTGTATGGTGTCCTTCACTAGTCGTCTATGTATAATATATGTCTTTATTTTTGCTGTCAGTACCAAAGTCCTGTTTCCTGGGTACGTGTAACCGTTATAGATAGCCACTCCGTCTCAGTCTCCCCCCTCAACAACAACAAAAAGAGAGAGAGCGAGACGAAACTGCACTAACAGATACTTATTCGCAAGACCTTGCGCCGAAGGCCGCGCAAAGCGGCAATACTTTTTCAAGTGCTTCGCGCGCTCAACCCGATAATGATTTACGGTGTAAAGTACGTCTACTCGTAGCTCATCGCGTTGTTGGAAAATTAAGGGCGCTGCCACAGTGACGAAAGAAAGCTCCGAGAGTCTGGAGAACAGACATGACAGTTATAGCCCCGGGCGCGACGGATAAACACGAGGAAATAGTTCGGCGCTTTATCAAACCATTGGACAAAACGATGGCAGAGAAAAGACAAGTCGAGGTCCTGCAGGAAAAGCGCGTGCAGGAGTTCCTTTCTTCTCTTATTCGTTATTCTCCAAGAAACGGGGCACGAGCTATAGGCTTGTTTGGTGAAAGCGGCCGCAGTTTACGAGCACTGCTGATGTTTATTGTCAAAAGTACAAAGCAGCCAAGGAGAGGAACAAGGGAATAACGAGAAAGAACGACACGTATGTTGTTGCTTTGCAGCTGGCGTTACTGTGCTGGGTGCGCTGAATGGAAAAGAGAAAAACACACACCTAAGTCATGGAGCTTCTGGCACACCTGATGGCTTGCTTTCTTAGTCTGACCGAGTGAAGGCCCTATGACGGTGGATAACGAAGAGACTAGAGTGGGAAATCCCCCTAAAGCCTTGAACTGCCGTTAATTGGGAAACTTTGCGTGCTCTGTGGCTAAGTCACTGCCTTCGCTTGTTCGTAACGAAGAGAGAAAGGCACCTAATCAATTTTGAGGCATCTTTTCTGTCTGCGTTGTGTTGTGTACGAGCTCTTATATGCGCAGTTCACGACCGTCAAACTGAGAGCTAATGTAATGGCGTATCCTCTGCTTACGTTCGACGCACGCGAAGCCTGAGCCTGCTTCCTAAAGGCCTTTGATGGTGTTAGCGTCTGCTGAGGAAGCCGCTGCAGGAAAGCATGCAGCCAGCAAGGTGCCGATGGTGGAAGATTAAAGGGCGGCTGACAAGAGGTCGCAGTCGAAGCGCGTAAACAGCCCGACTAGAAGTTTACTTGAGGGAGCCATCAAACACGACTGCTTATGTGGGGACAGTGAGGAGTACCGATTGCTAGAGAATTTGGCAGGCAGATGCAAACTAGTGTGGCAAGTCAACTAGCGCCGTCTCACTCTCTTTCAGACGACGGACAGAGGAGAACAGTGACACACAGAACGGCTGCACCTTAAGGCAATGTGAAAGAACGCGAGTTCGGCAGGTGAGGAGGGAAATGGCACTAACACATGCCGTGGACTGTCTTCCGGAAGAGTGCAAATTTAAAAAGCAACCCAATGAAGAAGAAATGCAGTGTAGAAGTGTTGAAATCTGGAGGAGTTCGTACATGATGCTATTGTGTCGTGGCCGCGACGATGAAGGATACAGAACACGAACGGCTGAAGGTCGAACGGTTATTTATTCAGGCGAATTCTAGGACAGGAGCAACGATAGCAGAGGTTCTTTACAAAGGTGTCGATGATCTTTCGTGAACCTATCTACACTGACACCAGAATGAGCTTCCTGTTTCCGATGCACACTTGCGCAGCGGTGACCTATAGGGAGCCCGAACAAAGGTCTTGCACTGGTAAGGCCACATGGGGTATTTCTCGCCTGATTCACACAATGGCACTTCCGTTTGAAAAAAGATGATATGTTGGGTTTGACGTGGCCGACGTATCCCGATATCAGCCTTCCGTATGGGAGACCAGCCTCCGAACGTGCACCGACATCTCACAGTACACGGCCGGGATTCGATCCCGCGACCTTCGGATGAGCAGCCGAGTGCCATAGCCACTAGACCACCGTGGCGGGGCGCATAATCAAGCATACAAGCGCACAGTTGCAAAAGCTTTTCCTTTCTGGCATGCATGCATAATTTCTCTTAAGTAATGCGCTTCTTCGATGGCCCGTGTTTCGACACCAGCAATCCATCATAAAGTAACGTTGAAACGATACGCTCATGTCTTGTCGCAGATGGCGCCTACATAAATTAACTCGCACAAACGAGAGCCCTGGCGTGTAATGTATCTGCAAGCACTCTTATATAAATGAAGCAAGGATTTGGACATACCATATCAATTAAAGAAAAATGCCCATCGCTCCTTGACTTACGTTCGAAATGGAACTGCCAGAAAGTTACGGTGAAAGCGTGCTGGAAGTCCAGGTGGTCTAAACAATAGGTCCTTTTGACAACTGCTCTTCATTGAAAGTTCCCGTGCTCGCTTGTGAAAGTTAGTTTCGCACATATCTACCTTTATTATTTTTTTACTACTGACATAAAATACAACATCGTTAGAATTGGCCGGTGTTTCGCGATTGCTACGCTGGCATCGTCAATCACGAGATGAAATCCGAGGCAATTTGTGAGAGAACTCCAATAACACACACCGTAGGGATTGAGCCTTAACGCAACATTGACCCAGCAAATGTATGCGAAAGTCCAGCACAGTTTTCGGTTGCGAGAGGGCCAGGTCAAAGGGCAATTAGAAAGGCGGCGCCTCACTCTAACGTTCGTGATAAATTGTTTCTGCGAAGACGGACGGCTAAGAGCCTTTTAATATCCAAAGACCGTAACCGCGGGAGGTACTTCGCAACGAGCAGTCGCCCACACAGAAGAGCTGCGCCATAAGGTGGGCCTCAATTTGCTTTTTCTCGGAACCGTTGGCTTGCCATTAACGTATGACCCGTATGCGATTGAGGTAAAGGTCATTTGAGCCGTATGCAAAGGAGAGCTCGATGTCCTAACGTATTTTTACAGAGAAGCTACATACAGTTACGGCGCAAGCACAATCCCCGCGAAATTCTAGCTGAGGGTTGGGATTTTTTGCTTGCATTTTGAATGCTGTCGGCCTAATAGGCTCCCACAGCGGCCTTCTATCGTTCTCGTTCTTCCAGCATGCGTCTGTCAGTAATTCAGTTTATATACTCAACATTCGAGTAAAAACGGGCGCGTGAAGCGTGTTAGAGGGTTCCTTTAAAGATCCCCGGGCTGTTGAGATTCCGTAAACCTACTACGGCATGCGACATAATCATATCGTGGTTATAGCAGGCGACACGTCAGTCATTATTATTATAACGCTTATTATTGGAACTCCACCGGGTATTGTGTACTCATCCGGATTGCGGGGACTTTGGTAAGCTAAACGCCTGCACAGGTCACCCTGCAAAAGCATTATCCATTATCACCATCGTCCATTTGCTTAAGTGCCAATCAAAACACCAGATCTTGGAAGCGACCTTAGTTCAGTATAAAGGTGAAAAACAAAATCAACGAACCTATAGCAAGCCGCACAAAGTCAACTAGCGCTGCATAAGCACGTCAGAAATATAGTTCACCCTAACCCGCGCAGAGAAGGCAAACTTTTCTGGAGGCAGCTGAGGCCTCGATGTATGCAAAAACATGCGACGTGCTTGAGAAGCCTTGATATTCAGGAAACGCGGCACCATAGCAGGGCTTGCATATTCATACAGTCGCGCCCGATTTACATATACTGCGCAAATCCCCAAGGCGTCGCGTTGGTCCCGGGGTATCCTCAACGAGGGACTTAGGTTTGCGATACTGTTAACAATAACAAGACTGACGATCCATTATTGTCAGCAGCTCACGAGCGAGAACTGTGAATGTGGCCTAGGGTTCGCGGCTCGTTATGTTATGCTTCATCTTTTCTTATTTCCTTCTGATAATTATCTGCGAAAGCAACGCGGATATCGCAAACGATTCAAGGAACAGAGACCAGCTAAGCGACGTTAACCGGCATACAGTGTTAGCAATAAAGCGACCACGTGTTGTTCGCGATATGGAACGCTCTACAGCCGGTGGCTCTTCAGCCACGGACAGCACAGTGTTATTGTTCGCGTAAGTGGCGTGCAGTAACGCGCAAGTTAGGGCGCATGCGCTCCGTCTCCTGGGAATAACGATGAAAAGATTCCCGCTGTTTCTCGCGCTATAGTACCGCTTCTACGAACTTTCTAATGAGCTTGCGTCGGGAAAAAATGATGTGATAAAAAACAAATAAAAAAGCGGGGGAGGCATTTCATTTCCCTCCTAATTGGCTTCAACGACCTCCACACCTCTGCGAACAACAGCGAACACGCGGAAGTACGCCCCAGCAGAGCTGTGGCGATGACTGCAAAGCGCCATGGGAATTTTAGTAGCGCTAACAGCAAGCTACAGCGCGTTTTCGGCTCTATGACGATATCTCGAGGCCTCCTCACTGTGGCTGCTCTCGGAATAGTTAGTGTAAGCGCTACGCAGTCTAAGTTCGTCGTGTGATATGGCTAACAATCTAACCGCCTTCACCTTCATTGGGAATGTTGAGAAAGTAGCTCGGCCAAGCACGAGACCCAGCTAGGTATGCGCGGTATTCTGCAGCAGCAGAATCGGCGCTGCCGAGCATTTCCAATGGCTGGAAGCGGGTGGCTTTTATTCGGTGAAATATGCTGCCCCGCCACGGTGGCCTAGTGGCTGTGGCACTCGGCTCCTCATCCGAAGGTCGCGGGTTCGAATCCCGGCCGTGGCGGCTGCATTTCCGTGGAGGCGAAATGTTGAGGCCCGTGCAATGTGCGATGTCAGTGCACGTTAATAAAACTCCAGGTGATCTAAATTTTCGGAGCCTTCTACTATGGCATCACTCATAATGATAACGTGATTTGGGGGCGTAAAACCCCGGAATCAATCAATCAGAGAAATATATCTTAACGTAATTTCGTCAGTTTGCAGGAATAAGCGTATGTATTTGAGAAATTTGCGAGAGGATATCCCGAGCGTTGGAGGCCGCTAACCAATGGGCGTACGAAAAAAAAGAAAAACACAAGAACACAAATCACGAACGGACGCACAGTGAGTGTAATGAGGTTTACAAAGCCTCGGGCGCCTCAATGCAAAGTTCTCTTTTGCCATTTTTACTGCATGCACTTTGCGTCGGGGAGCGCATGTGCTGAAACGACACAGCTGAGGAACAAGAGCTTCGCAACCTATACTACAGCTCAAGTCAGAGCGGAAGGCATACGCTTTCAATACATTTCTTACTGGCTAAGTTTTACCTACGTATTCAAATCAATTCAAGTAGAGGTGATAACTGAAGTTCCGCGTGAAGAGGCAAAAAGAAAGCACGAGCTACGTTTCCCGCGTCACGAACTATTTTACTGCGCAACGCGGAACAAAAACAAGGTATGCATTGATATGGCAACGGTGCAGGAGAGAAGGCGGTCCTGGTCATTTGACAGGTGCCACAAAAGGATAAGCTGCCGCCAGTGAGGTGATTGGCTCTTACGTAACGAAAGTGTGTCAGTTACATCTCAGAAACTTCCAAAAACTTTGAATGCCAACAGGCACACTAAGCGGAAAAAATATCGTGCGGCCGTATTCGTGGAAGTGAATAAACTGAAGACACCATCTCGGCAAATGCTCGAATGTTCTTCGGACTCCCACATAATACGATGCTGCTTCGTCTTACGTAAACTTCGGAGAGAACACATGAAAGCACCGTAAGAGTGCACTGTCTTGGAAGCAAAGTTTGAGCTTTTTCATCAATGTAAGCGAGAAGTCCGACCAGGGGCAATAAAATGCTGCGAAAAGTCATCTTTGATATCCTTAGCTCGTATAGGAGTACTTAAAACTGCATGCAGAATATGCAAAACAGGCAAATATCTTAAGGGGCTAAAGGTGAGACACAGTTCATCACTCTGCAGTATTTGTTCAGCCGCCGTTCAGCGGCTAAGGCGGGTGAACAGAGTTCGCGGAGCTCGAGGTTAAGGGTTCGAATCCCGACCACAGCGGCCGTATTTAGGTACAGGCGAAATGAGCAAAAAAGAACAAAGAAAAGGAACACACCAGTGCACTAAAATTTCGGCGCCTGTTAAAGAAACCCAGGAGGACAATATAAATCCGAGGCCCGCCAATACTGCCTGCCTCATAATCATACTGCTGGTTGCAACATATAAAACCCCATCGGTTATCATAGGAGTATCCGTTCCCATTTCTGTCGAAGTGGCACAATAAGAGTCGCTGAGGAGGAAAAGAACTACGCTATGCTTCACTAGTTCCGTGCAGCAGAGTCAAGGCTACGAGGGTATCGAGCGCAGAATTCCTGCGAAGGGAGCCGAAATGCCATTGTTCAGAAACGCACCTGCGAGCCGTTCCTGCCAATGGGGCCTCACATCCTCCTCCACCTCCTCCTTCCAAGGCTGCCGCTGCCACTGCAGTGCCCGCCATTGGCAGACGCCATGGCGTGGAATGACGTGTTTAACATGTATTCACCCTCCGGATTGGCCGAAGAGACCTCTAACTTCCCCAGTGCTGCACGTTTAGCGGCAGCTGCCCGCACTGTAGTGCGGTGTCTTCAGACACCTACCACATGATGCGGGCTTGCCCTTCCAATCCGGCCATTCCCCCCAACCCCAACCCAACACGGGAGGACTGGGAGGCGACCCTGCTCGGCTGCCACGACTTACAGGCGCAACAAGCCTTAGTCAGGCGCGCACGGGCGGCGGCTACCGCCACTGGAGTCCCGAACTAGGGAGCTCCACCTAGTGTTTGTGAGCACCAGCCTTTTACGGCCTGGTCCCAGCATACCTCCTGTCCATTCCTTCACAATAGTAAACGTTTTTACCACCACCACCACGTAACTACTGAAACAAAGTACAGGTTGACGTTGACTGCGCTATAATAATAAAAATAAAAGAAACAGAGAAAGACTACAAAGAAGTGAAAAGGGGGCTACGGGAAACAAGCGCAGAAAGTGGACCACAGCGTAGGCCAAACATTTCGCGCCTTGCGGCATAGTATACGCCATACGGTGCTGGCGGACGTCAGGGAAGACGCCAGTCTTTTCACGCTCGCTGCTGTTTGTGCAGGCTATGATGTATGAGATGGGCGAGCATCCCCAGGCGCCTCCTTTCACTCATGACACACGCCAGGCGCAGCGTGCGATCCGGGATGCTCCTGTTCAGAGGAAGCCCCTCTCAACTGCATCACACAAAACTACCACGCCCGGTGAGTTTCCTTAGCACAAGCGCTGCAATGTGGTTGCATTTTCTTTTCTTTACTTGGGGAGCAGGCCAAACAAAAAAACGCGAAGGCATACTAGAAGCAGGATTATTTAATCTCATTATAAAATCAGATTCAATTTAGGCGAAGTGAACATAACTAAAGCCACGGAAAATCACCGGTGTTCCTGCTTGCTACAGGGATGAATTTTCAGTGCTTCGTATTTTACTAGACGCAGTACACAGTCACAGTGCAGGTAAGTATTTATTACCGTCGGAAACTAAACCTTCCTAACCTGAGATCGATTAAGCTCATTCGCCAACAACGATACACTAGAATTAAGTTGATCCCAGCCGTGGCGGCTGCATTTAGATGGAGGCGAAGTGTTGAGGCCCGTGTGCTGTGCGATGTCAGTGCACGTTGAAGACCCCCCAGGTGGTCGAAATTTCCAGAGCCCTACACTACGGCGTCTGTCATAATCATAACTGGTTTTGGGACGTAAAATCCCAAAACTCAATCAACTAGAACTAAGCTCCACTCTTTATAAGGGAGGCATTCCATTCCACGCTTTTCCTGGCGTTCACGTCACCGTTCTGATATTGATTGGTTTCTGATGGTCTTACATTCCAGAACCATGATATGATTATGAGAGACGCCGTATAGTGCATTGCTGTGGAAATTTCCAGCACCTCGTGGTTATTTAACGCGCACTGCACATCGCACAGCACGCACGGGCCTCAACATTTCGCCTGATGGTTCTGAGAGGCCAAGCTATGCGCACGATGCACTTGTGGCCGTCTCCATAAGAACGAGAATGAGGCGTGCATTTTTTTGGTAGCAAATTAGAACGTCTCTATAGCTCTATAGGTCCGGCACGTACGTGCTATCAGGAAAAATAGTGTCACTGTCCCTGTACGGAAGGGCGGCCACGGATATTTCGTGTCGACAAAACAGGCATTACAGGCAAGCGCCCTGAGCAGTTTAATTGCATCCATTTCCAACGACTTGGCAGTCATAGCCACTGCAATGTGGTGTCAGTATACCCGGACAGATTACATGATCAAAAAAAGCAATCGCACAGTTTCACATCATGACATCATAGGCTCAAGCGTGGCCCGGATGTAATGAAATTTTATACCGCAAACCGACTCGGTAATACAAAGGAGGGTGTGCCTCCTTATTTTTGCACGTGTCGTGAGAGAACTTCCCAGCTTTCCCGGTTCCTGCCACCCCCTCCCCCCCCCCCCCCCCCCCCCCCCCCGTCCGCAGTCACAGACTTACGTTTTTACTCATTCATGTCAGACGTAGAGGAGGTATTCAGGCTTCGTTGTGAAATGCACACAGCGTTTCGGCTGGCTGCTGCTGCACAGGTGTGCGCCTACGTGCTTCGCCCACAAATGCAAAGAAGCTGCGGGAAAAGTTTCCTCACGTTCTTCGAGGAGGCAAGAAAATACAAAAGAGGCAAGACTCGGCGAACGAAATTGAGAGTTCCTCAAAACAACAGTATTCCTTGCGAAACGCTTCTTTAGTAAGCAAGCCCGCATCCCAGCGCCTCTGTCCCTCATTGAATCTCAGTCCACACCTGCAGCGCACTGTTTTGTGCTGCCACCTTCTTATACGAACAGCACGGCAGGTTTGGCATAGTGTTGTTGGTAGCGCTTCGTTCTTGGCGTTTTGCAGTCGTTGTTTGTGCGATGTCTCTACTTTCGTTCTGCATGGGGAGGCTGCGCTGACTGAAAACAGGGACCCACCTACACGCTTGCCTGGCGCAATATAGCGATATCACGCATTCGCATCATCATCATCATCATCATCATCAGCCTGTCTACGCCCACTGCAGGGCAAAGGCCTCGCCCATGGGTCTCCAATTATCCCTGTCCTGAGCTAACTGTGACCACTTTATCCCCGTAAGGTTCCTGATCTCACCTACCCACGGAACGCTCTGCCACCCCCTGCCACGCTTGCCTTCTCTAGGGATCCACTCTGTTATCCTTGTAGTGAAGAGGAGGAAGAAGAAGCGCTTTGGCATTTGTCGCTGTGCGTGCGATCTTCGTTCGTGTTGCGTCGTGTCGGCTATCGACTGCCTTCTCGAACTAACTGTATCGTCTGCACGATAATAAACCGTCGTACGACACCCTTAATGACCAATGGTTGTCTGGTCTTCGCATTCCGTGGCCCGCCCACGCCGATTTCTTCATATTAATTTCTATTAATATGTCCCTGACACGCGTTTGTTCCCTAACTCACTTCGCTCTCTTCTTGTCCCTTAAAGTTACATACCATTTTCTGTTCCAACTGCTCGCTCTGTCGTCCTCAATTTAAGTTGAACCCTCTTAGTAAGCTTCTTCGACTCTGCCTCGTAGGTGAGAACCGGTAAGATGCAGCTGTTATACACTTTCCTGTTCAGGGACAATGTAAGACGCCATTAAATATCCGAGAATGCCCTGACACCCATTCTTATTTCCGTATTTCGCGTCAAAAATTATTTATTTATTTATTTATTTATTTATTTATTTATTTATTTATTTATTTATTTTGTTTTCGAATTCTGTTATTTCGCTGCTTTCAGGACCTCACCCTTGCACCACTGTGATGAATGTGTACCTGCCAGCGAACGCACATGAACGGGGCGGCAGGTGCGATATGCTTTCCCGGCGCGCACCGGGCGTCAGAGAAAAGTGCACGCGACTGACGCAGGTGTTCTGAATCACCTGCTGCTTTTACTGTCTGTTTTCCTTCTAGTATTTCGTTAATACTACCCCCTTGACATAGTGTAAAATTTTCCATGGCCTAAAATTGATGCTAACGTCCAGCTGCAGCAGAACGAAAAAAACAAACAAGAAAAAACTAAAGAAGAAGAAGAAGAAGAAGGAGGAGGAGAAAGAGCACATAACACGCAGAGAGAAGCAGTACGTATGCGCTGTTTGGCGCAAACTACGTGCGCCCGTTTCCTAACGCGATCCTAGAGTTACTCTCTTGGAATACTAACTGAACTAGACATAGAAAGGCTCAGGAGAGATGGTGCTGAAAGGAATGTTCAGTGAGCCCCGTTAATTTTTTTTTTCAATGCACATATTTTCCACTTCTTCGTGAATATATTGTGTAAGCCTTGACGTGACTTGACAGGACTTGACTAAAGAAATCTAGCTCAATTTTGAAGGGCTTGTCTTCGTCCCTCCTTTTGCCGTTAACCTTTCTCCCTACCTCCCCCACCGACCCTGTCTGTCTCGCCAACAAGTGCTATTTTCATGCTGCTTGCAGAAAATCCTAAAACACACACACACACACACACACACACACACACACACACACACACACACACACACCACACAGTGTGAAATAAAGAAACGAGATACAAGGTGTAGAGGCCGTAGACCAACTCGGCTAGACAGGGGAGCTGTGAGCCTGTAGGCCCAGCTTGTCGGTTTCTGCTTTTACCTGCGTTCTGTTCGAATGTATGAGGTTCTTCGCAAGAATAACAAACACACAAGCTGAAAACAACGACAGTTGAAGTGCTCACAGCACGGAGGTTCGGACGAAGGCGAAACTGCTTGTCTTATTTCATAGAATGCAGACTCTGAAGGAGGACGAGTGAATATAGAAAATGTGGACGTAGCCTTTTTCACTGCAAGGATATTGCTTCTACTCATCCGTACACGCCGTACAGTAATATTTCCTTCAGTTTTCTTTTGGCTGGTTCTCCGATTTCAGACGTGACGCGCAGCGTTCTAGTTTAGTTATACGGTCTAACGAAACTTCTTTCTGCCTCGCACATTTACATAAAAATCACGCAGCAAGCAGTACCATGGCGTTTCTCATATATCTTATATAAATGGTAATACCACCAAGGAGCGAATGCGAAGTGATTTTTATTTCTTTAGAGACCCTGTCAGGCATGTTTTGCGCTTTTTGTGTCTGCTCTTGACAAGTGAATCTTTATTGCTCTCTTTCTAACTGGTACCTTTCTGCAGTGTCGTCAAGGAAACTGAATTTCACTGGTCTTCGCATGAAATGGACTAACGTTGTTACTGTTGCTGCAGTAACATCGAGTCAGCCATAATTATAGACGTTCGAGATGTGCAAACGAGTAAGAAAAAAGAAAAAAAAACAACAAGAAAGCGGCTGCGGCTTATCTTGGCTGATCCCCGTTTTGCAAGCGAAAACTTGTAGGCCCAGTCGAACGTTCCGTACTGTGAGCACTCACTATCGCCCTTTTGACAGTTTCCGAAGCCGTCGCTGCGTGCAACCATGCAATTGGCTGAATGTAACCCTGCCTGTAACCAGGCATTTAACCATGTAACCTGTAACCATGTTGTGGTGTTTGGCTTTCCGAGTGATGAGGCCAGTCCAGCTGTGAAATGCAGCTTTTTTTTCCTATGATATGAAACAACGTGTGTGTATGCTGGTTGTACCATGTGGTTAAATAAACTGAAATTCAAATAAATAAATAAATAAATAAATAAATAAATAAATAAATAAATAAATAAATAAATAAATAAATAAATAAAATTTTCAAAATCAGAGGCTTGTAAAACTCTTTGCTGTCGTATGTCTGCATCCTTCTGTTGATGCTTCAGTCGGCCAAGTTCCCGTTCTTCACTCATTTCCGCCTGCCGCTGTGCGCACTCGTACATTCACGTTTTCACTTTAACCCCTTAGCAATCTGAGTGACACCTGCAGGATGATACGACGCAGCTTGCCGTCTTCAGCACTGGGAGACCACGCAGACAACTCTGGCAGAGATGGACCAGTGTCCCCGCCCCCATTTTCCATCAGCCAACGGTGGAACTGAATACGGAAACTGAGAGACGGCTAAGAAAGGGGTGCCGTCTCCATTTCAAGCGATCGGCGAGACACATGGTTAGGACGCAGCTAGTGAGGCGCCGCCGGCCGCGGTGAGCCACGTGGTATCACTTCTTTACTTCAAGGTCACACTGTCACGTGCTATGAAACTCGTGCAGTTAGGTAAGTAAAGCTTTCGCTTTAGGAATAGCACGTTCTCGACCGCTTTCGTTTTTATATTACACCTTGGTGGAGGAGAAACACACAATTTGAAACAAATAAAATATACTAAATGAAGGTTTTTTACTCTACATTTAGCACGAATGCAAGCCCTCAAGCGTAAGGGCCCCAAAAACATCTTTAGTTAACACAATTGTCGTGAGAGCTGTCATCATTCATTCATCACCCCGCCGTAGTGCTCTAGTGGCTGCGGCGCTACCGCTGACCTGTAGGTCGCGGGATCGAATCCCGGCAGCGACGCCCGCATTTCGATAGAGGCGAACTGTTGAAGCCCGTGTACTGTGCGACGTCAATGCAGGTTAACGAAAACCCCAGGTGGTCGAAATTTCCGAAACCCTCCATACGGAGCCTCTCATAATCATATCGTGGTTTTGGGACGTAAAACCCCACGAATCATGGTCAATCGCTCATTATCAGCTTGTGTACGCCCAATGCATTGTTTACATCAATTCTTGGAAACTTATCCCACCATAGTTGTTGCGCTGTTCACTTTTTGTTTCGTGGTTTGGTGTAGTTTCTTTTATGTCTTACTCTCTTATACCGGAAAAGTTACAACGCCGACACCCTCGAATTCGTACGAAGGAAGACTTGAAAAGCGCGCTAAGAGGAAGCGGTGAATGAAGATGCTTGGCACTCTACAGCTCCATACATCCTTCTGGTTTGTGAGCGTAATCCTAATGACTAATGCAGCAGTGCTCCGTTAGCCCCTTACTTTCCCTCTCCCGGGCATAAGAAGGCCCCACGAGCACCCTTTGATGCCACGCTTTCGTTTCGTAAGATGCCGAAACAGACACAAGGTTTCCATTCCCTCGATAGACATGAACACACTGCCTCAATAGAGGCAGCCCTGCTTTCTACCGCTGGTAAAACCCGGAAGTGTTCACTACCGCATGCTGTACGAAGGCGCCATAACGTCCTTCTTTCTTTCATTTCTTCTCAATTTCTGACACGATTGTCTAGATCCTCTCTCTCGTGCCCTTCGAGCTCCTTCCTTCGCCCATACCGAATCCGTATGGACACACACACACACACACACACACACACACACACACACACACACACACACACACACACACACACACACACTGTATGCGTACAAAAACAGGCTAATAAACCAGGCGTTTTCTGGGGCTTCGCCTGGTCCTTGCCGAATCCTCAGTGCGCATTGCATAACAACGCAAGCGTGTTCCTTTTCCCGCGGCGCCTTTTGCTCTTACTGTTTACAGAGCGGTGCTTCCGATGCTCTTTTGTACGTAGGAGACTCTACTCCTCTTCTCCTGCCATTTTTGCTCTTTTGCTGTTCCACACGCTCGCCGCACAATGTCGCGTTGCGTCCATGTTTGCGCACAGCCCACGAAGCCACTACCGATTCTTGGCCTTCGCTAGAACGGTACAACAGGAGAGAGTGTGGAGTCGGATGCCATGTTTGCCGCCCCCTGCTTCCCTAAACACAATTAATGAAACGGCCCGTGTGACTGATCGAGCTCTCGCTTGAATTTCGCCTTTCTTTCTGTCGATCAATCTTCTTTTCGCGGCATCTTCCTGTGCACTTCCTGAGGGCCGTTCCATCTTCATCTTGTTCTCGAATCGAGAACCCGTTCCTTTCTTCCTTGCACCAAGTACCGACTTTCCTCTCTTCCCTTACTTTCGTCCCCATTCTTTTCCCTGAAACAAACGCCCCAGTATGCATTGCCTTTGCTAATAACACTCGAAATGCATCTGCTCTGAAGGAATGGTCGACTCCACGAAGAAAGATTGCTGTGTTCCTTTCTGTACACAACATCATGTAATACCGTCGTGTTTCCCTAACCATCTGATGCTTTAAGGATCCAGTGGGACCACCCTCTTTTATTCTCCCTTTGCTGTAGCCATGGGGAACAAAATAGGGGAAAGAGCTTTCGTGCACTGTCATGCGCGAATAAAGCGTTCACTGTTAATGCAACATTGCGCAAAAATTTCACGTAAGTCCTTCGATTCTGGCAGCTCTTGCTTAACTGATTCCATCCTGCGTTTCACGCATCCATAATGACATCACATAATAATAATAATAATAATAATAATACGTGACAGGCCCATTAACGCGAAACCTGAGGAAGTGCGAAGCTTACGGTGATGCGCCTGGCGCTTACCGCGGGAACACGTCAATCGCTGCTAATGGGCACGCTTTACCGTGGCCGCAACCGACGTTCGACGCCAAAAGCCCGTGTTCATTAACACAATCCGTTAGAATCGCTTTTGACAAGACAACACTAGCACATACACTGTTTGACTGCAATGCATCCAGGATCGGCCCACCCAATTTTCGCAACCGTATTTAGCAAATTTCTGTTAATGAATGTGATTAATCCTGATTATTCCTGCATTTTGGAGTGCTTTAAATCATGTTAGTTTATTATGAGCCGATTTTGACCAACTATACAGCTCCTTTGGACCAAGTTTATACGCTTGCTTTAACGTGAAAGATGACAGGGTACGCCGACATGAGACGTCGACAGCCCGAGCGCAAAGATGCTTTGCACCTAAAGAAAGGAATCGCATTTAAAGAGCATCACGTGAAGGTCAGGAGTGTAAATGACGCAGCACTAACAAACCAGACTTCTGCCGTGTATGCAACGGCGGTGTATTCAACGAACTCGACGTTGACTTAATTGGTGCTTACTGCATGACACGCTGGCCGCCGCTAAAGGAGCATGCGGACACAGAACAATATTTAGAAGAAAAAAAAACAGGCGCAGCAGGTATTAACTTGCAGCAGCTGCCTAAATCTGTATAAAACATAACGATGCATGCACAAATATGACATATGCGCATAAAGCAGCAACAGTAATGAGTCTACAGCCGGGTAACCGGGCAGCCGGGAAAGCTACCTCTGAGTCTTCGCTAACACAGCTGGACTTTGTTATACCTCATCATGGCAAGTGTACGAGTTTTTAAGAGAACCCCTTTTTACAGAAACTTGGTGGAACTGCAGTGAGTAGCGCATTGCGCCCCTCTTAAGCAATTTCATTTTAGCTGCAAAGCGCAGAGCGCTTGCTTAACAGTTTAAAAGGCGCGTGCCTTTGTTTTGAAGGCTCTTCAGATATATGGATGAATTTTTAGTTACTTTGACGGGCGAGTCATTTCACCTACTTGTGACAACATCTCAGTCATTTTTAGATGCCACTGTAAGGCAGCCTTTCTTTTTTCTAATTTTCTTTTTTGCACAACACAATATCCTGCGTTTATTAGACTTACGCATTTCCTTTGCTAAATGCATGCCTGCAGTGTTTTCCTCTAGCAGAAAGGAAAACTACTTGGTGCCTTATGACTCTTCTCAGTCAAATATTATGCAAACGAAAACTGTTATACCATGCGTCCAAGCGACGCAGGCTGCATCTGAGTGTTACCTTTCGCGGACTTACGGCGACAGGGTTGCCGACTCCATGGTAACACGGGTGTTGCAAACCATCGCGCGATGGTGATGATGATGGTTGTGGTTCGGTTAAGGAAATGACGCTAATTTCTGCAGCACATGTAGGGAGCCCGTCTAAGTTTTCATGGGTGTAGGGTGAAGGGACTGAAAGAGATAGAAAAAAAAAGAACCATAGTGGGACGGCTCCGGAAATTTCACCCATCTGGGGTTCCTTAACGTCCACAGACAACACAGTACGCGGGCCTCTGGCATTTTCGCCTCCAGCGAAAATGGGAGCGCCGCGGCCGAGATCGAACACGCATTTTTTTTTTTTTGGGTGGCACCCAAGTACCATACGGACTACACCACCGCGGCAGATAAAAAATACCATCTAGGCGAAGGTATCCAGCAAAGGAAGAGTGAGGACGACCACTAATCCCTTAAAACTTCGAGTGGTACTCCATGCTCACAAGGTCACTGATAACCGAGGTAGGTGGCAGGCAGACATGGTGTGTTCCTTGTCTTTTCGGCGTCGTTAATGATGGCGCCGCTCAGCTCTCGCACCTCTACAGGACTTATGGGAAGGCAATGCTCCGGCAAAAAATATGCCATGTATGGCAGTTGCTGTGTAAAGGAGTTGCGTGCGAAATCCACCTAACGTTTCAAAAGTACAACATAGGTAAGACGGAACGATGTCTACATTATCAAGCGAATGAACGTGAATTAACGTTAAAGGAATACAAAATCGTGCATTTGCCTGCGCACTGGAAAGTGCTGCGTCAGTGTACTAAGTTCGAGATATTAGGTGCAAAGCACCTTTATGCGTTCGGGCTGTTGGCGTTTCCATGTCGTCGTAGTCGTCACGGTAAACCAAGCCATGGTCAAGAACATCAACGCACGAGTCGACAAGTGAAACTACCACACGCTAGGATTCGAACCCTCAACTACCCGGATACGACGTAGGAGCTGGAAACGCCTACCGCTGCGCCACCAGCACACTCTGAAAGCATGCGGAACAAATGGGCCTTATATGTTCACTACCCCGCTTTACAATTTGCGTCTAAGTGATGTCCGGTTAGAGCAAAGAGGTGCTACGAACGAACGAACGAACGAACGAACGAACGAATGGAACGAACGAGACAAAGAACAAGCAAACCAATCAACGAACAAAGGAACGAGAGAACGAACGAATGAATGAATGAATGAATGAATGAATGAATGAATGAATGAATGAATGAATGAATGAATGAATGAATGAATGAATGAATGCGCTATGCTGCGTCTACTCGGAAGCGCCCTGATTTTGGCAGCGTTTTCTGCGGCGTCAAGACAGCGCTTGACGCCAGCAGGGAGAGGGGATCCCGTGGAAACAAATTATACGCCAGACTTGCGTTGACAGCTTCGCGAGAAAAGTGGGCCGACGTTTGCCTACAGCCCCGCGAAGACGGCACGAAAGAGAGCTTCTAAGTTATGGCAGCAGCGGAAAGATCCTACGGCATCCTGCTGCGCTCGACCATGTGTGAAAGGGTCAAGAAGCGCTCGCGGATAAAATGTACAACGTAAGCCAAAAAAAAGTCACGACGACCAACAACACAACGAAAAAAGGAAGCCTTCTGAGAAATGTCTTTCGTGAGGCCTCCACTATTGCTGACTCGGATGATGCGCCTGGATGCGCTTATTTCTTCGCCCCAAGTTCACATAACGGGACGTGGATCCCATCGATACCAGAAAAGACGTCGGCAGTAAAAAAACAACGTCGTTCAGTGATACACATTGGAAGCAGCAGCTTGTCAAACACCATACCGAAGGGTTTTTTTACCCTTCGGTATGGTGGGTAAAGAAAAATGACTGCTTCCCTCCTTCTTATATCGGCTGCGCTCGGCGCTACTCCTCTCAATATGCGAAACATCGACCTACTATGACGTCACAGCCCCCCCCCCCCCGACTGCTCTCAAGCCACCGGCTGCCTTCCGCTGCTTCGTGATTCACTTCCGAACCTACAGCAACGGCAGTAGCGCGGACAATTGGGCTAGTTGGTACTCATTCATTTTGGTGGACTAGGGCGCACACAAAAACACACAGGAAAATAAAGCACGGCACCGGCATTGAACTCACAGCTACAATTTATTGGACGAAAATTTTTACATCTACTCCTCCCTGCATAGGTGCAAAAGCACCGGTTCAAGCACGGCATACACCCCAAAGAATTTAGCATTCGCTTGCAGTGGCCGATGTCCCAGCACCAGACATCGCTGCACAACTGGCCAACCGCTCAAACTCCAATGGAATGTGAGTAAACCTGTATTTTTTTTTCTCGCTAATGCTACGACTGAAACACCTCGCATGCCAACTGCATGTTCTCTTCGCGCTAGGTTCTCAACAGGAATTTTCTGCGGTGGACAATTTGCGAGCGGGACAGGGGTCGGTGGGGAATGGTGTAGGCCCCAGGTAGTATATTATGCAGAGACAAAGAGATGCTCCTGGAAAAACTAAAAAAATCGCAGCATATCCACGGGGTGAATGATGATGAGTGGGCGAAGCTCCGGAGGGAATCATCCGTAAACCGTGAATCTTCCGTGCAATTCGCCCAGTCGATCATCGTGTAAAGACGTCTCACGCAGCCCCTTACACAGGCCGGAACGCGCACCGCGTTTGCCGACGCCATCACATGACTGCTGAGAGAGTAAAAGGCGGAGAGGCCTCAGCGTCTTACACCAGCTTCTTACACGGGTCGTAACGCGCTAGCACAAACGCGTTAAAAACGCGCAGTCTTTCGTTAATATTGGGTGTTTACTGTCATCGTGGTGCATGTGTCCATGTGCGCTTCGTGGCGTAGTGGCTAGCGCCGCGCGTTCGGAAGCGAGGGGTCCCTGGTTCGATTCCGCGCTTCGGACACAACGTTCGGAATTTTTTTCTCTTCGTCCATGGTCCATGAAGCGCGATCCGACGCGTACAGCGACGATCCAGGAGAATGAGAGGAGCGCTCCCGGCGCAGCCCCGCCCAGCAGCTAATCGGAGAGCAGCGGCACCTCCAGCGCTCATATACAAGTACCGCCATCTAGCGGACATTTCAAGAACTAAACGAGAGGTGGCTACCTACTACATACATCGTAGACGCACGACCCACGCCTTAAGGAGCTTCGCCCCTAAAAGAAAAGTTACTATTTCTGGTTGCGCGCATCTCAGCATGGTGTCGCATGGGTCAGCTGGAGCGGCAGGTGGTATATCGAAAGCGGCGGGCATTCGACGAGAGCGGTGGGCTGCGAAGCGGAGTGGTGGGCGGCGTTTCCGCCGCCGCCCACCATAAGGAGAACCATGTATTCGTATGATCTAATCAAGCGAGCTTCTTTCCTTGAGCTCAACAACGATATCGTCAACTTCACACACTTTCTATGTATGACTACACACAATATTTACAACAGTAGGCACCATTTCTATTAAGGTACACTGCCTTTCTTACCGCTGCTATTCTTTTTTCGCTGCAATGCGCATTGCTACCGCTGCAGTGTGATGTCGAGTAATTTGGAAGGCCTCTCAGTGATAGGTTGCGCTTGAAACTCAAAAATATTATATGTGTGCGCTAATAATCCCCAAACAAGCACAACAGAATATGTTGCTAAGATTTTTTATTGAACATCAAACCCTCCTTATGCGTGCGCGAGAGTTAGTTCCTCATTCCGTGTCTAATTATTCGGCCCCAAACCATTTGTGGTAGTCATGCATCGAATAGATGACGATGATGGTGATTTCCAGGGTTTTACGTCCCGAGACCACGATATAATTGTGAAAGACGACGTGGTGCCGGGCTCCGGAAATTTCCACCACCTGGGATTCCTCAACGTGCACTGAAATCGCACAGCACATGGGCCTACATTATTTCGCCTCCACCAAAATGGAGTTGACACGGCCGGGATTCGATCCCACGACATCCGTATCGGCAGCCAAGTACCATAGCCACTAGACATCAAATAGAGCCCGATATTATATACGCGTTATATTAACATCTGTAAATATCGTAATCACCACAAAACACCCGGAGTAGCAAGCCAGGCCACTAACCAGGCTAACATCTCCGGAGTCATTAATAAATTATTCTCTCTCCCTCTCTCTCTCTGTGTGTTTCGCATTTTCCTTCTCCCTAGTTTTGCGCTTGTTTGTGAAAAGCAAGTTTCGCATCCTTACTCACCCGATGTTAAATTTCTTCAGCCTTTTATTTTGGCCGTTTGACTACTGCGTCTTTCTGTATCACAATGTCCCTGCCTGCTGCCAGGGCTTCACTCGCCCTTACATCAAGAACTCCGGTAACTCCTTTACTGCCTTATATGTGTTTCAACTAAACTGCCATTTCAGGAGCAAGAAATTTCATGTTAATACAAATAGAGCTCGCTCTGCTTATATTCCGCCACTCCTTTCTCCCTCTTTCTCTCTACCTTTCTCTCTCTCTCTCTCCAAAGGGGCGTTTAGTGGCGACACGAGCGTTCAGAAGAACGGCCATGAGACAGCCAGAAACAGCCGGACCCTACGTCACCGAGGACACGTGCAATAATGCTCCACACGTGGCGAGCTTCGTGGTCGTCGCGGCGAGAGCACTACAGACACACGCACACTGCGCCGCCATCGCAATCATACGTAATGGCCGCGCAACGGCCAGCGTATGCTCCAAACAGCATACACATACCACCTCTCCCTTCGCCTATGCACCATGTGCACTACGCGGGAATGGACGCGAGTCTCGGGAGACACTGGTGCTGCACCTCGGCCATCAATAATTAAAGGCCATGCGGTCGGACTGCCGGCTGACCGCATGATTGCGATTGGTCAGTGCTCAGTGTGGAACCGACGCACTTGGATGCTTCTACACATATGCACTTTCGCACGTGCCTGCGGCGAAGTATAAAATTGTGTGCAAGAGTGATAGATTGTTCGATTGATGCGCGCAGTTTGACGGTAAGCTTCTAAAAGGTCGGCGAATATTGAAGTCTTCGGCATCGAGCAATGATACTGTCCTGTTATTGTGAAAACAGACGAGCACGGGATTGCAACAAATGTTATGGCCTCGGCCTATTGGCGAAAAAGGCATCATAGCCAACACCACCTCTTGCTGCTGAGGTGCGCTGGATATGGCGCTGCGACAGTTTTCATTGAGTTTTGCCCGATCCTTGAAACAGAAAGTGATTGACCTTTACTGAGCTTTGATAAGGCACACACGTGACGCGATGCATAGGAAACAGAGGCACAGGGACAACAACGTGCAGTTAGCTACTGGTATGTAAAAGGCATCAAACACAACCACACTAATGTGAAGGTTCTTGCACCTTCCCTTTGGCATGGATTGCCAAAACCACGGCGGGCGGATAGACTACAGGTATCAAACTTGCAGACAAGGAATCTAGACTTTTCACGGTACAGTACAAATGCTCTAAAGGCCGTGCTGCAAAAAGCACCGAGGCATCGTGCCAGCAAAACGCAGCCGACGTGCTAGTGCTATGCGTATTTGGAATGCCTAAGGGTAATGCTCAATGCAGACAGCGCGCCGACGCGATTAACCCGCCAAGTACTGCGCAAACTGGACCAACGCGACATGTATATACACTTATATAATCGGGCCAAAGCGGCCGTTGCCAAAAGGGACCAGTGTCAATCGTTTCAACGCAACTAGTTTAGGCGCGGGGCTTTCATGAAAGCGTGCAGTACTGCAACAATTACAGGCACGATATAATCATTTAAGCATTGTACCCATATAAATGTCAGAAAGCGGCCCTGTGAGACACAGGCTACCAGAAAATCTCGCATCGCAGAGGCGAACTTGTTGGAAATGGCCGCCACAGTAGATACGCATGTGTTTTTCTAACCCCTGCCTCTCTACAGACATAACACCCAAGAAGCCATTAGCATTATGAGCACCATTTACATTTGTACAAAATAGTTTTTTTCCGCAGTGATCCTTCCAGAGTACTACAGCGTATCGCCTCAGAGAGAGGGCTGCCCTTAGACGAGAGAAAGTGTAATGTTCTGCACCATGCGGCGGAGCTAGCAGACCTGATCGCACTAGATGTGCTTTTTTTTTTCACACTCGGTACTAAGCGCGTCCTCAGATTACCCTATCGCTCGCAACAAACCAAACCCCAAGATCCCTATTCGCCTGCAGCGCGCATCCACCAAACGACTTTGCTGAGGCTACGTCTCAAAGCGAGGCGAGAACGATGGGAAATTGGCAATCTGCGCGAGACTGCAGCTAACTCGCTACCCGCAACCATAGTGTCTGAACTCTTCGTCTTAACCCTGCTCCCCATTTCCCTCAGCATCCCTAATCGCTATGATTAACGGCGCCCGCTGTCACGACGGGGGTCGCCATCGAAGGCCAACAGTGACAATAAGGGCAACAAATTACACGTCTGGGGCCCGAGGTGGCTGCGAAGCATTTTGATGGATGCAAACAAGTCTCCTATACAGAGTACCGCACGCTCCAAGGTAATATTTATCGGGAAAACACTTGAGCATCGGTAGATTATGGCAAGAGTCGAAGGTCGCCATTAATAGCCGCCCTCCACCTCTCAATCTTGCACTTGATGTCGTTCCCGAGCAGGGACATGGCGCCTTACTCATTATAACGGTTCACCGTTCCTGCTCTCCCACTTCGTCGCCTTCCCGTTTTTCGGGTCACCGAAGGCAACCACGACGACCTGCTATCATTGTACGCCTCGTGTTTCAGAGATAAATACACGTGCATAATTCAACAGAGAAGCTCTGACGAGAAGTGAAATGAGAAAAAGGGGGTCCCTATAGTTTGTCCCTGCAAACATTCGTTCATTTTCTTTCTTTCCTGCTCTTTATTTTTGTGTCCTGAGTAATCTCCCTCCTCCTAAAACAACACGGAGGCATCGTACCAACATCAGTGACCAGCTCCCTTCCTAGGTATTTGCCTAACAAGGAACTTGTTCAGCACACCGTTGTCGCAGTTGTATATTGCTCAAAAGAAGGGATGCCCTAAAGAGTGTGTTCTGCTAGGCAGCTGTGTATTGCGTCGAGAAACGCACTGTCTCGGATACGTCGCGCTCATATGGTATCTTCAAATAACGAAACGACACTGCAAAGCTTAAGATCTAAAACATTATACGAGTTAGAGGTGCATTTGATTGGTCTTTCTTTAATTTGCCTTTCTTTTTCACGCGAGGTTCGTCAGTACAGTAGAGATCCGTATATGACCTACCTCACAAAGATGAGGGATATATCGTAGTCCTTGAGGTAAAGAAAATGCTAAAGGAACGAGAACACAAGAGCAACAAGCAACTGTTCTAACATCTAGTGCAAAATCATACCGCGTGAAAATCATGTCCGCTGCGCCTTGTTACCTCTGAAAGCCACAAGGAAAGAGCGTTATCGGAGGCTACATACCAGCTGAAACGGGCAGACCTCGAAACGTGTGCAGTTTTCCAACTCACCTGTAAAGAGAAAAAAAAACAGGAAAATGGTCACGGCACTGCGCCTTGGCGAACATATTTACGCAACAGACGCTTTGTAAACACTAGTAATCCCACATAGACCGTATACTTCGTGTTCAGTGCCGAATCACTTAGCTCATCTCAGGATGTCCAGCGGGCATACGTGGGGATATGTAGATAGCGATTCCATAATCTACACTCGCTTAGGCCGGCATAAGTCCTTTGACAACTTCAGGTATACAAGTATTGAGGTACCCAGCACTAAGGAGAACAAAGGGGAAATCTCGATTACCGAGACGCCCACGTCCGTGCACCCTCATGCTTCTTAACCCAGCTTCGTTTCATGGTCTACTATGCGCACACCTTGTCATGCAACCACCATGCGCTCCTTTAGTCAGCCAGAGACGAAGAGCCATGGTGGAGTCTTCAACGTTGGACAACAATAAACATTCCAACATTTAAACAACATTTAAGCAACATTTAAAACATTCAAAGGCGAGCATTATACAAGAAGTTCTGGAATTTTGCGCGGCAAAAGTATGTTCTCCTTTCGTTATGTATATATCGGAAAACAACTTGCGACTGAAGTAGAGAGTTTGTAAGCACCTTCACAACAACACTGCAACGCAACCCGATTTTAACTTTATGTCTCAAGTTTCGGCTGCAAACTTGCGCACCACCTGATAAATTGACTGAAGCGCAAGTGCACGCTATTCGCAAAAAGCAAACGTGCCTTAGCTCCATGTTGGCACAGAAATTCCGCGCCGTATAGGGTTTATCCACCTTATACTCGGCTGCCTGAGATCTACGGGCTTTCCTGAAGGCTTTTGTTTAACGGCGTCTCCGCGGCGAATAGCCAACTACATCAATCCGTTGTTGTTTTTGTTGAATTGCGTCTATAATTGGCACATACCACGAGGGGAACTGGCCACACTCCAGGTAATGATATTTACATGGGGGAAATTACAAAGCCAGAGCTAACTCTAAGTGAAAAGAAAAATGAATAATGGCGTTATTATTAAAAAAATAAACAAAATTTATGGAAAGAAAGATTTTCAAAGATGCCCTGTGGTCCATAGTACTAGTAACGTAGTATTCCGGAGGCTTCGAGAAACTTATGCAAAGCTAATAAAATAGTGTTACGATTTGTACCATCCTGAGACGCACCAAATGTTAAAGATTGGAGGTTGTTAAGGGCGTCGCAGTTCACGAAATACTGAATTCAAAAACATTCGGCAAAGCGAAGAAAACCGTCGGCAAGATGGTGTTGCTGCCTTTATAAACATCTTTTGTTTCCTTCGCCATATCGGAAAAGAGAAAGCAAACTCTGTGGCCGAATTATAGAAACAACAACAACGACGACGACGACCAACAACAACAAGTCAACAACAACAACGTAGCAACCCAACTTGAGAACACAACAGAGCAACTGAGAAGTGGTGGCAGCAACACGGACAAGAACAACAAGAAAGTCGTGACGCGTAGTATACATGGAGGCTACTGGAGCGGACGATCCTGCATTGCATCACTGTCTGGCCGGGTGTGACCGAGTGGCTCCCGGGGGCACCGAGTTGCTGACGGCGCCCGTCAGGGCCGCTGATTTATGGCCCCGGCTTATATCCCCGATTCGCCCCGCACAGCGGACAACTGCGTAAGTTGTCTCGGGGTGTGTACCGGTCGTGGACGAAGACACACCTCTTCCCAACGAAGGTTCCCTCTTAATGACCGCCTTAACGAGATGAAGGGTTTATTAGTGTTAGGAACACTGTGATCCTCCTGCATTGCATAACCACGGCGCCTTTCACGTGCGCAGAGCACGGTAACATTCCCCAATGTTTTCTGAAGGGAGGGAGAGAAAAGGGGAGAGGCGCTAATCAGGCTATAAACTTTTATTGGCTGCCCTATTCTATGGAGAAGGGAAATGGGGAATGGTGGCGTTTTCTTTTTTATTTAAATGTACACAGATGGGAATGCAGGCTACGTGAGACCCGGCTATCCCATCATCATAATGTTGAGGCTGAGAAGAACAATAAACACCCATACGAAAAAAAAAAAAAGACTCCAGAAGGAAAGGCAAAAACATAAGAAAAGAAGAAAATATGCGCAAACTATGTACAAGCATGATGCATGGCATATAAAGGATACCTCTAAGTGGTGATGTTTAAAGTGTCAAGAGCACGACATGATTAATGCGCGCTGTAGTGGGAGAACCTCCAGAAATTTTAACCACATGAGGTGTTTCAACGTGCGCTGACAACGCACTGTACATAGACCTTTAGCATCTTTGCCTGCATCGAAAGTGTGAACGTCTCAGCCTCGGGATCTAACGTTCGGACGTCCTTCGGGCAAGCATCGTAACCACTGTACCGCAGCAGCGAACGAGAGAAGAGAAATGTGGAAGCAAAGCAGATATTTAAAAATGCATAGCAGTAAAGTAGCTATACGAAAAAACATAGAGAAGGTGAAGGCCGGAGCAATTACCACTACGCAGACAAAAACTATTACGCAGTGCACTCGTGGTACTAATGATCTTGGGAAGTATTTCCTTAATTAAACTGGACTTAGCAGCTGAACGAAACAGGCTCCATTTCGTTCCATATCGCTTCTTTATTCTCTTGCCCCCTTAGACCCTTCCCTTGCTTTGATTTCTTCTTCTTCTATCTGCTGGCCGCGATGAGATTGCTCCATATTCATGTTGCTATATGCAGCGTACGGCACATACAAGAGCATTTCTTGGTGTGACTACTTTTGTAGCTGTTGTTTGTGTTTATACGCATCTTGACGTTTCCTGTAAGGCTGTTACGTTGTTATACGCTATTTCGTTACACGCAAATATATCTTGCATTTGAAATCAGGTACGTTGCGCCGTTATTGTCTCCAGCAGTCAATGATGTATGCAATGTGCATGGGCTCAGGCACTCAACAGAAAATTAAATGGTCACTCTTCAATTTTACACAGATACATAACAATTATAAAATAGACAATCTTAAATTTGAAACTTGGTTCTTTCCAATAAGCTACTGCCACGCAAAAAAAGAAATCAATAATGGCTTGATCGAGACATGGTCAAGATAGAAATAGGTCAAGCCTTTATTCGCAAGGATAGGACATCCGCGTAAGACCATGTAAGGTATGCACCACAAAAGAAGCGGGAGGTGCATGACTCCCACTCTTTTGCATCGAACTAAGAGAGATGTGGGGCATATGAAGGTTTGAGGCGTTGAGAGATCGCTGAACGAGGCGTGTCATTGGAGCCAACGTTCCGACAGAAGGACTGGTCTTCATCAACAGACGAGTCCTTTTAACGAAACGTCGGCTGTAGGTACATTTTATGTTCGACGAATTTTCAATAATGCGCTAGATGCGACGACCACGCACCATGACCAAAATTCTGAGCGCCCGAGCCTGCTAAGTATCAGTGTAATGGCAAAAAAAAAAAAATACAAGCCCACCCTGCCACACCCTTCCCTGTCCTGTCCTCTTGTACTCCACCCTAACCTGCCCTGCCCTGTCCTACACTATCTTGCCGTGCCCCGTCCGCTCCTGCCCTGGTCAAGCCAACTTTATCTGCTTACACATTCAGTTAACTGTTCTGCGTGGGGCATACACCTGACGCTAGGCTGCGTCTTCGTGGACCTCACATGCCTCTCCCATGCGATTCCCGACGCCATGCCTTGACTCAACCCCTAAACCTCCACTCTGGTGACCTCAGTTCCATATTATAGATATCGATGTGCGCTCCCAGAAGGGGCGGCACTGTTCTTTTCTTTCCCTTTTTGCATCCCCTATTCCCCCTTCCCTTCGTGTAGGGTACAAAGCCGGGCGCGCGTGTGATTAAACTCGCTGCCTTTCCTGTTTCTTGTTATTCTCTCTCTTGCGTCTGTGTATCCTTCATTTGATCCCTCGTGCCTTCCATTCGTTGTAAATGATTAAAGAAATTATTGAGGAGGGAATGTCACTGAAGCCATCGTTTCAACAAGTGAACCTGTCTTCGTCATGGTTGCCTTGACGAAGGCTAGTCCGCACGCCAAAAGTGTGGCTTCAGCTATGATATCACTGTTCCATCGCTTTTTCATCGCTTCAAGGCTCCATCGCCCCGCCACTGTGTTATAGCGGCTGTGGCACTCGGCTGCTGATCTGAAAGTCACGGTATCGAATCACGGCCTCATTATGATGGAGGCGAAATGTTGAGGCCCGTGTGCTGTGCGACTTCAGTGAAAAAGAGTGAGGGAGCTAAAGTTAAGAAAAGGCAGGGAGCTTAACGAAACGCGCATCCGGTTAGCTAACCTCCGCTGGGGAAAGGGTTCAACGGGTGAAATAATGGTGCGACGTCAGTGCGCCCTAAAAGAACCCTAGGTTGTCGAAACTTTCGCACCCTCCGCTACGGTGTCTCTCATAATCATATCTGTTTTGGGATGTAAAACTCAAGAAATTGATTAATCAAGTCTCCATCTTTCCGTGGGCTTCTCTTTCTCGTTGTAGTTAATTTTTCAACCCACTATATTTCACTTGCGTCAAGGAGGGAAAGTTCGGACGCTTCACGGAAGCTGCAAAATATGCGACAATACCTGTATAGCTATGGCACGTTTGTGCCAGAAAGATCATCGCTTCCGCTTGTGCTTCCGCAACAGTGAACGACGAGCACGCCGGAAGAAATTCGAATTCGGGAAGCTTACATCCTTGTATACATCCATATAAAACAACAACAAAAAGACAGATCGCTTCTCTTTGAAAGTGACAAGTTGAAAGCGGGCGCTTTTAAAAGGAAATAACTATGTACTGCATGCGGTGACGAGACCCTTTTAGATGGATCGCGTTGTCGTTCGAAGGACATGACCGGCAACGACAATGCATTCGCGAGGCAGAATCATGAAGAGCACAAGAAGAATGGTATATTGTTTTTATATGCAGCATATTTATGAAAGTGACGAGACTATCCAGGATGCTGTCTGTGTTATACTTTCAAAATTGGCGTGCACCTCCCACTCGCTAAGACCTCTCGTTTGGTTTGAATTCGTTCTCTGATAGTTCATATCATCGCTGTATAATAATAATAATAATAATAATAATAATAATAATAATAATAATAATAAGAAGAAGAAGAAGAAGAAGAAGAAGAAGAAGAAGAAAACAGCGTCATGTCATAAGCCCTTTTATATGCAAAGAGCTGATCTGGCTCCGTCACTGTCATGCGCATACTGGGGATAAGACAACTCCATTTCTCTTTAAAACGCAGTCGTTTCCTTTCACCGAGGAAACAAACTGTGAGATATTCTTTTCAACGGAATAGGTTGGTCTTTCTCGTCTCAAATATTTTGTTTTTAAGAGCCTCCTTATTAGCACGTTGTCACAGGGATGCGTGCTCGACTGTTGCCAAATTTATAGTTGACCCAGGGCTGTTCCATTGTTAAATTTGTAGTGATTACTATTAAGTTCATTCCAATTATTCAACTCCGTTTGTTAATTCATAGTACTCATGAGGAAGGCTTTTAACCAATGCTTCTTGGCCAGTCGCCCTGGATGGGTATGTGCCAATGCAAAAAGAAGACAACAACATAGCAACGACGCAAATGACACGATACAATCCGATTGATGAACGACAATGTTGCATTGCAAACAGACCCATCTCACGTTGACCTCAACAGGCCTTAACACTTCGCCTCCATAAAGGTGTAGCTTCCCGCGAAACTCGGATCAGCACCCGAGTGCCATAGTCGTTAAACCAGCGCCGCGGGGCTGAGTAACATTCCAGAAGCTTCCCATTAATGAAGGCGCATCTTGCGTCGAAAGAAAGCCTCGCAACATTCATTTATTCAATTTAACCATACGGTCAGTCCCTGATGGAATTGACAGTATGGTTACGCAAACGAAAGTAAACGAAAGACTGCTCGCCTGGAAAACATTAACAAGTATGCGCGTCACTATGTCATTTATACACTTCACGCCTTTTTTTGACTGGCACTACAGTGAAGAAAAGTCGCCAAGCAACGACGCCATACCAAACATTCCAACACCTCAAGGTCGTTTTCAAGGTCGCGTTACTCGGCAAACGCCGTCGCGCCGTCGGTCATGGGACGGATGTGTCGCAGTCGAAGTCGAAGTGCCGTTTAGGTCCCGACGTGAAGACAAAAAAAAGAAAGTGAGTGACGTTCCGGAAAAGTTGGGAAATAACTCCATGACGTCAGCGAGGAAAGGGGAGAGGGCGACGGGAGAGAAGGAGCAAGCAGAAATGGGGAAGGTATTAGATTCCTAGGGACAGTAAGACAGCAGGAAAGAGGGAGGGATGGGAAAGAGAGAGGGAAAAATGGGACAGCCCTGTTTGCGAAAACGGAAATGAGAATGCCGCCGGCGGTGAAGACCTGTCAGGAAGGGGGTCGAAGGGAGACGACTACCCTTCGAAAGCGACGGGACGCAATAAAATATTCAACGCGTACATACAATACAAAAGGGCAGCGCAACCGTTCCAGCTGACGTTCTAGAAGCTGCGACGAGGAAAGAAGAAACGACTTTAGAAAATATATATCGTCTTCCACTCCACCGTCTCCTCTTTGTCTTGACGCCGTGTCTCGGTTGCTGAGGTATCCCAGCATGCAAGCATAAAGAGGAAGAAAACGACGTTGGAGTCGCGTATTTGTTACACTGGTGCCGCTTAAAAATTTTTGTTTCCTCTATACGCGTGTCTGTTTTCCGTTGCGTGCAAGACCTGCGTGGGGAGGCTCTGTTTCACCAGTTCCGTGCAGCAGAGCCAAGGCTACCAGGCCATCGAGTGGAAATTCTTTCGAAGCGAGAGAAAATGCCATTGTCCGGACATGCAACCGCGAGCCCCCCCCCCCCCCCCCTGCCACTAGGGAACTCACTTCATCCTCCCCCTCCTCCTTCCAAGGCTGCAGCTGCCTCTGCAGCCCCCGCCATCGGAAGATGACAAGCCGCGGAAGGATACGTTTAACATATGTTCGCCCTCCGGATTGGCCGAAGAGGCCTGTAGTTTCCGCGGTGCTGCACGGAACTTCTGAAACATAGCGCAGGCTAGCCGCATACATTAGCGTGACTTCTCAGGATTAGAAAGCGAGGGTGGATGCGCAAAATGTAGGGCAAAAAACACTAAAATCACGTTGAGTTAAGCGTACCAATTCGTGTGAACCTTTCTTCCTTGACTTCGTCCAGCGGTCAGCGAATTTGTCCGTTGAGTTTCGTGCCCCGAGAATATCTGACTTCCCTAACGCAACATTTCTTCACTACGCCGATTACGCCGGAATAACAAGCGAAAACGTTGTTTCTTCTCGTGTTTCTTTTAGCCGGCCAGAACTTGCTGTGTACTGTTTCTTGAGTGCTAGCTCGAGTATTTATCCCTTTTTATTCCTTCGCGCTCACCCCGACCATGAGGTCTGAAAGACGCTTTCATTAGAAATGAAGTAGCTGATATAACCAATCATGCAACAGCTCGTACACATGCACCAGTAATAAGAGAGACAAATGTAGTACGTGAGATTACAAAGCAATCACACTAGCCTAAATGCACTGATCCTAGAAACATGGATGTTGGAAACGAAATTCAGGTGGTGTGATAATTATGGGTACCCAGTGCATTTGTTTGATATTCCTGATTTTGCCTTAAATCTTTTTCGTGGCGACGTTCACTGGGATCCATTGTATGCTTGCACGAATTCCCAGGCAAAAGTGTGCAACACGGCACGGAGAGTTCGCATCGAGCAATAGACAGTTTAAGTTACACGTACGTAGAGGCTTTGAGTACACAGAGTTTCTACGTGTAAGCAGTGCGCATGCGCAGTACGTAGCATCCGGACGCTGGTCTCACGGGCATACGTGAGATTCGATTTTTTACGTGCGTTTCTCGTGAACCTATACAATTACGCGTGGGGGTCTTGCGACACCACTGTTGCGACCGAGACGCCGGAGACGAGGCGGCGCCACCAGATGCTCGTTGACGAAGTCGTCGCGACCGAAAAGCCGTTGAAGGGGCAACGGACCTCCCGAAAACAGGAAACGAGCCGAGTGCCGGAAACGACTTCAACGTTGCTTCAGCAGGGGGTGACGACTGATTTGCAACCGAAGGTGTCCTGCTGCCTTCCTGTGTGGTCCGGCTGCAAGAAGGGTTGCCTCGGCGAACTTCATAATTAAAAGGGCGGTCCATCACATTCTCCCCCTTCGAACCTTCGACATGGCATTGGAGGAGAAATCGCAACTGAGTCCGCCCTAGAAGACGTCATAGGAGACGCGAACTATTTAATCAACTAGAGAACGCGTTAGACAGGATTCGGCATTCATTATTCGGCATTCGCATTCGGCAACAAGCTACCATCATTATGTAAATAAACGTTGTAAATATTTGTCACTCCCAACGCCCCGCGTACTCTTCTCTCCTGCCCCGTGGACTCCTGGCCGGAAGGCGACACGAGTGCACAACACCGCGTACAAGCCAGAGCGTGCCGAGTGCGTGCACACGGGTGACATGAATTGGCTATGGCAGCGTGCATGTTTCCCCGATAGGTGGAGCTACGTAGTCCTCCACGGTGTGCGTGCCTTACGTGTAGCTAGAAGCGTTTCAGGTGGTATGCGCGAAAATTACGTACACTTTTCACATTTGCGTAAGTGACGTCCTTACGTGCACGTAGGCAAAAGGTTAGATGGAGCGAAGAAATTAAATAGTTTGCGGGCATAAAGTGGAACCAACTCGCTCAGGATAGGGTGGATTGGAAATCGTTGGGAGAGGCCTTCGTCCTGCAGTGGACCTAAACAGGATGATGATGATGATGATGATGATGATGATGATGATGAAGAAGAAGTAAAACTCTTTAACCTACCCCATACTGTGTCGTTAGTGACGCAGTATATTCGTCGATCCAAGAAATTCGCTAAATGCAGATGAGCCACGTAAAGCCATACGGTACAACCTTAGGGAGTTACGTATGCTACGCATCATTCTCATGTTTCCGGAACAGCCACGCTTTCTCCAAAAGACATTATCGCGGCATTTTCCTCTAGCGTATATTGTAGGAAAATGTGCGACTGAAAAGACATCGCAGGGTTCTTCTAGGTAGACGGGAAAATAAAAAAAACGAAAACGGAAACAGCACATGATCCAATGGAAAAGAGGCATGCGCGGTATTTCAATAAGTCTTTCGCTCTTTTTCTCTCACTCTATATTCTTTTCTTTTATTTCACCATAAAGGCACAACAACATGGATCGTATAGATATTAGAAAATGCCGGAGTCTCTCGAGGTGATATGGAGAGGTGGGGTGCTTCAGGGCACGCGGGGTGAGTGGGGCGTTCGAGTTTCAGGAAGTGGAAAGTACAGCTCCGGTTCGGCCCCGTGCCACGATCGTGAAAGTGCCGGGCAGGCAGGATCAAGCGAAGTGATTTAGCGAAGTGAATTAGTGATTTATGAAATGGCAAGGCAGCAGCGTCCTCTTGTTTATAGCACACAGCTAGAAGGATATATCAGTGAGGATGTCTCGGAAATGAGATCTTAGTTGACGAAAAATTCGACCTGGTTCGGCGTTTGAAACCGGTACGGTGTGGCCCCTCTAGAAGTCGAGCTAACCCAGAGGCTGCCAATTCACAGCGCGAGGTCAAATTGATCGTAAACTCGAAGCGCATGGGCATGAACGTGGCAAATGAATTCTACGGTTTTGTTGTTGTTGTTGTTGTCAACTAGAAGCATTCTTTTCCGGGAAATACGGGTGGGTTTGCTCTATAGCTTCGTGCTTAAAACGGGCGGATGCTATTTTTTTTCCTTTTCGTAACTGCTGATCCACCTGGCTGAATTCCGAAGAACACTGTTGTCAATGGGTAACTGCGTAATTAATTGTTTTCGCCTCATGATAGTGTTATCCTTATTCGTGGTGGTATCGCTCTTCTAATACGCGCCGTTGTTAATGAAAATGACCTCTCATCTTCATATTTGCTGTGACTCGATTTTATTGCCACAAAGCGGGGTCGAACCAGGGATCTTAATAACCCCTAGTTCGAACCAGGTTTGGGGCACCAAATCACATGTAAGAAAACACACAGATGAGACCCGGTCTCGGGCGTCTAGCTGACTCGACGAAATGGCAGCAACTGAACGTGCTGGCGCCCAGCGGCCTTGTCGTAGCTGTAGTTGTGCCACAAGATTGTACACACTATGCACTAGATGAAAGTGATAAATACTGAATATGAATCAGCATTTTTTTTTACTTATTGTGTAATTGTATTCTGAACAGCACTGTTGAAATCGCATCCAGCCAGCTTTCAATGGTGCAACCTCCATTGCAGCGAACCTGAGGGAGTAATAAACCTTAAAGCATTGACACTTCTATCGTTTATCGTAAGCTCGAAAGGTCAGTGAAAGTTCAAGTATACCTGCGTAACGCAGAAATAAAGAGCTTAAACCTTTCCCAGTCCCGTGTGTGTATAAGCCAATGGGGGCATTTATCATTAGTCATTAGAATAACTTGAATGCGATACACAACGTCGAACATTTTTTGGTGAACTAAAACGCAAGATGACCCCGCGGTCAAGTACACTTGTCATTTGTACCGGCGAGGACTCTGCTCATTCGTAATGGAAGTGCTTCGACTGCTCTATGAATCCATGGTACCGGGTTGGAGTGTAAACGGCGATATCTGCGGATAGACGTAGCTCGGGCAAGGCGCTGCGGATTGCTACTAGACGCAATGCACTGCGCATAGTTTTTGTGGCCTATATGCTCTCTGACAGAGGAAATGCAGGCAAGAGATACAATCTCCCCCGTCGCTGCAAAGTGACTGGTCGACCCGGGGACTTAGTTCAATTTGCCCTCGCACAGCCAATCGCTATAGCCTCGTGGTAAGATCAATTGGGAAAACAAGCACTCCACGGACAGGCGTTGGTACCGGGTTCGAACCCTGGACCGTAGGAATTTTTCGCCAACTAAGGGGCTTTCATTTCCGAGAAACTCTAAAGATTTCATTGCAGCTTTATGCCACAAACTGGAAGTGGATGCTGATTTATCCGTTCATAATTGTTACTCAACCTTGCGGAGTTTCGCAGAACTCACTTGCCATAAACGTGAATGAATCCACCTAAACGAAAGTTTCTCCCTTCACTTTGCTCTTGCCGCAGTGTACTCAACAATTCTGCTCTTCCTTTTTCCCCCCGTCAAGCAAAGTAAAGCACAAGGGCATGTCAGAAAACATAAGAGGAACAACAAATACTACAACATAAGCGGGGCCACACACTACTAGAGAGGAGGCTGGGACGCACTCGTCTCAACGCGCGATGTCATACCATGTGAAGCGCGAATGACGCCAAACGTTCTTATGACGGATTACCCACGTGTACAAGAACGAATGGAACCTTTCTTCTTTCCCACACTCTGAGCAAAAAATGGGGCATATGCGCTCGAAGCCTCGCGAACTGCCTAAAGTGCGCTACAAGACAATAAATTCTATCGTTAAATACGAAACCAAGTAACCAGTCACGCCTCTCACGCACCGTGCATGCGTTCTCCATCTCACAGGAGAAGAAGACTGATTGCGTAGACGAGCGCGAAGAGACGTCGAACGTGTCCACTTCACCGCGGGATAACAGGCCCGTAGCGTGGCACTTGAGCGAGCACGTCTGCGGCGTTGTTTCCTAGGATACATAATAGCTACGTGCCAAAGTGGGACCATACCGCGTCTACCGATTCTTCCGTACAAGCACGGATATAGGCGGCGAAGGAAACGTGCCGATTCGCAATTGGACCCGAGCTTTTGTTTGTTTTCCTCCGTACGCGTAAATCTGTTTCCTCTATACAGTGTATGTCTCCCTTTCCTTCCAGCGGGTCGCCCAGCAGTAAGGAAGGGCTCCGGCTTGTGCGTTCGAGAGAGGAGAGATAGATGAAGAAGAAAGGCTGGGAGGTTCACCAAGCACGTGCTCGTTTGGCTACCCTGCACTTGGGGAGGGAGAGAGAGAGAGAGGAGCACAGAATATAGGGAAAGAAGGGAATCGTAAAGGGCTTGTTTTATTTGTTAAAAATCGCCTAATGAAGCCAAGATACGATGAAGCCAAGTAAAGCGTGGGAGAAATTATTGTAGTTTTTTAACTGCACCCTAGTAGTTACGAAATAAGCGGTAAGGGATTAGAGTGGACGAAAAAAGGAAGGCAGCTGCCTTCAGCTGGGACCGAACCTACGACCTTCGGGCAACTCGTTCGACGCTCTATAAACTGATAAAGATGACAGTGCAAGAGCAGGAAAAATATAAACAAGAGGACAGTTAGTGTACACAGATGTGCTCAATACACTAGCACGGGTGGACGGTTCACATGCGGTCACGAATTCCAGTCGACTTTAGGATGCAAAAAAACAGCGCCTTAATGCCCTTCAATATGAAAGAGGAAAAGTTAGATGACATGTAAGTTGCTCAGTGCTGGACATGTGCGCCCTGTTTACCTTCAACGCGGTTGTCTTATAGAAAGTGCTTGTAGCATGGGATTGGATAAAAGGCGGCGGCATGCGTGCATGCTCATCTGTGGTTCTGAAAGCTAAATGTCAATGTGTATAAAAGAGCTTGTGAAACCGGCGGCTTTTGTTTGCAGTTGCTCACACGCTTTAGTGAAGTGGAGTAACAGGGCGCACTGCTTCGTCTGGAATACGCCAACGCACTAGGCACATATGCCTTATCTTGCAGACTGCGCCGAATGCCTCGCCGGATAGAAGATAGTGTTGGTGCTTTAAGAAAAGAACGCCGCCTCTACTCGTTCTTTTATTTTAATCCATCGGCTCGTGTTCTAAGTTGAAATTTGTTCCTGCATATGAAAACATATGAGTGCATGGAGGGCGCCTCATATAACTTTAGCCAAGGTGTTTCTAGTTTAACTTAACAAAGAAGAAACCAAACTTCAATTCTGCATCGACATAGAGAAATGGTTAGCATGCAGTAATTAGGTTACTGCCTCCAGAGGTCTGACCAGCGAACATCGTGTTGCTCCCAAAACCGCGTACTCTACCAGCTCATCTTTGATCCCACCTGTTCGCTTGGGTTTCGCTAATGTTAAGGCGCAGGAGCCTGAAAACGATGAGCAGTCTACATGTGCGAATCGCATTACAAGCCTTCACCACGTTTTAACGATGATATGGCTGCACTTTAGAATGATATGACACGAAACCAAATCTTGGGGCCCGTGTACGAAACGATGACACTGCACCTTAAATAACCACGTGTGGTCGAAATTTCCGAAACCCTCCACTACGGCGTCTATCCTAATCATGTCGTCGTTTTGGGACGTAAAACCCTCAGAAACCAACCCATTCCCTTACACGACGTAGAAAACTGTTGGCGCACCTGGCCAACCTTTCGACCTTTAACTCCCTTTCCTCCCACACGCATGCACGGGAGTAAACTATAAACACTATGATCGCGGCCGCACCGTTAAACGGTTTCCATTTCTCATTCACCTTGGTAAGTCTCATCCTCGCTGTGTGCCAGTCTTACAGCCTCGGGTGCGTGAGACACCGGGTGCGATTTCCAGTTCCAAAGGGCACCGGTCGGTTATTCTCATCGGCAAAGAGATGTCCTGACCTGGCGCTAGGCTGCGTGGGCAATCTCCCATCACGAGAGAGAAAGTGCCTCTCCAAAGAATTTATCTCTCTCCTTGGCTTCCCGCTGGTGAAGGAAAAATGTGTGCAGTAGTGCTGAAAGTTTCGTAGACCTTGATAAGTAAATTAACGAAATGGGCGAAGCTAACCACTCAGTAGCAGTAGGTGAAGCACGGCGCTACTTGTGCGACGAAAACTTCACCAGCTCATCTCCTGAACATCTGACAGATCTGGGAAAACACACTGCGCCTTAATGGGCTTTCAGTGCTGCGCTACGCACGCACTGAAAACCCACTTGCGCGTACGGAATAGATTCGCGAAAATCTATTTCCGGCGATGGACTACAGAGTTGCGGTAACAGAGAGAGACAGAGAGAGAGAGAGAGAAATCACTCAGGACACGTATACTACTCCTTCTAGAGTCTACAATGAGCGCGCCCTTAGGCCCCTTCCTTTTTTTCTCAAAGGGAAGGCTGGGCCAATTTGCACGCGCACGTTCGCACGCTACGCCACTTGCACGAGTAATTAGCCGCGCATAATTGCGCTCGTCGCATGGCAGTGACACGTTAAAGAAGCCACTGGAGCCAGTGATTCGCGCACCCACTCATTGCGCCTGAGAAATTTCGGTGCAGTGCAGCGAGAGGTGCGCCCTCTCCGGGAATCGCTGGGGTCACTATACGGTGGAGTGATCGCCATGTCTGCCGGCGATACATCCTTGATCTATCAAGTTCCACCTATAAGCGGTACAATTCTGCAAAAGTAATAATAATAATAATAATAATAATAATAATAATAATAATAATAATAATAATAGTTCCACTCAAGAGTACCTTGCGTCACAGACAATGTCTAGCATATGTAAACAGGTATGTCTGTGCAAGGTCTCCTCAATTAAAGGCTGCACAGGCCACGCAGACGTCCATTTCTTAGGTCTTTGCAATGAACGTTTGTTTTCCTCGTTCCTTCCTGTGTTCTTAGTTCAGGTAGCGTTCCTGGACAGGGCGGCTCGGTGCTACAGCGGACGTAGTGGGTGGTCCTTGGCGTGTCGTATTGTCTTCCTGCTTAAAGCGTGGATCTTTGACGAGAACACTCCTAATGATGCACAAGCTACTCTTCGGAATTTCGAACAACGTGGTTCTGCAGCGTGAATCTTGAACAATAAACCGTGGCAATTAGGTGATGCAGCATCTTGGAAATTGGCGCTTGGAAATCCGGGGTTCCCAGCTCGTGCTATTGAATCTAGATGCCGCACTCGGCAATGCCCGTGTCTAGAGTAATGAGAAATATGAGCCTATAAAGTATCTTCCCGGACAACTGCGATGGGTGGTGTAAGCGGCAGCGACAAGTCGAGAGAAGCAGGAGATTGTCGGTCTCACAGGACGTCCTACAATAAATTCATTCGCTATATTTATTTATTTTTCTCTGCCTTCGGCGCCTCGGTCAGGAGCATGCACCAGAAGCTTCTAAACCATAGCTCGCAACGGAATTCCGAGAAGGCTCTTCACGCTCGCTCTTTTTCTCAGCAATCTCATGAAACGCACCATCTTTGTCTTCAAACTTCTCCATCACATCGCTTCTCTCTTTAAGCTCGTCACACACGTCCTCTCCGTCTGGCAAACAGCTCACCCTCGTCCTCTTTCCGCACAAGGACATCGCATTCGTGAATCTGTTCCACGCACACACGGTGATCAGACAGCTCGGAAGGTTACAGACAGGCTGTAGTGGAAGACTTCTGTTTCTTGGGCATGGTACCGGTCAATCGCTCTATCAGGGCCCCCATTTGCGGTCGTACTTTTCCAAAATATCCATCAGGGCAATGCTCGCAAGTTCATCTTTGGGACGTTCCCCCATCTTTGGGGCCTTCCCTGTTGAATCCCACCGCTGCCACCAACACTGCACCGGACACACATCACACACAAGCAAAATGCACCAAAAGCTCTTTATCCACCAGCCATCGCCTCAAAGCTCGCTATCTGCGCTTTTCATCCTCGTATTTCTCTAGCTAGCCCTGTTCTGAGCCCTAAGCCGCACTCGAATTCACTTTGTCCCGTAACAATATTATATATGATATTGAATGACTATATATATATATATATATATATATATATATATATATATATATATATATATATATATATATATCCTTCAGCATATTTTTACCAAATCCCACGATTGGAGACAGAAGGATAGCAAATCAGAAACAATGTAGAAGACCTCAACACGTCATTATCCCCATCACTGCAACCAACTATACGGAGAAAACCGAGCTACACATAGAAAGCTTGTAAGGCAAGAAGTTCCCTTAGAGAGTTCGTAAACCACAGTATATTCCTAGGTTGTGCCGCTTAGAGATCGGCCGTCCAGAAATTTCCAGCCTCTTTATATGGCCAGTTCAGAGGAGCGCATGCGTGTGCATTACGGCAATCACTTATAGACACTGCCCGAGAGCACCCTTGGAGGAGAAAACAATAATAATAATAAATTCCACATATCTCCCACCACTGCATGGTTGTAACACCTAGAGAGACAATCTGAAAGGCTAAATCCGCCAACTGCAAGCCATCGAACGTTACCTTCCGTTTCAGGTTATACTCGGATACGCGTACGCACAATCGACCTGCGTTATCTCAGCTAATTAGCGCTCGCTCCTGCTAATGGGTGTTTGATTAATTACGCGATGGCGAGAGTGCGGGCCATTGGCGCACACGACTGCCGCATTGGCTGTTCGGCCACACGCGCACCATGCAGGACTGCGACGCCTGTAATAAGGCGGTGCCATTTCAGAACGACACCTAGTTGCAGCTGGCCCCGTAGCCCTTAGGACACGGGCGTCAACTACTTGGATAAAAGAGAGAAAAAAGGAAAGAATGGGGAGCATACCACAGGTAACGACGCTAATGACGCAGCAAAGTGGGAAACGATAGCCGGCCAATCAGCGTTTAGTTACAGAAACTTTCCGAATCGTAGTCAACCAACTTGCTCCTGGGATAAACATTTACTTTAGTCTGTTTCACAAGTTCGGTGCAGCACTGTGGAATCTACAGGCCTCTTCAGCCAAACCGGAGGGCGAACATATGCTAAGCGTGTCCTTCCGCTGCTTGTCATCTTCCAATGGCGGGCGCTGCAGTGGCAGCTGCAGCCTTTGAAGGAGGAGGATGAGGATGAGGAGGAGGAGGAGGATGAAGTGAGTTCCCTATTGGCAGTAGCGGCTCGCAGGCGCGTGTCTGAACAATGGCACTTCGTCTCGCTTCGGAAGAAATGTGCGCTCGATGGTCTCGTAGCCTTGGCTCTGCTGCACGGAACTAGTGAAACAGAATATACAGAAACTATCCGATTCGTAGGTCAGAAACCTGCTGCTGGAATGTTGCTGAGAACGCCGCCTCTGGTGCTACCATGAAAGTTATAAAGAATGGCACAAAAAAAAATGTCGCTTTTCAACATGAGCGCCAGATAACCTTACTTTTAATCCAGCAAATTCATTGCCAAGGTGGAGGCCGAGCCGGGAGAAGTAGACAGACCCCACCAGTCGGTATAGCTCCTCGGACTTGCCGGATGGCTACATGTTGGTCCTGGAGATCTGACCTAGTAACCTCAAAACGTGACGAGCTTATCCGGGTGTACTTCAATTCTCTCCTGAACTATACCACTCACTTTGTAACATATTTGTCAGTTTGAATACAACGCATATTCCACATCTGCTCGACTTTAAACGTCACTTACCATGCATTCGGTCACGAGCTTCTAATTTGCCGTTTTTGCCTTTCCTTCCCGAATCATGCAGAAAATGATCCTGCTGCCGCAAGCTTCATGATTCATTTCTTGATGACACGTCCTTGTTCCGGCGCATCGCATACAGTTCCATCGACAACATTGCCTCCGCGCACCGTGACCATTTAGACAGAATGAGTCCGGAAAGATTAAAAAAAAGAGTTTGAAAAAAAAGAAATGTCCTTTCCCGTTGCAAAATGAAAAAGGATCGTTCCCGCACTATATATATATACAGTAGACTCCCTTTAAGACGAACTCGAGGGTACCATGACAATTTGTTCGTCTTATCAGAAGTTCGTCTTAAGAATGGATTAGCCCCTTGCCCAGGTGGATCCGAACATCTCACTTCAAAAACTCAATCAAGTAGACTTGCAAATGGGAAAAAATTACAAATGAAACCATATTTTTACCCAACTTGAAAACTGTCTCAAGCACTCGTAAGCAGCCATAAATAACATTTCGTCTAATGATTTTAACTATCCTCTCCAGTATTTCCATGCTGCTGGGAAAGGTTGTTCATTAGAGAACTTAAGTAGGCACAAGCTACGTCCCGTATTCTTCGAAAGCAGTTCAAGCACTTCTTCAGTGAGCATGCCAGTTGTGTTGCCAGTCAATGCGTTAGACATTGTGGCGCATCTTTGAGGATATGACATAACCATTCCTGTCCACAAGGGCTCCTTTACTGCCCAGACTAGAACTAGGCCTGTCTTTCTTCAGGGTAGTTTTCCTGCACTTGTCCCAGAAGGTGCTGATCAGCCAAAAGGTCTAATGTGTGCACTTTGTTGAGAATAAAAAGCAGCATTCACATTTTTATATCCACCCCCTTTTTCTTGCCCCTTCCTGGGAGCCAGGGTCCTCCCTTTTTTGTTTTGTTGTGCTTTGCTTTACCTCTGCTTTACTAGGGGGCAACTTTATTCAAGTACACAGAGTCTCTTTGTAAGCCCTCTTGGATTATTTTGCCTTGTGTTCCTTTGTACTCTCCCTGTAGGTGCTGAACAGGAGGTGGGGAGACAACAAAAGGGCCCAAGAAGGCAGGGTGCCCCTAGCACTTGGGGTCCCCAACAATAAAACTCTGTAGTTTTATTGCTGGCACCCCAGTGGCTTTGGTTACTTAGTCTTTGGTGCTTTTGTACTCTCCTTCGTGGGGAGACAACAAAAGAACCCAGGTATCCAGCCCGTGGGGCCCCCTACAATAAACTAGGGGCAGCTGTCCACAGCACTGGGAAAGTTCCTCTTAACAGAAGGTTACCTGTGAGAGGGTTCGTCTTAAGAGGATTTCTTTTGCATTGAGTCTATGGGAAACCAAACAAACATACCCATTTTGTTTGTTATATCCAATAATTCGTTATAACCGAGTTCGCTTTAACGGGAGTGCACTCACTATATATATATATATATATATATATATATAGTCTGAAGGAGAGTTAAAGTCAGAATTGCAGTAAGGTGTCGATACCGATTTCCTGAATGACTAATCTGGACTCCTAATTTTACGAAGACAGTTACGTGCGGGCCGGGCAGCATGCAGGCCGCGTTGGAGACTCCTGTCTTAAAACGACGGAAGTTATACGTCTGTTCGTACCGAGCTGTCAGCCTAAGATCGCACCCTCACATATACTGCAATATTAATTTCATGTTACCTTGTTCTTTATTTCCGTTTTTTATTTACATATCCCGCTGGGCTCTAAATTTTTGTGCTATTGAGAGTAAGATAAATACGTAATAATAATAACTGATGGCTTTTCTCGTGCAAAATTACTGTATATTTAGGAGGTGCGCCGCATAGTGGAGGGCTTGGGAAATTTTGACCACCTGGCCTTATACAGAGTGCAATGACAGCACACGGTACACAGGCTATAACAAATTAAACGAAATGAAATGGACACTGACCGCACGCTTGCTTTAGTCGAAGCCTATATACGACACAGTCTGGTGAGAAGAGCGGTATGAGATGCGACGGCCGCCAGATTACGGCGACGAATGGGGGCACACGGTTTGCCCGGAAATTGGGATGCAAATATGGCTGCCATATAAACTAACCAATAAAATTTGTCCTTCACGCACTGATCGAATGTTGGGACATCAGAGTCTCCACGATAATAAGAAGACCGAAGAGACACGCCTTTGTACAGTAAAAGGAAAAGGAATGAGAAATATGGTTAAGACGGAGGTTTAGTTCCAACTAACTGGATTCGAACTAACTTGAGCCAACTAGATCCAGTTGGCTCAAATTCACCACCACGTGCGTGTCGTGTCACGCACGGCAGCGCTGGTGATTACGATAATGAGGAGCGTTATTTAGCGAGTTTATTTATTATTCTTTTTTTACTCCACCGCACGCGCCGAATGGAAGTGGCCTCATCTTCGCTGGAACCAGATGGAGTGAGGAGTTTGCGTGAGACTGTCACTCGATATCGACCTTTTTCGCTACGTTTTGTCTGAGAAAGGTCACGCCGTCATTTCAAATGCCAGCGTGGGAGGGATCGTGCGCCGCATGTAGCCCCAATAAAGGATCCCCAAAATAAGACGACGCTAGCCTTCGTTTCACATTTTCTTTACGCTTCTAGTTTCTCGCGCAAGAAATTCCAAATTGAGGTTCGTTTCAACGTTCATTTCCCGGCTCCATACACGCGTACCGCCGGTTTCATTAAGGCCGCTGCAAATGAAAATCAGGCTAGCCTTTACTCACTCCGCCAAGAAGCACAATCGATCACTAGTGAATTCGATTCCAACCCAGCGGGCCACAAAAGAGGGTGTGGGATCTTCGTTCAAGGCCATCGCTTGGACTTACTGCTTCGTGTCACGCTGAGCTTTCAGCGCGAGCTGCGCTTGGAAAGCCTGGAACGCCTTGAATTTGTGAGGCCCCTGAGTAATAAGCAGGCCGGAGCTTCGAGTTTCTTCGTGGTCGTAATGGTAATGGCTTTGCAGCATGTTAAGTAATTCGGCAAGCCAGCGGCCCCCGCTACAGCTTCATATATGAAGCAGTGCGAGGTGTGAGATGCAAAGGCGTTTCTTATAAGCGTGGGGGGAGCTAGGTACAAAACTAGAATTCTCAGAAAAGTGCGCACAGACGAGACCTTTGTAACCTGAGAGTAAGTAAGTACGCAGGTGCAAAAGGTCAATGCCGAGCGAAATGTGACGCTGCGAAGGCAGGTCGTGGAACTCGCACAACAGCTACGGTCAGCCAAAGAACGGTATAATCTACTATGAAATTCCGCGGGCATGCACCACAGAAAGCGCCTATGTGCCAGCAGCTCCTACGCTATATGCAGTCCCTGACGAAGTCAACGCGAAAACGAGGCTCCAGAGTTAGTCCCGCTGCACGAAATTAAAGGAGACAACAGAACAATAACCACAACAAGGCCTTTGGCGCGCAGCTTGCCGTAACCGTGGTTACAACACGCGCCGCCGTGTCGAATTAACGACTCGCATTTCGGACACGCGTCTAAAGGGGCACGAAGATGGAGTGAAAAAAAAGTGGGAAGGGGGGAGGAACGTAGTGTATGCATATATGCAGCGGCGAAACACGTAGAGATCGTAAACACGTTCTGACAGCGGCATAATCAGCCACGCACATGAAGCGATATACCTCCGGGAGTAGACGGCGGCTACTCGTGCGACGGCTATCGCTCGATTGCGGGCTTGGGAGCACCGCCCAACTTGCTCTTATACCGACTGTACCGCCAGCGTATGGACTGTTCCGTGTGGTTATGCAAACTGACGCACCGGTATATACCGGATACCGCGGGATGTTGTTTACGAGCACCCCAAGCAGAGAGCAGTCGACCCATCATCGCCTTTTAGCATGTTTCTGCATGCACACACAAATACTTATACCAACTAGGACAGCATGTAGTCTTGTTAATAGCACTGACGGCGCTAGAATCCCTACGAGCCTCCGCACATTGCCGAGATCATCGTTTCACGCGGGGCTAACTGGGAAAAGTACGGGATGCAAGAACGACAGACAGACAGAGAGACAGACAATGAACTTTAATTAATCCTGAGGAGCTACGTAAGGACTCCTCAGGATGCAAGAACGAATTCAAGTTTTTTACTGTTACAGCGGCAGCCAGCGTGTGTGGCAAAAGAGAGGCAAAATACGCAAAACTGATGTCATCATTATACTGTCACAGCGCTAATAACGATTGTTGCCCGCTGTAATAAAAACTTATAACAAAATATGACGAAAGCGCCCGGCAATAATTGTGAAAAAAAAATACAAACGCGGATACCACAGAAGGAGAGACACAAGAAAAATGCGTCCATAACTGAGAGAAAGAGAAAGAGACAGACATCAGCAAGGTTCGTAAAGTGGCCCTGGATAATTGCATCAGCAGGTTGCTCCACAAGCATGACGACGTCACGTTGCCGTCACTTTGACGTCACTGTGACGGCACACGCATTCATACGAGTAACACAGCAAAAGCTGCGCAGCACTTACAGACCGTAAGAAGGCGTAAGTTCCAGAGTGCGAGCAAAGCGCAATAACGTGCCAGCAAAAAGAAAAGTAGCGAACAGGACCGATACTAGCTGCTCCCTGCCTACGTTGCCTAAGCAAGAGGTGTTGCCCAATTGCGGGTGTAGAGAACGCTGCTGGAAGAAAAACCAACATAAGACACAGGATGCGACGTCAAGGTTCCCGTTTTAGTTGGCCTTTTCCACTTTTTCCTGCGTCTATGAAAGAAAGAACCAACGGCGGCATTGCCAAGTCATCGTACCGTCTCATCAGTAAGGCTTCTCGAGGACGGCACTTCTATTTCGTTCTGCTTCTGCATACGTATTTCAGTCGAGGCTGCCGCAGCCAGTTGAAGCTTCAATTGCGAGCCACAACAGTGCAAAAGACAACGTCGCTACATTATAATAGACGGAGTAGCACATTATTATAACGAACAGTCTAGGTGACGACCGTTTGTAACACTGTTTCGAAATGGGATGACAATAAAGATAATAATGATCATTAATCATTCCTACCTCAGTCGTACTCATTTCTCGCTTCAGTGGTAAATCATTGGCAATACTTAGCAGTACGCAGTATTGCGTAACGAGCTTGTTAACTGGTGACCTTTAGAGACTATGGCGACAAATTATTTACAGTTCGGGGAATTCGTTCTGAAAGCGGGAACAATGGATGGTTACGTGCTCACAATAGGTGCGCACGCTAGAAGCGCACTGGCCTCAGGTAAGCCTGACCACACTCAATGTGGCCGTTGTTCTATCGCGTTGTCGCGATATCGAATTGTACGGTCCTTCTCCTGGGGAACGGCGGCGTTATGGCTCCCTCACATCGCCCGCTATCCCCTGCTCTTCCCGCGAAGGGATTAATCCGAAAGCGACGGTTCCCTAATCCTCGCGTCATCTGAGAGTGCACAGATTACCATAACACCACGCAGGAGTCAATTTTCCGGCGGCGTACGGAAACAAAGGCAACGGCGACAATGCCGCGGAAAGAGGACAAAATGTAGCCTCAAAAAGGGCAAAGCTGGCGGCAACGCCTGAATGAACGAGCACGCTTTAGGTTTCTTTTTTTTTTTTCAATAAATGTAGACGCCATCAGTCGAACACGGCTTCCCCGAGTAATTTACTAGGGAAAATGAGGCACAGTGTGGGGGTACCCTCAATGCCACCGGAGACCTTTCTCTTTTTTTTCTGTAGTTACTCCTAGCTCCGTTGTGAACAAAAGGAAAAAAGAAAATTAGCAAATTAATCTACATTTTCTTTTATCGCACGGGTCCGTAAGCTGGCCTAACTATATACTAACCACAGACATTTATAAGGGCGATCTTTCAGCTTAAACACATGTGGAACAAAAGCAAAGGCACCAGACGAAGTACCAGATTTGTAAAATAAAAAGAAAACGCTTGTCACGGGTGTCGAATAAAAAATAAACAAATTATTAAAATACAAGGAAAACATACATATTGAAGTAGAGAAAAAAAATCCGCCGCCACTAACATGGAACCTGGGGAGGTGCGAAGCAGTGATGAGCCGGTGTTTCCCGCAGGAACACGTCATTCATTAGCTGTTCTGAACAGGCTTTGATCAATTACGCGCTTTTGTTGTTGTTGTTGTTACCCTATCGACAGAAAGTGTGGGCCAGTGCTGGAACCAGTGGAGTCAGAGTGCGTGAGGGCACATGTAAGCCTATAATGGAGGCTGTACAGTCGGACAGGTTATGCGTAAGGTTGTCTTGGCAGAGGCGATCTTAACAAATTTCTTTTAGTTAATGCAATCAGATCATAATTATTCTTGTATCTTAAGTTATTCTGAGTCATGATAGTTTAGTATGATCCGGTTTTGATAAATTGTGCGCTTGACTTGGTCAGGTTTCGGGCACCTTTTGGTGAACGTGACCACGACGCCAACGTTAGAAACCGAGAGCCCTGCCACAAAAATTTCTTCGCAGCTATAATACATGACCGTCACCTGCGAAGCTAAGGCCTGGGGAATAGGTGAGAGAGTGCGTGTAGTAAAACTTCGTATTGTAGATTACATGTCATTTTATTTTATTTATTTGGGCATTTCACAAAATGCCCACAAAGGGGGCAAAAGGAGCGTTCCTGTCTCCTGATTTGGCCTACTCTTCGTGAGGCACTTACAGCAGGCACAGCAAGTGAGCATACAGAAATGTACTATCCTGAGCAATATGAAGGGAACACAGGAACGCGTGGCAAACAACATGAAACCCAGCTATCGGTGATACGTGGCGGCAGACGTCGGAAACAGGGGAAAGCTGTTCTAACAACTGCTGGCACTCCTGACGTGCGTTTGTGTGCACAAAGTGCAAGACTAGGCACTGTACCATGCGCTTGTGCTGAAGAAAAACAAAAGAATGAAAGAAAAAGAAACGAATCGCTGCATGTTACTGCGACAATTACCGCGCCTTATCGAATATTGGACGATACTGTGTTATTGGTGAAATGGCGTAGGTTGCTGCTTCGTAGGAGCGCCAGCGTGGTGGGTGTGCCAACAGTTAGTAGAAAAGCGCCCTCCTTTCCGCTTTGTTTTTCACCGCGCCATCCGCGTATCGCTCCGTGTCGATATCGAGGCTGTTCGCCACGCGTTGCTGTGTTCCCTTTCATATTGCTCACGATAGTACAATAATATATATCCCAACAATAATAGACGAGGAATACTACAGAAATAGGCGAAATATAAAATAAAGATGCAAGAAAACCTTTTGCCTCATCAAGAAATACCAAATACACCGCGGTCAACCCCATTTAACATATATTCAAATACATGCAGATTGAAATGCAATAAAGAAAGGAATGAATACATTGAATACACTAAATAGATTCAGTACATGATACACATGATACATATAACTTAGGCGCGTCTTGGCTGGGAAGGCAACAGCAGCCTGTCTCACGTTCCACGAAGTTCTTCACAACCTAGCACGTGTTTGACTACCCCGCGCGCGAAGCAAACCACGCAATCACTGCTGCCCGCCGACTTCGTTTGCGCGTATTGTGCGAAACGCTGCGACAGTCGCAACAGAGCCCTTCGTTACCGGAGCGGTTGTCATGGAAACCTGACTAATCCTGTGCTCTTCGCTGTATACTTTGCACGTATAAGCTCTCGCAGCAAGCGTGACCTCAGAGTGCAGAGCTGCGAGCTTGGCTTTGTGGTTGCGCGTAACAGGCGAGAACAAATTCCCAAAGCTTCAATAAAGCGGAAAAAGAAAAAAAAAACACTGCATTCTCAAGAATTAAGAGTACGGATACTTAACGGCCTTTTTTTTTAAATAAAGTTTGTTTGTCTCTCTGATTTAAACATTTATGAAACTTAATGTTTAGAGTTGGTAGGATTAGATACACATGTATACTTTCGTTCGCATAGCAGTTCCTGAAGAAATAGGTTTTATTGTGCTATAGGGTAATGTCAAGAGACGTAAATACGACGCCTCCTCGGTAACGGCTTGTTAAATGAAGCTAAGTTAGCACAAACTTCTTGTTTAGTGCACACCTTCGAAACGAAACGAATGTTGTAGTTTGGAAGCATACAGATGCTGCAACCAGTAGAGTGTACAGTACAAGTTCCTCTGACATTTGCAGACACTACAAATGAAGTCACAGTTTATTGTAGCTTTGCTTACTCTTTAATTGTCATTTAATTAACCATAATTGGAGGGTGGACATCTCTACTGACGACTATTCCTAAACCTCAAATGCAAGAGGAAACAAGAAAAAAAATGACATCTTAATACGAAAACTGCAAGTGCTACAGAACCAAACATAGCCAGACGCTTCTAAAAACATACTGCCAATGCGATTGCAAGCGTTAGAAGCATGCTTGGGTGTGTTGTTGAGTAACCCAGTGACGACACGAGCAGGAAGAGCCTATAAGATAATTCTTACGGAAGTATGCATGGCTTGAGCACTACGACAAATTTAACACCTCGACGCTCCCCCCCCCCCCTTCCCTTCATATTTTTAACCACACCACATCAGCATTCTAATTCCTGGGGAACCTGTTGTCATTCACCCTGCATTTAGTTTCTACGTCCTGAGTTAAAGAGCAACGCCTGTTGTCAAGCAACCCATTGTGTCCAAACACGTATTTCAAAATCAGAACTCTTCTTTTCATAAGCGGTCACTCTGTAAATAGCTCAGAAAGGACAGGAACTAAGGCGAGACAAAAATACGCCAGTGAAAGAAAGAGAGAAGGAAAGAATGACCAATCAGCGAGTAAGTGGCTAAGAGTCCTGCTCAGCAAGCAAAGCTCACGGTATACACATACGGGTAAGGCTAAACCACTGCGCATAACAGCCGCTGCGGCCCACTGAAACAACACCGATTTGCAAAGACTAGAGTGACAGCATAATCCGTAAACACACACGTCCCAGCCTCGGCTTACCCCCCGAGGGTAAAGTCAACACGCGTGGCGAGTGGACGCGACGTCAGTGTACACGTACGACAAAAGTGGTTCTAAAGGAATGCTTCATCCGCACACAAAAGCCAATTACGAAACCTAGCACGATCGCCGACAGGCCCTTCTGTCTGGTGCTATTCGCGGTGTCACCGCTGTCGTTTATTTATGCTTTCTATCGCGCAGATATGCAGACGTCTCGATGGTTGCGTCGCATAGAATGAAGGCGTCAGAATTAATCCATCGGGTAAACAGGCGACGTCAAGGATGGCTTGACGGAATACCGTCGAATATGTGTACGTGTCTGTACAACGTGCGCTGGAAGACGAGTCACACGAAAATAACAAAGAAGTCTGAGTTAGGTTCCTAGCTAGATAAATATTTACAGAGGGATATTGTACCTCTACTTACGAGATGGAAGCATCAATGCATGCAAACGATAAAAAGCAGCAGCTTCAAACAAAAGAAACCTAGGCGTACCCACTTTTGGGCTAGTTGGTTCGTTTCATAAGAAGAAACCATAGCGGCGAAGAGATAAGGACAAGGAAGACGACAGGACATGCGCCAACTGTCAACTGCAATTGGCCATGCGCTAACAGTCAACAGCAGTTAAAGGTTATCGTATTTCCTGTTGTCTTTCTTGCCCTTGTCTCTTCGGCGCTATAATGTCTTATTATCAAACAAAAATACTGCAAAGCGCAAGGCACAGTGATTGAAGAGAATTTTTCAGTGAGTATCATCGTTGACAGAGTGAGAAGCAACGCTGAGTGAGTTGTGGAGCTTTACGTCCCCAAACGACAATATGATTACGATAGACACCGTAGTGGAGGGCTTCGGAAATTTCTACTACCTGGGGTTCTTCAAAGTGCGCTGGCATCGCATGGTACAGGGGCTTCAACATTTCACCTCCATCTAAATGCAACCGCCGCGGCTGGCATTGGATCCCGCGACCTATATGAATCAGCAGCAAATTGCCATAACCACTAGACCATCGTGGCGGTGCTAGAAGCAACGCTGCAGTCAGGCGTGGGCAGTAACAGAAGCACCATCTACGAGAAGAAGGCAGACAACAACGGTTCATCCACGACCCCCTCTATAGTGGAGGTCGTGAGATGGACACGAAACGCGGGTTTAAAAAGACTATTGCAACGCGTGCTATTAACTTTCGGTTAACATTGGAACAAACTAAGCAGCACCTGCATTGAGGCAAGGAAGCATGTTCACCTTTACTATAGCGCCAAGCAGAAGGAAGGCAACAGCTGTGTGTGCTTGAACATTCCGCATGCATGCTCATATCGTATTGTTCCAGGTCTCGCCTTCGCCTCTTCGTTTTACAGAGGCAACGTTTCAGCCACGCACGGACTAGGCACGAGCACTGCGCACTAGGATTTGACCATGCATGCACTAGGAAGAGCAGCCACACCACAGCTGAAGTGCTCGTTTGGCAGTTCAACGTCACGTGATACCCTTCCGTTTGCCGGAGTCTGCGGTGGCACGGGACGCCAGACGCCGCCGTTTTAACAATTCGAAACCTCTTTCAATGCAGGCGACCTTGAAAGATTTGAAGGTGTTTCCTTGGACGCCGTCATACATCCTAAACCACAACAGATAATCTATTCTCACTACATCTCCGCGTCTCACAACATCTTCGCGTTTGACGCATCAAAGCCAGAAGATCATTCTTATGCAAGCTAGACCGATCGGCGAAAGATTATGTGTGATTACACCAACGTTTCTCATCACTGATCCTTTTATCATTCCGAACTTCTTAGCGGTTCCATTTTCGGCTTACCGTTTCGGTTTCCTTTTCCCCAACATTCAACTGGTATATATGCATAGGGTGTGCTTCATATTTCCCATTCTCTTTAAGCTAGACTGCTCTTATTTTTTTTTATGACGGGCATTTCTGGTTATCATCCTCAACTGATAAGGAACCTATGGGCAGTCAAGTAATAAATGCTAGCGTGCAGCTCGAAGCGCACGAGATGCCGATATCCGTGTATGGAGACAGGAGGTAAAAAGAAATTGCACGAAACTAACGTCGCGTAGCTAATGAAGCAGACTTCAATAAGGTTCGTTGGCAGACTATTAGTTGAAGTGTGTTAGTTGAAGCCAGCAGTCTATCCTGAGCCGCCCTAATTTTACTTCTTACGTGTCTGTCGTGTTATACATACATAGGAAAGTAATGAAGCGGCGCCAGAAGAACGGGCAGGCACAGAGGTTTGTCTCTCTCAGCCTTAGTGTGCTGCACTCAAAAGCGAAATTAAGTGTGCTGCTTTGAACCCCTTTACACTGGTATTGGGTAACAGCTCATTAGTATTCAGGCTCTTATAGCGCGCTTCACGGTTGAAAGTACCTAGAGCGAGTGCACTTTCATGCATCCCGCCTGCATATTCAAATAGCAGTGAAATGACTACTAATGAATCCATTGCCTCTGAGAAATGTGCGGCCCCGCACAGACGGCGCAGTGGCGCAGCGCACGTCCGTAGAAGAAATGAAAGATAAATAACGTTGTTCTCCCGGGTGCAGCACGGTGGAAGGTGTGTATGGAAAGAGAACCCATACTATAATTACTTCACGAGATGCGACCGATATCATTCTGGATTCGTGCAGCGTTCACAAAGAACAACACGAAATACTGACTTATAATAAGTGTCTGTATGCGTGCGTGCGTGGCTAGACTAAACAGGGAACAAACAATCGAATGAGGTGAACCAGATGGAAAAATAGCGTAGCTTGTTCTAGTGGTGCAAATGCTAGCGAAGCGGCGAAACTGACGGGTACATGGCTGTTCCCGATCATCATCTTCTTCTTCATCGTCAAGTTCCTCACCGTCATGATCATCATCAGCAGTTACTTTTTCTACTACTTTCATCTTCAACTTATTCATCATCATCATCATATTTTTCGCCCGGTCACGTGTCATCGTGACGTCGTGCTACGTGATGCACCATGATGTCGAGGCCGTACATGGTTAGCGCTGGTAAATGTAGCGTCGCTTGGCTGCTACTAAGCAAGGTCATTTCAAGGTCATATTTCATGACACGACAAATCACGAAAAGCTTAAACAGCATTGGACGAGAACCTGCGTAATCAGTACGGTATGGCCGATGGCTTTGGGCTGTCCAGCCGGTCGAGGAAGCCGCGAGGGCTCAAAAACCCCTGGCCGCTATATTAGTGGGACCTTTCGTCCGTACCACCAATCGCAGGACATTTTAATAAAGTTCTTTGACTGACCGACCGATTAAACAGCACCACTGTTGAAAAGATACAAATGAAACGTAAGAAAGAAAGAACACGAAACTGATTTGTTTCTGGGGTTATACGTCCTAAACCCAGTACATTATTATGACAGACGCCGTATGGTGGACGGCTCCGGGAATTTCGACGACCTGGGGTTCTGTAACTCGCACTGACATCGCGCAGTACACGGGCCTCGACATTTCGCCTCCATCGAACGGAAAGAAAAGAGAATGCGAATGAGCAAGGAAGGGAGACATCGCAGGAGCCAGCTCAGCCTCGCACGTCCACCTTTTTCCGTTCGCAACGCCGCTTTTCGCCGGAAATGGCGAAGCCCGATGTGTCTACACGTAGAAGCTCCGTTACGCTGGTACATCGGTGCTCGGAGCTACGATTTGTGCCCACGCTGCCTATTATTCCTGTATCAACCTTCCGTGTCCGTTTCCCGAACGCCGCGGTGTCCCTATTCAGAAGTAACGACATCACCGCCGCCTCGGGCCGATATCCCCTCACCTTTCCGTACCTCCGTGCACGGGCCTTTCCTTATCTTGCGTAGGCGTCAGGGACGCCGAACAAGGAAGAACACGAGATGTAGGAAGTGGGGCCTCATTGTGTGTAGCGCGCTGGCTTGCACCGCTTCGTTGATTATACCGGTACCGTTGCTATATAGCGGTGTGTGTGTGTGTGTGTGTGTGTGTGTGTGTGTGTGTGTGTGTGTGTGTGTGTGTGTGTGTGTGTGTGTGTGTGTGTGTGTGTGTGTGTGTGTGTGTGTGTGTGTGTGTGTGTGTGTGTGTGTGTGTGTGTGGCGCGCTGTCACTGGGGTCAGCTCGAGGGGGGACTGATGAAGTGTACGAGTAACATCAAGGGTGGCATCTTGGCGCTTTCGCTTTTTTCTACAGAGCCGTGAACGCGCGGGAGCGATTGAGTGATCCAAAAGTGACGCTGTTGTCAGGGGTAAATGAGTTGCGCTAATCGCTATCACTTTAATTTCTTTTTTTTCTTTTGTCGAAACACTGCTCCACTGAGAGGAATTCCACAGAATCGTAACTTTTGCCACCACCCCTATCTTAGTAGTGGGCTACCTTATATATGCAGCTACTAAGCTACAGCTGAGGATCTAGAAGGCGAATGTCACCGAGGCACATTCACTCAAACTACGCACAGGGTAGTGCCTTGTATTGGCGATCGTGTTTCATACTACGCATACCCGAAAACACGCGCAGGAAATCTGAATCTACGGACGCCGTCGTTGAGATAACGATGTTGAGAAAAATGGCCAGCCGTGTTTTCAATATTCCGCGCGCTCGTGTACAAAACCACACAGCGCGGTAACATGGAGTACCTATACTGTTTCACTAGTTCCGTACAGCAGAGCCAAGGCCACGAGGCGATCGAGCACGTTCTTGCAAAGCGAGACGACACGCCATTGTTCGGACATGCAGCTGCAGGACGCTCCTGCCAACAGGGGCCCCACATCTTCGTCCCCCTCCACCTGCCAAGGCTGCCGCCGTCACTGCAGTGCTCACCATTGGCAGATGACATGGACCGAAGGATGCCCCGATTGGGAGAAGGGGCCTGTAGCTTCCACAGTGCTGCACGGAATTTCTGAAACAGAGTATAGGTCGAACGATGACGGCCACGAGTTATTCTCGGACAACGGCCGGGGGAGGAGTCCCAAGATCGACTACCGCGTGTTTTCAATTATCCGCCGTGTTTTCCTTCCCGGTTTTGTCTTGCTCGTGGAGTGCCCTCGTCTACCACGCGTGCTGCAAAGAATTGCTTCACAGCCCAGAGAAGATAACCTATACACGTTAGGGACGTTAATGAAGAGGGACGACAGCGAGGTAGGAGACAGATAAGAGAATAAGGAAAGAACGGGCACTGACAGCACTACCTCTATGCGTTGTTCCGTTACTTCTAATTTTTCTTTTCGTTCTTTTCGTACACTTATACAACTAGAAACAGGCGATCGACTTTCACACGCTGTCATTTATTCGGTCCCTTTTCCGGCAAAAGCGGCCTTTTTTCTTCCATCATTGACGCGGCAATGCGGGACCCTCAAGGAGAAAAAAAAATCCACAGCATATCCACGGAGTGAATGATGATGAGTGGGCGAAGCTCCGGATGTTCATCGTAGATCGTGCCGAGTTCCGGATTTAGTTAACGCGCACGCTACGAATCCTTATGGTTCAACTACGCACAAGTGAAATCTCCCACCGGCACTTCATCGCAAGTCAAGATCCAGTGCCTATATATATAGGCACCTATATATATAGGCACTGGTTTTCCCTGATGAAGGCCGGTCCCCGGCTGAAACGTTGGAAAAATAAAAAGTTTTCGTTTCGCACGTCCTCCGCTTCGAAGTGTTTATATATATATATATATATAATATATATATATATATATGGGTGGCCGCTGAACGGTTCTCCAGCGCGAGCAGTCGGTATTTTTCAATCAACAAACTCGCTAGAAGACGCTGCCTGCGCCAACGTTGTCTCTCGCGGGTGAGGGCGCCTTCTCCTTCTTTGCGAGCTGGTACAGCGTTCATCGAAGAATGAGCTTTTCCACAGTCAACGCGCGCCTTTCGCTCTCTCTCTCTCTCACAAGACAGCAGATGGAAGAGTGAGAGAGGCAAGCGCCGAGGGCGAGCGCGAGCCTCCCGGCGGCGCGAGGTGGCTACATACAGCCAGTGTGCGCCATTTCTCGAACGTGCCAATATATTATATGTCTATATCGAATGGCACGGCTGGAAGTTTCGGCTGGTGAGAAGCGGTGACTGATGCGAGTAGTTCGGGCAACTGCAGTAGCACGAAGAACACAAAGACAACTCAAGTCGACACCATAACTGAGGCCAGTGTAGAAACCGCGATGAACATGTGCGGCACAAAAGCTTTTGTCCAAGAAGCACGATGACAGGCATAGGTGGACGTAGGTGGTTCTATCGCTGTGCACGTACACATCAACGAGCACGCAGTCCACTTGTCCCTCCCATTTTATTTATTTATTTATTTATTTATTTATTTATTTATTTATTTATTTATTTATTTGAAAGTGCCTTACATGGCCACATAGGCATTGAGTAAGAGGGGCTTCACGGAAATTGTATAAACGAGAGGTACAGACGACGTTAAGTGACGTAAGCAAAAAAGATAAGTAAAAGCACAACATGTTAAACAAACAAGTAATACAATAAAATGTTATAAAATGTGAATTATACAAGAACGATGCACAGCAGCTAAGACTTTTCCGCCAAGACTTTTTCCAAGGCTTCTTTCCAAGGCTTCTTTCCAAGGCTTTTTCGATGGAAACCTGTGCTCCCGCATAAAATGTTCTCTTTAAGTTAAAAAAAACATTGAGCTATTGAATGTATTCTTATAATTTCAACCAACTCGCGCCCAGCGACAAGTTCTGCATATGATTATGAGACGCGTCACATAGTGGAGGACTCCGGATGAATCTTTACTACCTGGAGCTGTTTAACGTACAGCTAAGTAGAAGCACATGGGTATCTTTTTTCCTTTTTTTTGTATCTTTTTTCATTTCGTACCGTCGAAATGCGGGCTGCCGTTGCCGGTGTTCGAACCCGCGACCGCGGCCATAGTAAGCCAACGCCTTAGCCGCTAAGCAAACATCTGTCAAACAATCGGGAAACAAAAAATACGAAGGCGCATCATATGCGTCGTATTCTTTCTTCTTTTCTTTAGCGTTGGTGCTTTCATTGTTTACGGTTCCAAAAAGAAAAAAAAAGCACCACTTTACCACCCTTCCTCACTTGTGATATTTCGTTCAGTAGTAAGACGACATAAATTTCAGATATGTTAGCCACCCCTCCGGCCGCTCACATTGTGGCCAGCCAGAAGCGCTTAAGTGAACCACAGATGACAGTGATGATTACGATACTCATAATCATGTCTTTCATGTATTGATTAACACGTAATGTTCACGTCACATTAAACTACAGCATAATTCTTGTATCCCACTTTTTTAACTTTATCATTTTTTTAATTTTCTTGTTGCAAAGATCCCTTTAAGTACACAAAAAGCCTCATATATTTGTGTGCATCGCCGAAGCTGGCATATAGAGTCTGTTTCACTAGTTCCGTGCAGCAGAGCAAGGCTACGAGCCCACCGAGCACAGAATTCTTCCGAAGCGAGACGAAATGTCATTGTTCGGTCACGCACCTGCGAGCCGCTATGGCCAATAGTGGCTCCGCTTCATCCTCCTCCTCCTCCTTCCAAGGCTGCAGCTGCCACTACAGCGCCCGCCATTGGCAAATGACAAGCCGCGGAAGGACGCGGTTAACATGTGTTCGCCCTCCGGATTGGCCGAACAGGCCTACAGCTTCCACAGTGCTGCACGGAACTTCTGAAAACATACTGTAGATTTCGCGTTGACCCATCTATAGGCTTAGCGCGATCGATGTGTGAAGACAAGCATGAGTAATAAGATATGCGAGAAAGTAAGTAATTGCATTAGGCCCCTCTCCGAAGGGTAGCTCGAGCCAAACCCAACGACGGGCAGCTGCGATAACAGACCGGCGACCGGCTAAATCAGCAACGTCTTCACGAACGAGCCGTAATTCAATATGGCGCAGATTGTTTTCTTCCGCCTCCTCCGGCGCTGCCCGAGTATGTATGTCGTAACGTACTATTACGACCCCTGTAGTGTTTATTCGCACACGGACTCATAAATCTAGAACACTCTTAAATACAGTTCGCGCGCCGACTCTTGAATAATTCATGATTCAGCGGCACTTCAGGCGATAAGAAGCAAACCGTCGCTGCAGGAGGCGAGGACTGCTTCTGAAGTGACGTAACTCAAAGGGGCGGGAGGTGTGCGCGAAGAGCATAAGCAAACAGCGTGCGCGGGGGAAAATTCTGGGCTCGTGTAAGTTTTGCGATGTCAAAAGAAATGCAAACATAACGACCATAAGCGTCCCCTGCGTGTGGCTCGCAGTGTACCGGAGCACATTGGGGGCGTCAATTTAATAACGCCTGTTGAGCGAGTGAACGCGTTCACACTTTCAAGACGGACAGACCTTCCGATCTCGTATTCGATCGATGGACGAGTAACATCGGCAAAATAAACAACGTTAGATGTTCAGTGCTCACAAATAAACAACGTTAGTGTTCAGTGCTCCAGCGGTAGGCACGACATAACGTTGAGCAGCGCATAGGAAGGGAACCAAGAGTGAGACACCTACGCAGCGCTAAGTTTCATATAAAAGCTTTCGTATTACCGACGGCACGTGTTATTCAAATGACGCTTGCAAAGACGAGCCTTTCGACGTGGTTGTCATCGTGGTCGTCACGCCGGAACTCCCGGTAACAGAAACCAAAGTACCTTTGAAAAAAAATAATAAACAAAGTGTTAGCGGCGCTAGTGTTTGAGGATGTGGACCGTCCGAACGCAAGTGTCTCGGCGACTAGGGTACGCCCGAGATAAGTGAACATACATGAACCATATGGATGCCTTGGATTTTCTACCACCAGTCTGAGGACTTTGAAAGCGCAACATATAAACGACACTAAGAAAGAACAAAAGAAGGAAGGAAAGACATTTCAAGCATCCGTAGTGCTTTGAGCATTGGTCTCACACCCGCATTTGGTATGACGTTGCGACCCACACGTAGAAAGAAAGAAAGAAAGATGTCTCAAAGAAAACAAGGGAAATGCTCGTCGCAAGGGAAACAGGAGAACGCCAGCTCAACTGTTTATTCAGACCTCACAGGCGTAAGCTGGCTTTATGAAGTACGATTTTCCTCTATTCCAGGCGACGTTGGAGTTAGTATGGGTGGCGGTCGTATTATTCATAATCATCGAAGTAGAAGCATTAACTCATTGATTTCTCGGGTTTTGCGTTTCAAAACCAGGGTATGTTTACGAGAAACTCCAAACGTTTGGGGGCCCCAACGAAATAGCGTCGACGCCACTGCGCGTGCGCGACACCCAAACTGCCTTTGGGTTTTGAGTTGGGTGCACTCTTTCTGGAATTTAGCGGGAGCGCCAAAGCTTCATTTGCCCCAAGGAGTTAGCTCCTTGGCGGCGTCCATCGAAGCAACGGGTCTTGCCTGGGACCAAACTGACCTGATTTCTGATTAACTGATGACTTTATCAATCAATAAATGGTGGCGTATGCCATCGCTTTGTTCCATCTTACGCATACAACAAAGACTGGCCGTGAAATAGCCCGCGTTTTTAAGATCGGTTGTGAACAGAGTTCGTAGGCTTAACTCAAACTTGGATTGCCTTGACTCTAGATGGCAAATTGTTTAGACTCTCAGAGCCGCCCAAGATGGGGGTTACAATCAATTTCATTGCCACTGCACACTTTAAATAACAGCTTTAAGGAGTACGTGTATGAAAAGCAAATACCTTTAGTAACCTGCAATCTTCATCTATTGCAGCTTGCTTTTTTCGCCGCCTTGGCGCTCCAAGCGCAAGACGCAAATAGCGAGCGCAAGACCCAATTCGAAAACTCGTACTTCCTTCGTGACCCAAAGTTATCACACGCAAAGCACATTGTGGCCCCACACTTTTGGGGCCCCTATTCGAACACTGCCTAATATTTAGCCTAAATGGAAATGCAGCGGCCGCGGCCGGGATTTGATCCCGCTACTTTCGGATCAGCAGCCGAGTGCCATAACCACTAGACCACCGTGGCGGCGCGGTACACTCTTGAAGAAAACACTTTCACGCACGGCGTGTCCCCATTTTGTTTCATTTCAAAGCTCCTGTCGCATATGTTTACGCCACATGAGTCGCGGTCGGCAGTTCCGACTCCCTTCGACAGATCCTTGCAGTCAACGGACATTACTTGCGCATCCACAAGCATTTAAGAAGTTAGGAGAGGCGCAGATTAGAGTGTTCCGTTCAAAACTGGAGCAACCTGTACACACACGTAAGGCAAGTACTATTCTAAGGGTCACCCTGCAATGGAAAACGTCGTCCACTTGAAGCCGCAATCCGCCTTTACCATTTTCCTGTGCTGCCACTTCTCGCACACTGCTCTAAACGTTCCGGTAGGGGTGACCGGTTTTACTGTCACTCAGGCCTACCGCACGGAGGTTGCGCGTTGCATAAGTATCCGGTAGTTCGGCGTTGGCGCGCTCACCGTAGCCATGAGCTCTCCAGGCCAACATATCGTTCCAGGAGGCTACCTGACCCTTACCGTACCTGACACAAAGTGTTTCCCGCATATTGCCCCGCCACAGTGGTCTAGTGGTTACGGCACTCCGCTGCAGACCCGGAGGTCGCGGGAGCAAATCGCGGCCGCGGCGGCTGCATTTCGATGGAGGCGAAATGTTGAGGCCCGTGTGCTGTGCGATGTCAGTGCACGTTAAAGAACACCAGGTGGTCGAAATTTCCGGAGACCTCCACTACGGCGTCTCTCATAATCACAGCTGGTTTTCGGACGTTAAACCCCACAAATCAATCATCAATCCCGCATATTCTCAGCATGGTCGACAGCTTCCAAGCGCGGCCATGTGCGTTTGACAGCAATGTCTTTTTCGACCGCCCTTGTCCAAGCTTTCCGTCGATCGCGATCTCTTGCAACGCTTGGGAAACGGAAAAAAAACCCAATTCCACATCCCTTTGCAGAAGTAGAGTTGCATCCTTTCACAACACACGTCGCTGGCATCGCGCCGGCGTCGAGCTCTTGCGTGAAAACTATCTGCTCACATGCGCACGCGTACTTTGGACGCCAATCTGTAGCAAAAGTGCTCTGCTAGTGCTATCTGGAAGGCCAAGTGCCATCTTGTGCGCTCTCTTAATGAGCGTGTTCAATTTGGCCTTTTCCGCAGAGTAGCAGTTGTGGTAGGCAGCCACGCACGTTATGTGACTAAGGACAAAGGAACGTATTAGCCTGACGACGCTGGCCTCCTTCATGCCATGATGTCTGTTGGTTATTCTTCTGATGAGCCTCAACGTGTTCCTGATCTTAGTCTCCAAATTCCTGACTGTAGCTCCTTGGTGCCGTTGGATTCTATGATAAGTCCGAGTACTTTAATCTGCTTGCCCACGGGTATTTCTTGGTCGTCTTTGGTGCGTACGCAAATTTCTTCGTACGCAGCATGCTGGACGTATGCCTTGGGGGGGTCTTCCCTTCAGTGTTGGGCGGTAGAGAAGTTCCCCGTAACCAACCTCAACGAGGGGGTCCACCGCGTAGCGCGAGGTCTCACGTTCCGCGCGAGCCTAGATGGATCCTCCTTTTTGGGTGATAGGAATCGAAGGGAGGGGTGGATAGAGCGGGACAGAATGACCAGATAGTGCGACATAACAATATTTTTAAAAAATCCAGGTGTATTTATCCGCCCCCTAACCACAAAATCGACAGGGCCCAAGCGGTAGACTGGCGGCAGTTACGAACCAAGACCTTCACCAACCATGTCCATCTCAGGAGGATTTATCCGGATTTATACTCTGACGACAAATGTAAACTATGCAGTACGGCTAACGCATCCCTTAAGCACATTCCTTGGGAATGTGTAGTTATCGGTAGGGGAAATGCAGTCTCCTCAGATGAAGCTGCGGCGCGGTGGACGGTCGCGCTGCACAGCTCAAACCTACAAGTCCAGTTATGGGCCATCCAGCAAGCCCGTGAAGCCGCGAGAAGACAGGGTCTCCAGACCTCCTCAGGGACGGCCTAGGCCCAGGCAGCGAATTTGCCGGACTTGAAAATAAAGTTGTTACCATCACCGACATGCGCACGCAACGCGATCCGCGTCCGGTGAGTGCTCCGCTCGACCCCTACCAAAATATTTCGCGAGTTTCCCGCCAGAATCGGCGCATGTGCAGTGGCGCCATGAAAAATGCGGATTCTTTAACCACAGCCCGCTTTCCTGCTTGTTACCAAGCAGTCACACTTCTGACACTGGATGAGAAGCGAGTAATTGTTGGAACGATTCAAACAGTTATTCAATGAAGAAACAAAAATCTCGCCTAGCAAGTGCCACTGGAGAGCCGTCAACACAGGAGAATCGCACCTGCGTTGACGGCTCCTCGGAGACCTTAAATACACGGACACAATGGAAGAGGAGCGGACAACATGAACGCCGGCGGCATCCGTGCTGTCCAGTTCTGTACCCTTGTGTCCGTATTGACAGCGGCTGCTTCAAAGGTTGATGACAGCCGTTTCGATGCATATAAAGAAATACCGAACGACCCATTCGAGAGGGTAGAGCCACACAGTTTGTATGGTTTGGAGAGGGCAAAATAAAAGAGGGCCGAGTCGAACTTCGATTCTCAAATGAAATTGCTGATTACACTCTTCAATTTGCTGCCACACTGTTGTCTGTAATATCTAGGTTAGCTTCTACGATCGGACCAGCTCTACAAAATCAAAGCATTTACCTTGTCGGCGTTTCTTTTCATCACAGAATGTCACTGCATTATTACTAATGTTACGCTTTACTATATTCCTGCTTATTAACCAAGGTGTACCGTTTAATACACACCTCCACCTTGAAGCGCTTTGTTTGCAGTTATGAATCTCCTCTCAGCTTATTTAAGTTTAATGTTTCTTCTTTCATACGTAATTTTTTATCCTTTATGTAGGCGCATTGTTGGCCGGTCGCTCTGACTCGCCGTGCTATTTTGAGAAAGGCCAAATAATAAAAGTCCACTAACCAACTATATCGGGCATGAATGATATATTGTAGTTTAACATAGACGGCCTGAAAGGAAGAACTAATATTGCAAATGGCACGTCACCCATAACGCAGATGAAAAGACTCGATGGCCTCAGAGAACACCATAGAGAAAGAAAACCATAAATATGGCGGCGCAAGAAAGATATTCAACAACGAAGCCATCAGGGACGAAAAGAAAGGAAAAATCTTTCCCTTAGAGCAAAAGGAGGGGCATGAACAGAAAATGCTTGCACTGGAGAACGAAGCTTTTCTTCGCTTTGTGAGCTGTTTTAGACTACATAATACTGGTACGTCTATAGGCCCACTCAAATAGTTTAGTCTGCGTCGGCGGCTTGAAAGGAGGCATCATTTTTTTCTTATGCCAATAGAAAATATAAGGCTGCAGGCAAGCGTACGGAAGACAGAATATGCATCTTCGCGATGTGAACGTATAACTACGTCGCGCGAATGCACTGTCGTCAAAAAGCATATCAGCGCGCCTATATCTGTTAGTTCAGTGCGCGTGCGCGCGAAATTAAAAGGGCTACGATAAGGCTTCCGAGCGACATGTTAACATTACAAGTTTATAAAGCTGATTCTATATTTCTCATATATCAAGCGAAAAGAGACGGTTGGGCGATTTACATCGGTATTAGGGGGGCATGATCTGCGTTGTCTCACTACTATTACAAGGCCTGCCGCAGTGGGGGAGTGCAGATTGACTTGGACCACCTGGGGTTCTTCAACATGCAAATAAAAAATAAGGATGCACGGGATCGCTCCCCATGTGTGGCCGATTTAGAAAACGTGACGTTTCCCTTGCACCCGCTCCTGTTCGCTTTTACAGCGTACGCTCTTAGGCTCATTGCAAAGGTCGAAATTTGTGGCAGTGGTGTCTGCCACCGCAGCCGCAGCCGGTGTCCCCCCCCCTCCCCTGTAAGTGCTATCAGCTTCAATGCCAAAAAAAAAAAACAAAAAGGAAGCTCGGTGTCTCTGCGGATCTGAACCCAGCACAAGAGGAGTGGTGCCACTACACACCTGCAGTGGTACAACCTGGTTGGGCATCTTGCATTCTGCCCCACGGCGCTGAACGCGCTGTTACGATTTTTAAGGACCAGCGGTCTAAAGGACAGACTCTAAGTCGCGTTTCTTTTTTTTTGCGCGTGTTTTTTTTTCTCTATCCTTTCCTTTTTCCTTGTCATGCCTCCTTTCTATTATCTTTCATTCCCCTTATCCATTTTCTCCTGCACAGGGTAGCCAGCCGGTCTCAGCACTGGCTAAGCTCCCTGTCTTTCCTCCTCCTCCTCCTCCTCCTCCTCCTCCTCCTCCACGGATCTGATATGGTAGGAGACCATGCCTTTTTCAGTCATTTGCTCTACTTTCATCGACGAAGACGAGGAAAACTTGGGAGAGGAGAGAAGAGAGGTAGAGAAAGGAGATGAATACGATTAAGAAGAAGAAGGATGTGCAGAAGACGATAACCAAGAAAAAGAAGAGGAGAAAGAACACGACGGCTACGAATGCAAGGAAAAAAAACGACGAAAACTTGAATAGAAAGAAGTGGTGACGACGACGACTGCAAAGACGACGTCGAAGAAGAGCAAGGCGACGAAAACGAAGAAAAAGAGAAGACTTAAGGATAAGATGAAGAAGAAAAAAGCAGGCAATGAACGAAGAGGGAGGCGGGGAAGTATAGAAGACGACTGAGAGAGGATTGAGAGAGGGCGCTGCAAATTCCAGCTTACGCTGCCACTGTGGTGCGTCCTCTGTGCAGGCCTGGGAGCTTTTCCTTCTCAATACTATTATATCTCTATCGCCTCCTCCACTTTACGCTCTGTAGGGTACCATATAGGACGCCATTACAGTTAGCTCCCTACTCTAATCTGTTCATGTCAGCCTTTCCCCTATTTAGCAGACGAACTAGACGCACGTACGGTTTGCTACCCTATTCTGGGGAGAGGAATCAGGGTATTAAAGAAAACAAAGAAGAGAAAGGTAGGTGCGACTGTCGATGTAGCGCACACCTACCTGTCCATTAAAGGCCTACCACCGATCACTTGTGTAAAAACTCAAGTAATTCCCAGGTCGCGTTGCGGGCCTTATGACCTGAGTCCTTGGAATCGACTGAGCTACAAGTTACTTCTATGTCCGTATATCGACATCCACTTGGAAGTGATGAAAGAGAAGGGTGTTTTTTTTTTAATGAGCGCGATGTACAGAATAAGTTTTCCAGAGGCATTGATGAACTCGGAGCATACAGCGAGACACTACAAAATAGAGGAAGCAGGACAACAGGTTACGTTAAGCACTTAGCTATGGTAGATTTCTGGTCTTGTTGGTGCAAATTCTCAGCGTTGAATGCGGGAATTTTTAGACGCAGACGGGACAGTAAAGTAACACACACACACACGAGCGATAACTCTCAATTATGTGGCGCTAACTATCATTTTCGCGCCACATTTGCGTTGATAGCGCTCGTGCATGTGTTACTTTTCTGTCCCGTCCGCGTCTAGAGAGTTCCGCGCTTAACACTGAAATGAAGAGACAGGTTAAGCACATCGAAGCCCTGTTTGCTGACTATGACTGGGGAATCAGGGATATCCTTGACATTAGGCTGCTCTAACACTGAACCCAGATGGTTACATGTCGCCACTTCCAGGGATTTATCGAAAATTTCAATTTTAGGGGCCGCTGCCCACGGTGTAACCACTATGCGGGATGGGGTGCGGGGAGGGGATGCGAAGTCATTGGTTATCTGGAGAAAATTTCCTTTTTTCTTGGGGGGGGGGGGGGGGGGTGTATAAATCACTGGCCAGTTCTCACTTTTTACAAATGGACGTTGATTTATAAAGACCCGTCCTTTCTGCACCACCCTGCCTCTCCTCCATCCGACGAAACGTATTTGGCAGGCGGCGCAAGTGCGGGAATGCGGAAATCCAACTACGACGCCGTTCCTTCCGCACGCAGCACATACCTTGTACCTAACACGGAAGACAAGTGTCGTTACGATGCGTCATAAATCAACGCTGTCAGAAAGGCGATAAGAAAACTGCAGTTCACGAATACGCGTGTTGCCGTCCCACACGAGGATTTACGATCGCGGAGTGTGCAGGCCGCCGACCGACACGGTAGGCCTCGGTGCATATAAAAAGAGAGAGAGAGGAACAAAAGCTTGGACGGAAGCTGCCACTTCGCTACAAAGCCTACGTGTGTGCAGTAAATGTGCATCGCTGCACGTAGGCGACGTGACTACATATTGGACATTTTCGCGCCACATTTGCCTTGGTAAGTGGCGCTCGCACCCGAAGTGCGAATGTGCTGCCACCACGTTACTGCTCAGATATCAGCTTAGTGACTACATCCAACATCGGCGTTGAATGTCAAGGAGAATGTGTCTTGTAACTGCGCCCGCATATGTCACGCGCACCGATGGTCGCGTTCAAACAGAGGCGCACTGAGTGTTTCGTAAATGTCGAAGTACGTGGCTCAGCTGGCTGTATGAGCAAAGTTCGCAACACGTACCGAATCAGCTGAGGTACGTTTCTCCACGGATTTAACTCATGAGCCGGCTACTACAATTGCGATTGCCGTTTGCATGAAGTTGACTGATTATCTCGGAATGCCTCCTGTCCCTGAAAATCTCTATTATCTACCGCACAGTTCTTGTTCTTTTTTAAAGAAAGGAGCGTGAGGGGACAGGGAAGGAAGGCTCCTTCTCTATTTGTCGTTTGCCCTTTGAAGCATCATGCACCAACTCGCTCAGTAAGCCATGATTACAGACTTCTGAATTTCAGCGTAATGCATCATCGACGACTTGTGCGAGAAGCCACAATCATTGAGGGACAAAAAATGCAAAAAAAATGTGCTTTCATTCACACGGCCAAGTATTGAAAACACAAGCAAGCTCCTGATCAGCGCAAGGCCCATATACCGTGGAATCCGCACATGCGCATTACCTGACCTTCATTCCTCGTAGCGCAGCTTGCGCATGAGTCATGAATAACGGGACATCGCCTGGCGGCTGTATAAATGGCGATTGTTTCGTGTAATGACCGCTTGGCTGTCACGTGCCAAAACCAAGATATTATTACGAGGCACGTCGCAGTAGAGCTCTCCGGATATTGTGACTTTTTTGCCTTCTTTAATGTGCACTAGTCGCACGCAGCGCGACAGCCACGGTCGGAATGGGACCCCTGTGCATTTCGGTTCGCTAGCTGAGCACTAAGTACCGTACAACCGCGGTAGTTATAAGCCTCAAGTGACAGCGTAACTTACACTGCGAGGGGAAGAGGAAAGCGAGAGAGAAAATAAAGGAGAAATGGCTACGCTCTTACTTATCACGTACTGTAAATGACACTTCCCCGCGTACACTATCCTTATGTGGCAAAGCAGCCGCTCGGAGAAACTGCAAACGGCTCATTCTTTCGAGCTTCCTTTTGCAATTCTTCAGGATCTTTCAAATATGTTTGACATTTGCGTCTCACGCGTTCCAGCGCAACGTTCCAAAAATCCCAAGTTCATTGAGATTCGTCATGCAAAGCAAGAACATCCCAATCTCTTGGGAATCGAAACTTGGCTCTCCACACAGTATTGGAATATACCCAATAATCTCGCGTTAATCGCAAGTATTGTCTTAGAGCGCTCGAGGACTGCAGACCATACTCATTTGATCAGATATTAGTAAGTTATCGAAAGTTGTCGCTGGCTACTTGATCGATAGTTCAGCAAAATAAACAAAGAAAGAAAGACCACTGCAGGTGGGAACGTTTGCAGCCTTCACAGCAAGTCCCAGAAAACTAACGAGGAGTCGCGAACGAGGAGTAACGAAATAAGGTTTAAAAGACTCGGTATTGTAAAGTTCTAATAATTGATTGTAAACATTGTACGACAGACTACCGCTATCGCTCACAGCGCGGTAGCACTCACAATACCGGTGTCATCTTCGTGAAATCATAAAACCGCAGGTGCACCGAAAGATGCTATAAACACACGGCCGCCATGCGTCTATAGAGCAAAGCGTGGTTTGCTACACCTACGCTACGCTTCCTTGGGGACTACATAGAGCATGTAGACGGCTACGCCGCGCATTCACGGCTCCCACATATACAGTCTCGCCTCCTCTTGCCAGCAATCTATTGACCGACCCGCGGTGGAAGTGTCTTGCTCGTTCATCACCGCCGCATCTCGGGCTGTCGAGCAACCTCCTTTTATACACCACGGACAAGACGCCACTGCGACTGCGCGTCGAGCTCCTCCCTGTCCAATCTTCTGCCCCGCGTGAGCATCAAGAGACGCTGTCATCTACAGCGCCATATTTCATTGCAAAAGGAGACGGGAACAAAATAAATGCTCGCTAGAATGCGCTCATCTACCGTGCAGTTAAAGGGACACTAAATAGAAACAGTGAATAAGTTTAGGCCCGTAGGTTACTATTCTTTTATTGCGAAATAGGCTTGCCCTTAAGGCATAGTTTACGGTGTGTTATGTTAAATGTGTGCTGCCAGTCCTGTGCTGTGTATGAGCTGAAGTAGTGTACTGAAGTAGGTTACTCTTTGAGAACTTTATTCTCGTTGATTTCAATACCATAGTTTCTGCAATGGAAGAAAATGATGATTGATTGATTTGTGGGGTTTAACGTCCCAAAACCAGCTGTGATTATGAGAGACGCCGTAGTGGAGGTCTCCGGAAATTTCGACCACCTGGGGTTCTTTAACGTGCACTGACATCGCACAGCACACGGGCCTCAACATTTCGCCTCCATCGAAATGCAGCCGCCGCGGCCGGGATTCGATCGGGCGACACTCGGATCTGCAGCCGAGTACCGTAGCCACTAGACCACCGTGGCGGGGCTTTTTCTCGCTAACTAAGCGTCCTCTCACGGCAAGAGTGGGACTGTCGGTACTGCTGAAAAGGTAGTTTAACTTATTAGATGTCTCGCTTCGTTCTTTTTTTATAAAATTTTCCACAGTATTAAAGCAATATTTTGGTAACCACACTACATATCTCATTAGTGCGACCACTCACACAAAGCACACATTCCTTTTTCATGTACCAAACCTTTTCATGAGTCTTATTTCCATTACCTCGAATGAATGGAACCACCTACCCACCTCCATTGGCCAAATGACCAATGTCACTGCTTTTAGGGCTGCTGTTGAAAGCATTGTATACTCTTAGCAGCTTCATTTTGCAATTTGTATTCTCTTCATTTTGCATATATTGTACCCACTCCCTTCTGTAACGCCTCCGCGCCCTGAAGGTTCTGAAATAAATAAATAAATAAATAAATAAATAAATAAATAAATAAATAAATAAATAAATAAATAAGTAAATAAATAAATAATTTTTGCTCCTTAATGTCCCTTTAAAGAGGAACGACACATTTTCTCCTCGTACACGTCCCCTTGACGGCCCAATATGCGTACAGAGAAGCGCCATTACTGATGACGCAACCTAATCATTCCAAGTTGTTACGCAAGCGGGCTTTTGCCGGGGATATGCCGAGCGCGGCCACACAAGCAGCGGCAGCAAATGCGATGTTTTCGCGGTGAGCGCGCGTGTAAGCAATGTCTGACACGCATGAACGGATCGACGTTACCGGCGCCCCGGCTAAAAGTAATGCACCGGACGGTGGTGTCTAATAAAGCTCGGCGAGCTCGGCTGCCTTGCAACACTCTATAGCTGCAGAGCGTGCACCTTCGGCTCTAGCTTCTAGGAACATCGCGCCATAAATAGCGCTTGTACCACTGTAGCATCTTAAAACGGCATAAAAGTTTTAGGGGCGAAGCTCCTTAGAGTCGAAGCTTGTCCACCGTCGCGCCGTCGTAGCCACGCTAGTACTCGCCAACGTGGGTTGCACGACGCAAGAAGTCATGTATAAGGCAAAGGAGAAGATGGCCAAGATGTCGCACACCGAATTTGCAACCTTCCCAAAGAGATTCTCGTCGTCCCTAACAAGCCGTCCATGATCACCCCCAACATCGACGTCATCGACGGACTCGTCAATGAGGCGGTGGGAACTCTCGGGGTGTGCGAACGAGGAGTGCTGCACGAGGAAGGTGAAGACTACATATAATCACACCACACCCCCGTGCTTCTGTGTCGCGTGTTTATATGATAATCGAGTGGGTAAAATCTAAGAAGAATTCACGGTTTACCAGATTACCTCCGGAGCTTCGCCCACTCATCATTCACTTCGTGGATATGGCGAAATTTTTCGTTGTACCGATTGAAACAAATGCAGTGCCATGACTCCCTCTTTTCCTATAGGTGTGCCGTGTGTTGACCATGCAGTCGCTCCTCACTGATAACAGTTCCCCTTCCTGCTGTGTCTGCCATGGGTTTCTAAATCCTGCCTGTAATGGTACCAGCCACCGACTCTTTAAAAGCGTTTGTTCACTAAGCCAATCTGACTTGAGCGCTAATCTGAAACTTCACACCGTACGAGCTCCTCTCGCACGCGCGTACACTCCCAAATTAACAATAGTTGTTTTTAATGAGAGTCCTCGATAACCTCAGATTACAGTGAGGTATATATTGTAGTACAAGTCCACGAAAACTGCGCTCGGGCAATTATTTACTCTTCGCCCGGTTTCCCAAGGTTACGACGGAAGCTCACTACTACTTACGAGATTGCCGTCTTTCGTCCACAACTTGGCCAGTTCATTTCACTCATTTTAGTGGCTAACCCAAATTGGCTATAAAACCGCCGAACAGGCACTGTAATTTCGCTGTTACTGCCACCAGGCAAGTTACAATAGGAACTAGGCTTTACAATAGGAGTTACAACAGACTACAATAGGAGTTACAATAGACTACAAGAGGAGTTACAATAAAGCTAGATCGTTTAGGGTGCAGGGAGAAGTCGCGTCCGCCAGGGTGACACGGGACGCGAGGTTGACCCTGGCGGCGGCAGTCGTATTTTGTACGGACACGGAAATGTCATAGAGAGGCTTGTGTACCGTGCGTTTTCGGTGGACATTCAAAGGACCAAGGTTGTCGAAAGTTTTGGAGCCATACACCACAGCCTGCGTCGTAATCATATCGTGCTTTTATGCGGCGTAAAACTCCAGCAATTATTATTAAAGAAAAGCCGCCATAACGCCAGAACTACACGGCTGTTTCATTCGATGCAATCCAATGTGGCTAAAATGCCGCACCACACCGGTTCCAGCCACATCCTCTAACACTGATTTTCGCAAGAACTGACATATTTCTGTACTTTTCTTCTTACAAACAACGGAAGGTTGTAATAAACTATCTAAAGCCTTTCCCCAGCACCTCTTTGAAAACACAGCTACCTATGTAATTTAGTGAAGAAGCGTTGTGCCAGCTTGTTTCTCTATACAAAAAATTCAGTTCTTTTTTCTCTAGCGTGGTCACAGCGCTTCAAATTCTACACTTCAGTACTTTATAAATAAAGAAAGTTCCAAACTGAATTGATTTTTTTGCGAGAGTGTTGCGAGTGTGGCCAGGCAATATAAAAGCTGCAAGTCACGCACTTCCTAAACATATGTCCGCAAAAATCGGTAGTGCGTAAAGTCAGGCAAGTGATCGCTAACGAACTGGACAGTTCGTGACAGGGAAGTGAGTTCAGCGACTAAAAAGCAGTTGAAATTATGCGCTGGTTTCTCGTGATTCTTCTCTGTTTTCGTCTTTCACGCTTCCGTCGCAATGAACTCAACTCAGTCGAGTCAGCACACGACCCTCCGTGCAGGCGAGATCACTAAACTACTTCACCTACACGAAACTCTATAAAAACATTTAGCTCGATCATTTTAGAGCTGACGTCGATGAAATTATGCAACAGTAAGTTTGTTGAAAGGTACACTTGAGGTCAACGAACGATTAAATATACCTAGACAAATGTAGAAAACCAATACGGGAAGTTGTGGACCCCAGGAGCTGAAGCACCCCCCGCCACGGTGGTCTAGTGGTTATGGCACTCGGTTGCAGATCCGAAGGTCGCGGGATCGAATCCCGGCTGCGGCGGCTGCATTTCGATGGAGGCGAAATGTTGAGGACCGTGCGCTGTGCGATGTCAGTGCACGTTAAAGAACCTCAGGTGGTCGTATTTTCCTGAGACCTCCACTACGGCGTCTCTCATAATCAGAGCTGGTTTTGGGACGTAAACACCACAAATTAATCAATCAATGGATCAGTCAATTACGAGATGAAACAAGGTTTTTGATGGCTCGCTGGAATGCGTACGTACACAACGCGCGAATCCCATCGATGTAGGAACGAGAGCAAGATGAGTGCTTTCCGAGAGGTTCCAGCATCCTCTGGAGCAACATGACGTCATCACAAAGACCGCAATCAAACATGAATGCGAGCGCTCAGGCATCACATTCGACCTCAACCTTACAATCACTACACACATACTTAATCATCGCAGGGGAAACGAAAAAAATAAAAAATTCACAGCATATCCACGGATTGAATGATGATGAGTGGGCGAAGCTCCTGAGGTTCATCGTAGATAGATCGTACCGAGTTCCGGATTAATTTAGTTAACGCGCACGCTACGAATCCTTATGGTTCAACTATGCACAAGTGAAATCTCCCACCGGCACTTCATTGCAAGTCAAGATCCAGTTCCTATATATATATATATATATATATATATATATATATATATATATATATATATATATATATATATATATATATATATATATCGGTGGCCGGTGAACAGTTCTCCAGCGCGAGCGGTCGGTATTTTTCAATCAAGAAACTCGCTAGAAGATGCTGCTTTCGTCAAGCTTGTCTCTCGCGGGTGAGGGCGCGTTCTCCTTTGCGAGCTGGTAGCGCGTTCATCGAAGAAAGAGCGTTTCCATAGTCAACGCGCGCCTTTCGCTCTCTCTCTCTCTCTCTCACAAGACAGTAGATGCAAGAGTGAGAGAGCTCGCGGGCCGGGAGGCACGCGCCGAGGGCGCGCCTCCCACACGCGCCTTCCTAGTAGCGCGTTCCCACACGCGCCCTCCTAGTAGCGCGTTCCTAGTAGGTAACGCGCTGCTACAATGGACGGACAGACCCAAACCATAAGGAGCTTCGCCCCTAAAAAATAAATGCGATAGCTTCCACCCTGCAACATATATTCAACATTCGGCTGCACATTTCCAAAGGGAGAGCCACCACGCGTATTTTTACATGACTTAAATGTAACAACCGCATGCAGTGGTTCGTAGTTAAACGGTTAAATGAGCGTAGACACCGAAATGTCGCATTATATTTTATTGTCCAGTGTTGAGGCCCACGAGTTGGGGGACCACAATAAATAACGATCCGCAGGTGCCCGGTAGCCTGGCCAGAAACGTAACATTTTACGCAATCTACGTGGCAGAGTCAACAATTCCACAAGCCCGGCCAAAAGCGGCGGTGACGAAACAGAACGGTATCACGCGGTGCTGCCGTCACGTGAAACGCAGCGTCACGTGATGAAGTTATACGCTTCGCCACCAAATTTCCCATCAATGTACGTCACTAAACCTACGTAACTACTTGTTTTTGGAGGGCGACAGGCTTACCTCCCGTGTTCCTCTGGCTTACCTCCCGACACATTAGCTATCAAGTTCCTTTTTTTTTCAAATCTTTGCACTCGGGGGAAACCCCCAGTGTAGGGCGGCGATACGGCGCCTTTCTGGCTAACCTCCACGAACTGATTTCCTTCTTCCCCTCTTACGTTACTACATTTTTTTTCGATTCAGCAGCGACAATGGCGTTTCTTAGATATCTCCAACCAGTTCTCGCAGTTAATCATTGCAATCAACTACCAAAACATATTGTCTGCATAACAAACCATGACAAATTCAATCGCCAATTAAAACTTCATCTTGGTGTTTGGATAAGAACTTTCTAAAAGCACATATGCACGTAAAAGCACATAAGAACATTCTAAAATTTCTTATGTGCTTATATAATGTTTGTTAAATCAGTATATAACATTCCCAACCATATTCTATGACTACTCTGTTAGGATGTTGGGATGTTGGCTAGTTCTGCTATGCTCCCTTTTAGTTTGTGAGGTTTGCGTTTATAGTCGTTTCTCCATTTCTATATCTTTATACTTGACTGTTGCATTTATCTTAATTGTGCGTACTGCTGTGTGTACTACTCCCGCCCATGTAATGCCCCCAGGCCTTAAGGGTACATGAATACAGAATATTCACCTAGTTTACTTCTCATGGCGTGTCTAACGTTACAAATATATCTCTCTAGTAGCTGTTGCAGAAGCGGTGCCAGCCAGGAGCTCTTAGGCGTACGAATACTACACGACGTGTACAGTACGTACAAATCAGAAAACTCGGGCAGACAAACGACCTTCGATGGCGCCGTCGCAAACAATACGGCACACCATGTGACCACCTCGAGCGAAGCAGCCTAATTTCACCGTTACACGCCGTATTCCTCTAGAGAGTGTGGCGACGCCCTGTTGAGTAATTCCCGAGCAAAGTGTTTGTCAGGTCGATAAAGCCATTTGCGAGTTGGTCACTAGGCCGCGGATTGTTGCGACTACGCATCTGTTCCATCTTTCACCCAAGAACCTGGCAACGCGAGAGAGTGCAGTCGATTACGTAACTACCGCAAGACTGCGCCCACAATGTGTAGGAAAGCTGCGTTCGATTACTGCACTGGATCTGTCACGCTGTCTGAAAAGAAGCGTGGCAACGCGTGCGCAGTGCTAATCGGTGGCGCACACTGCAATGTTTTCACAATTGCTGCAGGGAACTGGGGCGCTAATGAGTGCGGGAGCAGAGTGTGCTGCCATCCTGGCAGCCTGAAACGATGTATGGGTAATGTCGCTCTAGGCGACAAACTAAAGATTAAGCACAAGCGTCTAATCACATAACCGCGTCACAGAGCAGTGGCAGCTTGATTACGCTCACAGTTTTTCGATTCTTGATCAGCTGAAGGAAGGAAGGAAGGAAATAGTGGAGAGTGAAAGGTAGGGAGGTTAACCAGTGTAGGACAACCGGTATGCTACCCTGCACGAGGGGAAGGGAACGGGGGAGATTGAAATTTGAAAGAAATGAGGGAGAGAGAGAAAGGAAGCACATACTGCACATTGTCAGAGTAAGTGGCGCCTGTGTGGTATGCGACATCACTGTTATAGGGGCTTGTGCAAGTCTCTCGTCTTCAAGAACTTCAGCATAGCCTTTGTCGCCTCTGCGATGGATTGTGTGGTCGACATTCCAGAATGGCATCGACCGACATCCGTCGCAGGTCAGGGTGAGCAAACGCGCAACGCCAGTGATTGCCAGTACATGTTAATATAACATTCTCGGCTTATATAAATGCTAGGGTTACCACCAAACAAAAAGAAAAAAAAAGAACAGAAGGAAAGAAGGAGAAATGAATTCGCACTTTTTCGAGAACGCTAAAATTCTCAGTGAGCTCAGAACCCTCATGGCATTTTCACGTACGATACCAGGGCCCCCGTGACATTTTCGTTGGCGTGTCATACACAACCGGCAACACATATATAGACAAGAAGTCATACGTCTTGCGAGGAAAAGACCACCGCGCGGGAATTTTTACAGCTAACTCAGCAAATACGTATATTCAGGCTATGAGCGCATTGGTGCGAACATTAACGTGCGTCAGCGTGTTTCTTTCCAGGAGATTGTCACGAAAACGTGGAAAGAGTTCCCGGTGAGTCCCACGATCTAGCTACTCCACCATCAGCCTTGTTTATAATGTGTTTATTTGCTAGCTTCGTGCGTGAAGCTTTTGGAGGTGGCACGAAACAGGTATAGAGCACGCCTGCTTTCTTTCTGCGTAGCGATGATGCTATAAAAGGTCGAGACGACGGCATCATAAATAAATAAATAAATAAATAAATAAATAAATAGAAAATTAAAGGCGACTTGTTAACTTAAGTGCTCGAAACTACGCTAGTAGGTAGCGTTTTGGTGGGCTGCACGGCAGTTCATGTTATTTGTGGACACACATTTGTTGAACCAAGTGCTATTCCACACAGCACAAACATTTCCCGACGGGCTCATTCCATCATGTCCGCTACACGTGGTTGATCTATTCATTTATTTATTTATTTATTTATTTATTTATTTATTTATTTATTTATTTATTTGTCATTTTCTTTCTTGTGGCTCATAGCCAAATCCTTGCTCGTTCCCGCACTTCACAAATGTCGTGTGCACCTACCTCGACTTAACTATCCTTCATTAATTATCCTGATGATTAAATTACTCCTTTCTGTACTAGGCATGAGCTCTGATACCACGCCTACGTCATAAAGCCCTACAGTTGATGTTATTATGGCAGTCTTACAAGAGCTTTTTCTTTACGGTATTAAGGCCCGTCGGGAGATGAATGAGGAGTGCTGGTTAGGGAACATGATGTCGCTATACTCGGGTACAGGTCAAGGAAAAAAGCGGCTTCTGCCCGTAAAAGGACCCCCCCCCCCTCCAGCCAATGGTGCCGCTCTATCAACGTGACGTCGCGGTACACCCTCTCCGCACCGCGCCCAAGAGACAAATGAGAGCGCTGAGCGGAGAGGGTCTACCGCGACGTCACGTTGACAGAGCGGCACCATTGGCTGGAGGGGGGGGGGGGGGATCCTTTTACGGGCAGAAGCCGCTTTTTTTCTTGACCTGTACCCGAGTATAGGTGCTGGGGACATGAAAGAAAAAAAATTACTCCATCTGCCGCTAAAGGGAACCATGTGTGGATGCGAAGCAGCGGGGAGATGGTTAGCTTGAGCCGGAGAGGGTGTAATTTTATTGAGAGGACGAATGAGAATGTATAAGAGAAGAGAGAGAACGCGGGGGTCCGCGGTCGCGCCTCTAACCTAAGCTGCATTATCGCGCGCGCAGCCGCAGGTTTTGCCATTTGCTGCGCAATTCGGAGAGGAGAGGAGCGTCGGAGAGGAGAGGAGGTATGCCGAGAGGAGAGGAGATGAGACAAGGAGAGGAGGGGGAGGAGGATCCGCTTGCGCAGTGCGGGTGTGGACGCCGCACGGCGGATGTATGGAGGAAGGGAGGGAGAGAGTGACATAGCCCCAACTATAAGCTGTTTCGCACCTAAAAACGTGTCTGCGCGACCGTCTGGGAACATTAGCGAGAACACGCAAAGAAAGCAATCATCGCAGATCGGGTCACCAGAGCGACCGGGCCAACGTTGAAAATAATTAGAGCTCGGGATTAGGCAAAGTCCTAATCCCGAGCTCTAATCTCTCTCGATAGAACAATGACGCTTTGTGCAGAGAGCATAGCGTTCTTTCCTGTCTGTAGTCTTCTGAATCCTCTCTCATTCTTAAGTCTTAGCGCCAAGAAATATGAAACATCTGAGCTTATATGTCATTCTCTGAAACGAAAGTTCCTGCACCCTTGCTACGTACGGCTATGACGCGGAAATCCATTTTTGCGCTAGTGTTGAAGCATTGGAATCTTTGAGCGATTGTAGCGATCCCGTGCGTTCTGCTGAACGTGTTGATACGTGTTCTTGTGAGTGTCCTCCAGTTTGTCCAGTTGTGTGTAAGAGTTAGACATAGAGGGTGGCTGCTGTACGCATAGCGTGAATAACCTTAACCTAGAAAAATAAGAAAGAGAGGAAGAGAGGAAGGAGAAAGCGCTTCGTAGCTCATGGTTTTATGTGTCTTAGATTATAGGGGTCTTTTTTCGTAATCAATAGAGCGTATATTGTCGCGAAGACCGCGTCACGTAGAATTTTTTTCTTGTTCTTTTTTCTTTTTCGACTGCTTTTGTAGAGGTGCGCTCGAGCAAACGAGCCGGCGAAAGGCAGGTGCGTCGGGTTTGTCCCTTCGTACCCTAAACGAGCCTGCGCACCGCAGGGAGTCTTCTTGACGACGTAGTACAGAGAACGAAGACCACGTGTGTGCGTCGCGGCCAGTTTCCGGAAAGCGTTGTTTGTATTAGTTTTGTGGCGAGGCCGGATGCACGCGATCATAAAAGCTCGTGCAACATCGTTATCTTCGACATGCCTGACTGGTCCGGGTAAGCCGTTTTCCTATTGGTGGGAGGCAGTGGTGCTCCGAGAGGTTCGCGTTGCCGTGGATGCTAAAAAGTGCTATTTAAGCGGCGACACTGCCCTTTTTTGGAGAGCGGACTCGGGGACCATGACGCTCGACATCACCGAGGAGCAGTCCGGCAGGCCGACGGGGTATGATACCATTTTCTCTGTTGTATAATTGTTGCCCTGTGTGTTTTCTAACTTCAAGTTGTCTTAGCTAAATAAACCCCCCAATGAGTGCTCTCCCAATGCATTGTGTCGACTCCTCATCGCCTGCCTGCGCGGAGTGGCTCCCACGCCTCTTCGTCTTCCTGACCTTCCGATGCGTCTAACATGAACGGCCCCGACGTTTCGCTACAATATCATGGCTAAAGCTAAAGCACGGACAAGCTCCACTTGATTCATTAAGGTCCCAGAATGTATTCGGTTTAGCACGTTGGCTTTTAGCGAGGCAATTCTGGCCATGTTTATGTGCTACATGCCCTATACTCTAAGGAAAACTCATTCTGCGTTGTTTTATTGAATCTAATGAAACTGAAAAATGTTCACCATTTGCAAATTTCTGTCACTTTTTGCCCCACCTCACCATAAACACAGCGAGAAAAGGGTACCGTTCATGAATTTAGAAACACCTTTATTTTCAATTTTTGTTTCTTCTTTTTTTTTGGGAGGGGCGGGGGGAGTTAAGGGGGTCGACAATTGGCAATACATTTCGCGTAATGCAAGAACGCAAAAAAGGAACACTTAATCCTAACCATGCACGTACTACCACGCAGCCAAACTATAGCTACAAAACTACGAGTGCTTGGTGTGTTAGTACGTGCATGTTTATGGTCATCGTTCTCTTTTCTTGCGCTCTTTCATCCTGTGCAATCTCAAAAAGCAAGCACACGAAAACCCGAACTGTCGAGGTATGTCTGACCGTAGCCTACAACACAGAAAATGTGACACACACGTGGAGTAAGCACAACGCGCTATAGAATAAGTTGCTGTCCCGAAGGTATCGGTGGGACACACGCGTTTCTCCCAGAAGTAGCGCCGAAACAATAACAGCAGGAGCGCCACGTGCAATACGCGCACACAGGGACACAATCGGTAAACGCGGGCTGCATTACGCAAGACTCACACGCAGGTGCGAATGATAGCGCCTTTAGAAATCGTGCGCCCGCTAATGGCGAAAGCGGGCAACGTCTTATTGCTGGCGTAAACGTCTACCGACAGCTGCACGCACGGTGGGTATATCGAACACTAGCGCCCTGCCACGGCTCTCACAGCTCACCGTGATACTTCTAGACAAACGCGTTGCCGCTTAGCCGATCGACAAAGCCGCCGCCGACGACGAAACAAGGACGGCGCCATGCGTGTAGTTTCCTTCCCAGCCGCAAATGATCAACAGAGCGCGTGCTTATGCAGCTTTGTGTGAGCTAAATGGACTACGCCGGCACGGCTTTTATGCCTTCACATAGCCTACAACGTGCTGCATTACAGAAGACAGCGCTTGTCAGTACGGCGTCTCTCATAATCGGGTCGTGGTTTTGGGACGTTAAACCTCACAAATCAATCAATAAATCAGAAGACAGCACTTAAGCCCCGCCACGGTGGTATAGTGGTTATGGCACTCGGCTGCTGATCCGAAGGTCGTGGGATCGAATCCCGGCCGCGGCGGCTGCATTTAGATGCGGGCGAAATGTTGAGGCCAGTGTGCTGTGCGATGTCAGCGCACGTTAAAGACCCCCAGGTGGTCGAAATTTCCGGAGGCCTCCACTACGGCGTCTCTCATAGTCAGAGCTGGTTTTGGGACGTTAAACCCCACAAATCAAGCAATCAGAAGGCAGCGCTTACGATCCGGCTAAGATTACAACAAGCAATTTCTTCTTTCCAATAAAGTGAACTTGTGGGAGAGTTGGTTGAGCATCAGAAAACACGCAGATAGCGCTGAAAACAAACGACAAAGAAACACGGAGACACAAAATCAATCTAACAAAATCTTAGGGGGGCAATAACTCTGGCTTCGGTGATAACGGCATGAACTGGGTGAACCAATGTGTACTACGCATGTCCCGTGATAGAACCATTACCAGCAAGTGAATCGATAAGCAACGGACCTCGCCTGCATATACTACTGTGTTTTGTGGAATAAATCATTCTTGCAAAAGCTGCTGCGGCGTCCACGTCGGCTATTACACTTCAGGGTCGACATCTGTGTTCACATTCCCATTTACGATTCCCTCGCAGCTGTGATTTAAACATGGCACCGTATAAATTCTACGGCGCCGAGGAAAAAACAAGAATGCACCTCGTATTCTTAGTTGTCGTAAGCTGACGGCAGCATTTCTTTAGCAGCTCAGTTTTGGGCTGTTAGTCCGACTATATGAGCTTTCGTCGGCTATTTCAACGACTTTCACGCCGTTAGCAGGCTTTGGCTTCGGCATCGCATGCGCGACTCAACTGCCGCAAGACAAGACGACCAGAGAAGAAGACTTTATAGAACTTATAAAGCGTTGCAAACGTTCATGCGCGATTTGCTTTCCCGTTTCCACAATGCTGCGTGCCGACGCAAAACAGCGGTTAAGTTCAATAAGAATTCATTCGTAAAGCGTCAATAAGTCGGCTCGCATCGCAATAGTAAGCGCTCGCTCAGCTCCTTTCGTTATCCTGGCTTTCAGATGGGGCTTTGATGGACAGCGAGCTGATATGCAAAACAGCGTTCGCGCAATAAACCAAGCCTGTCTGACAGAGGCATTAAATGATAACAGCACAGCAGCCAAAGGGAATCTTTTACAGAGAGAGAAAGTGAAAGGATAATAAAGCTATAGGTCCGCTTGGCTGCTCTGCACAAGAGAAAGCGAAAAGAGGAATAAATTACATCATCAGATGCAAACAGCTAATGCATTTGAAGTCATCCAATGACCAGAAACCACCCCCTTCTCTCCGGTATTATTTCCATTTAGGACCATGATAGTTCTGTTCAACGAAGCGCAGCTAATTCACCGATGACGCCTGAAGAGCTGTCGTACATTTTCTCTATGCTTGCACGTGCCATGCTTCGCACCGTGCCCGTGCTCAAATATTCAGTTGTACCGGCCAAATATAGCGTCCTCACATTTACCGCGCAAGTGATGATATATTTCCAGTCAATTATTTTGCTTTATTTCAAGTACGTCACTCCCCCTCAGCAATACTCTTTGTGCTTCATAATAAAAGCAACAAATATTAACAAAGGTTTACATCCATTCAGTTAGTCGATAAATTCATTCCATTCATTCTCTGAATTAGTCTGAAGCGCTTACATATATGCTCCCGTATTTCAAGACGGACTAGACCTTTGGTGGCTTGGCGCGTTGGCCAGGCACAGGTTAAATGACCTGTGTGACCTTCAACGAGTATCTCGCTTCGTCCGCGAGATTAGACGCAGCAGCCCCGCCACGGTGATCTAGAGGCTTTGGCGCTCGGCTACTGATTCCGAGGGTCGCGGGATCGAATCCCAGCAGCGGCGGCTGAATTTCGACGGAGGCGAAATACTGAGGCCCGTGTATTGTGCGATGCCAGTGCACGTTAACGAACACCATGTAGTCAAAATTTCCGAAGCCCTCTACCCCAGCGTCTCTCATAGTCATATCCGGTTTTGGGACTGTAACACTCCACAAATCAGTCAGATTAGACGCAGTCACCTCGCGTTTGCTCTCTTCCACTTCTTGATCTCTCATTTTGCCTTTGCTAGAGTACAATAGCCGATAAGACGCTTGGCCAAATAATTTACTTTTATTTTTTTCATTCTATTCCTCCTTACTATTACATAAGGGGAACCTTGAAATAACGTTCATCCGTAAGTAATTTGAAAAGGAACAGCTCATTCCGTTTTCAGAGAGCTGGTTAAAGAAACAATACGTTTTAAACGTCAGTAAGTACCTCCCCTGTTAAATGTGTAGCCTAATAACACACCTTCATGCAGCACACATTTGTACATCCGTCACAGCTTCTTCAAACAAATTCGCCCATGCCCTTGACCGTTGATCGGGGTAATTTCATATGCAATGTGAAACGAGGCTAGAGTTATTCAAGAAAGTCTGGTAGACGACTCAGCCGAAAGTAAACAAAGGCATACGACAACCGTCATCTGACATAGACATCTGCAAGGCGCCCCTCAGATTTTTCCTACATACTGCAGGAACGTCCAGAAAGAAACCGTTTAAGTAGCGCCAGTCACTTATGACGCTTACTGCCTGCCCGCAGCACGCACTGCAGCTCACTTGAAAGCATTCTACGTTCACACTGCAAAGGACAGGAAATGTGTCTCGCAATGGACCTATGGTTATGGTTTTGGAAGGCATCCAAAAACCATAAATGACGTACAAAACATAAATGACGTAAATAAACAAATAGCTGCATCTGTAGTTTCCCCCTCCATCCCAAAGCAAGGAGACCCGTAAGACGCGCGGCGCTATAGAATGTATGGAAACGCAGTAGAAAAATATTGAGGCCCGTATATGCTCTCTTGTGGCAAATCCGAACCGACAGTTTACTGCAGTGACGCTTGCGTGCTCGCCATGCCCGCGAAAACCCTATTAGTCGAGCGCCTAACTGTGAAGTTTACACCATGTAAACACCATCAGGCGCCACTGAAACAAACGAACAAAATTTTTGCGACAGCGCTACTGATCGATTCTGTCACACACACGCGTGACGGCTTGCTACCGTCAAGGAAATAGTTCATAGAAGAAAAAATAAAAAGCCTGGCACGCCAACTGCATTGAGTACGGGCGCGCCTATAGCCTGAAGAGCGGACGTAGCGGGCTAACCGGCCGGTAAGGTTTAATTCTACGTTAACGTGCCAGTCTGCCTCCACACTTTCGTCTGAAGCAGGATCTCGGGGTGCTTCAGTAAATGGGCCGTAAGGTGCGCTCGGAAATAAAAAAAAAAATAAGTACGCCACGGATGCAGAAGCGTTGCAAGCGACCGCTCGGGAGAAGAGAGCCATGTGCCCTCTATATAGTTCCCTGCACTCCTTTTCTTTCTTGTCGTGTCTCTTTTCTATTATATGTCATTCCCCTCACCCCTCTTCCCCTGCACAGGGTAGCCAGCCGGTCTAAGCTCTGGCTAACCCCCCCTTTCTTTCCTCCTTTCCTCCCTCCACCTCCTCCTCCGTGGACATCTGCGGAAGCCAGGGCTACGAATGCGTCCCTGAGATCGCCCGATTTACAGGTTAGCATCGCCTCCGATTGTCGTAATTACTATATTTGATGTTGCACCAATACTATTAAGCGTGCATATGTTTCAATCGGATACGTACCTATCTCCAGAGGGCGTCAACCGAAACATCGACAACTAAACAGGTTTGCAAAAGCGTCAACTCCCTCATATCGTTGAAGCGCGGACTCTTCCTCTCTCCCTCTCAATATATATAGCCCCTAACCATCACCGCACCGCCCTCGACGCAGTGTACAGCATGGCGATGTGGTTACGTGATTACAGCTATTGCACAGCGCAAGCTGATGTACTCGCGAAAAGGGCACGCCAGTTAAGGCACACCGAACAACCAGTATGGAGTGGCGTGACAGCGAGAGCAGCAACGCTGTCATAATAACGCGGTGTGGTGTAGTCGTAAAACGCCCAAGAACTCGTAACGTCTACTAGAGGATGATAAGTCTTGAGAGTGGGACCAGGTGCATACGGCACCGGACGCGATCTTTGCATTAGCGATGAGACTAGAGCTTACTGCGACTGGCCCGAAGGTCGCCTGTCGCACGACGAAACTGCCAAGGGCAAGAGTTACTAGGACCGTGCGCCTGTTTAAGGACCTCTAGTCAATCAATCAATCAATCAATCAATCATCTTTTATTTCTCCTTGAGAAATATGGGGGTAGCGGAAAAAAAGCCGCAGTACTGCGGCTTGACAAGGCTCCGGCCCCCTACAAAGTCCAGCAGCAAGATTAGTCAAGCAAAAGAAAAAAAATGTGCTGGAAATAAAAACATTTGAATTCAATGCATTAAGACGGGTAGTGGCAACATTTAGTGAAAACCAGGTTAAACATCGAAATATTTGATACTTTATGACACATTATACGTAGTGAGACTCAATTGATGCGACTCAGAAGAATAAAGGGGGGTAAAAGGAAAGAGCGGTACATCGCAATTGAAAATACTGTAATCTATACAACATAAGTGTATAATTTAAGCCAATAGAGTACTGTGGAGGCAATGAAAGCACAACAAGAACAAAAGAAAGAAAAGAAAAATAATGAAAGCAAAGAAAACTCCATGCGCCGAACAGATAAGCATATGCAACTGATCATCTCAACAAAGTTTTGTCATCACCCGATAAAAATGAGCGAAAGGTGCGTGTTGAAGCCGTCTCAGCAGATATGCCATATTTAGAGTATTTTTTTAAGAGTGTAGCTAGTTAGAATGATACCGACTGATTTCCATAGTTGGTTCGACATAGTGGCAGGAGCCAAATGTCCTGACTTCTTGTGTCGTATGCATAGTGACGTCTTGTTAGGCGAAACGAAGAGATGAAGTCTACGTTGTTAGTCCTTATGGCAAGACGATATGCACAGGAAAGTCGAAAAGCGTAGGTGAATTTAACTTTAAGTATGTTAAATGCTTCAAAATAAGGAGCAGTGTGAGTAGCATACGGAACGTTGCTCGCACGAATTGCTCGCTTTTGGCATACACTGAGTTTTTTCAAATTGTCAGAGGATGTATTACCCCATACAAGGTGACTATAGTTTAACGTTGATAAAAATAATCCATTGTATATCAAACATTTAGCTTTTTCAGGTAGTATTTGACGGTTTTTGTTAATCAATGCAGTGAAGGAATTTAACTTGTTGCACACATGCTGTACATGCTTATTCCATGACAATGTTTCTGTAAAAATGACACCTAAAGCTTTAAGTGGGAAACTTAAAAAGAATGGCAGTGGGAAACTTAAAAAGAATGGCGCGCGAGGAAACGGGGCCAGGTTGAATTAACGACAGGGCGATGTTGGAAAGTCGATGCGGCTAGATAAAGTCCTCACTCTCACTCACTGTAAATAGTAGCTTTTCATGGAATAGGGGAGAGCATGCACCCAAACAGTCGCAAACACTTTCAAATACGCTTTTGTGGACAGATTAACCGTATTAGGGGTTAAAGACCGTCACGCCGCCTTCTTCATTCTTCGATCGATACTACTCGTGAATTGATTAGGGAGACATACAACTTGACATTGAGAGTTAATTTCGACAGCGCCGTTGCAAGGTCTCAGCGACACTTTTTTAACCAAGGCCTATAAGTTACCATCACTCGCACCAGTGCAAGAAGTTTCCAGGCCTTTGGAACTGTGGTTCCCCGTCGAAAAGGGCAAGCTACACAGGCTTTAGACCAAATATTTATCGCTACGATTTGCTGCCGGTGGACGAGTACAGTCAACTCGGAACAGTATACAATCCCAATAAATCAAAGGAGACGGTGGCGAAAGTGACGCTTTTCCAACTCGAATGAAGCCTGCGGCGCCCGAGCCTGTCGTTCCGTAAGGGGCGCCTTAATCTGTTAAAGTAACTTCGTGCTGATTCTACAAATTAAGCAATTCAGCGAAGCCGAGTGCCTTACGAAATCCGTCTTTCAGAATTACCAAGGCAATCGTAAACTCGTAGAGAACGTGCCTGCGAACTCAAACTGTGTAGCTAGTAGAAAGCCTAAGGCCAGTATCTTTGTTCGTTAAAAAAAAAAAAGCCTCTTTCATTGCACTTTTCCTTTTCTCATCGGCTTCTTCTAACGGACCTCAACGCCCTCGAAACGGAGTTGGTAAACTTAAAACGGACTTGGTATGCTGCCTTGACATTAACGACGCAAAAGCTTACGATGTACATTTCAAACTCCTACATATAGTGTCGTTGAGCAGCCTGCGAACATGACGCCGCAATGTACTTTGCGCTGACGGTACGGCTTCTTCAAATCTAGTCAGGACTACGACTCTATAGAATGACCGGGACAGTCCGGAAGGAGTCTACACTCGGCCAGGTAACTTAGCGGCTAAGGTGTTGACTTCATGACTTCGAGAGGGCGGGTTGGTCTCCCAGCCACAACGGCCGCATTTCGATTGAGACGGAATTAAAGAAAAAAGAAGGAAGACCATCATGAACTTAGATTCAGGCGCACATCAAAGAGCACCACGCGGTTATTAAATAATACACCCCCCCCCTCTGGCATGCCTCAATAACACCTCATCGAAACGTCACAAATTACATATACCGCATTCAGCGGCAGCGAGAGCTTGAGCGCCTGGCCACATCAACAAATCAGCTGCAGGAGCTGGCGTCTACAGCAGTAACTTTGTGTCATGCGGTGGCTGCGTTTCTCCGCATAGAGGGTGTGTATGTGGCAAAGAAAGCTTTACAGGAAGCAAACACGAGGAAAAATGGGTGTAGGGGAGGATAAACTGTGCGATAACAGGAGCTGCAAATGACTTTTGGCCATTCCATGAAAATGCTTTCGCCATGCTCAGTTCAGTTGATACTCCGACTTTGTTACCAGGTGTTTCAATATGCGGCTACGTCACTTTTGTTCATATGTTGGTGTGTCCTTTGGAACTGAGGTGTATGTTCTCAATGGTAAGCAGCTGCACACCGTTATCGGAACAAATAGCGACTCCAGGGAGAGATTACAAAATAGGGAGAAAGAATAGCGATTCCTAGTGCTATAAAAAACTGTCGCACTCCTAACAGTGATAAAGGAGGCCGCCTGTAGAAAGTTCGAATGTTGGAATCGTTCCAACATTCGGTGGTATCATCATTACAGCAATCTTAGTGACAAAAAAGAATTCATTTTTTGCGCACCTATACGCGCTGCTTTCCACCACAGAGCATTAAAGAAAAAGGCAGATAAATGGAAAGACCAGCTTCAGAGTGTGAAATGCCCGACAACCATTAGTTAGAGTCGAAACACGGTGTCGTGCAGCGTAATGACGCGCACTCGCCCATCAGAAAGTCTTATTTCACTGATCATAGTCGTGACAAAAAAACAGAGCGAGTGAAAAAGAAAGAGAGGGAGGGGGTGTTCTCGTTTTACGAGATGCAGTTGGATTCTGAACAAGGCCATCTGAAGTTTGTGAAGGCTTTGCGATTTCTTGGGCACACTAAACGATAAAGTTGAAAACATAACTGCAACCGAATGAAACACGAACTCCATCCCCCGAATAATGCATTTCCGACAGCTGAATACAAGCACTTGCTTTTACTCTTTTTTTTGTGGCGTTGAGGCTTCTGTAGGCAATCAACACCTTAAGATCTACACCTTAAGAGACAAAGGAAAGCACGCCAAAATAAAAAGTAAAGGTTCGCAATGTTCACGGTGTGCGCAATGTCTTCCTCTTTCGTAAACCGTGGTCTTCGGTGGATGAACTGCAGGGAATTACTAAAATATTACACTAAAATAAATGAGAACGCAATGATGAACGACAAAAGGTACCTTTTTTGTGATGACGTGGACGCCTGAAAGATTGTGGTTTTGGGACGTAAAACCCCAGGAATCAGTGAAATCATTGCAGATACAAGCTTGCTAAGTATAAAGAGAGAACGTAGTTCTTTGGCGCACATATTCTATGACAGCGCTCTTCACATACAGCTCATTTCTCCAACCATATGGGCTTACAGGGGGACACAGCTATCGACAGTGTTGGTCAAGCTGCGTGAAGAATAAAAAGAAATGGTAAACGAACTGATTGCTCAAAGGTCATAGACTTCATAGAAGGCGCTTTCGAGCGGTGTTGCGTGTCTCGTCCTTTATATTTACATAAGAGCGACAGGTTCACACGTGACGTAGCGCTCGCTATTCTCACCATCTCCGCCGTGACCGTTTCGGTTTGTACGCTCACTGAACCCACCTCAAACATGAAGACTGCGCCGCAAAGCTGAGAACCTTACCGCTGTCTCATCGGCATACTCTTTCGATGTACTGACTTGAAATACCCAATAACCATATTTTATTGCCTTATATTCTAAAGCCCTAACTTGGAAATCTGTCCGCGACATCGAAATGAGATATATAGTGTCGGGTTATATATAAACGTTTCAGGGCCAAGCAAAGGATAAGCAGGGTAGGGGATCACAGAGCACCGCATTCGGGCAGCGCAAGCTCTTATGCTTATGGAGTTGTGATCTGAGGTCGTCGAAACCGGTGCTAGTTAGCTTGGGAAACTAGAGAGACAGAAAAGAGAAGGATCCGATTATACGCGTCTAAAGAGCCCCAATGAAAACGGGTCGAGCGTATCCATTACGTCGGGAAATAAGCGCGTCCTAATGTCCGCACGCGTACCGATCTCCAGGACGCGAGGATCATCGTCAATGCGGTTCAGAACAGCAAGGAAAGAGAGGCCGTACGCAGTGAACGGCCAGGAGATGGCCGTAACGTCTCTCGACCCGAAACACATTCGCCATAACCATCCCCTTACCGCGCTCTCATCCCTACAACAGTCACACTTGTAGTCGCGGCGGTATTAACGGTCCGTGCCGCCGTGATCAGGCTACTCCGAGCGCCATCGCTGACCACACGGGTACGACGACGAATAACACTGATCATGGTCGTGCAGTGACCCGCTACGTCGCTTCGCATCGCGAGAGACCGAGTGCGAGGGATATAAGTCAGGCAGGGACGGCAGTGATTCCGTTGGCTTAATTCGAAGGCTACATTAATTGCGCTCACTATAATGACGATCAGAGAGAAGCTCTCATACATAAGGTCCGTACAGGAACAGCGCTAACTCAGCACAACCTCGTCCACTGTGCCATGCACGCGCAAGACGCCAGATTAACCAATAGCATCCATATACTAAGTCTAGGTGCCGTTGACCTAACCCAGCCATTAGAGTACCTCGACAACCTCCTCGCCCACCTCTCCGGAGAAGCAGGCGAAGCGCACATTGAGACACTCTAACAGCCATCGACAGTCATGACGAGTGCCCATGGAGAAGAGCCGCAGGAACTATGGAACGATCCAAATGAGGTGGTTATGCTTCAGCTAAGGTTGTTTGTGAGTGCATCCGAAGGTCAGTTTCGAAAGCTTAGCTGCAAGAGCTTTATTCGACATCAACGACGCTCGAAACACCGGTATTTCATAAGTAGCCGTTAGAGGAAGCTCCCAGCTTGCGCTGACGCAGCCAGCTAAATTTGAAAGTCTCTTGAAGCTTTGCGCTCCCTGGATCCCTTGGTCGTTCACTTCACCCCCACCGTTAAATGCATTGAGTGACTGCTGAAAGTGGCTCAGATATTGCATTCTCTCAAGACACAATCCTAAAGAGGCTCGTTAGGATTAACCTCGTGCTCGCGTGCGGTATAACGCTGCCATAATTACATACTACGCAAGTCATTCACGCCTCTAGATTTCAGATAATTAAAATGCAGAAATCGATTAACCACGACGTACCACGTGTTCAAAGCAGACCCGCATCCCGTGGAATATCTTGACTCACCTGCAAGGAGACAGAAAGGATAAAAGAAATTACTGCGATGCACAAGTGGTTAAGTACATAGCATTGAAATGTTTAGCACGACAAAAAAAAATTCAGCTCCTTTGAAAACGCCGTATAGGCTAGTATATATTTAAAGGGCAAACCGAACACTACGAGTACACAAACAAAGAAGACTCATGATACGTCATACATTATAGCTAACTACGTTAGGCGAAGCGGCCAGGGAGAAGAACGTCTACGCCGAATTGCTTGGCATTCTGTCAAGAATTATGAATAGAACCGAAGTCTTTGTGAAGATTGGGTACTTGTGTGCGTAATGTTGGCGTACGAGGAACGTCGACCGCAGTGCGGCAAACGAAACGTAGTTCATTGTAAGACATAACATCTTATACGTTGTCTTACAATGAAAACATAACGTAAGAGGTTATGTCTGATGACTTAATGAAGACACAACAAAAACAATGAAGACATAATCAAGACATTACGTCTTACGCTATGTCTTACACGTCTGTTTAGACGACGAGAAATGCACGCTACCTTTCGCTGACGAACACGTAACAAACGTTGTTTCTGGGTGTACAATTCCTACAAAGACGAGAAAAGCTGGGCAAGCGCATGCTGAGTGATAGTAACACTTGTGCGTGATTTCTTACGCTGCTATAAGGTCGATAAGCGCAGGCTAGAAGCTAAATTGCCATTAGACGACCACCAGCATCCCAAACGCTCATGCAAGAGGTTCATCTACCATATCTACAGCGTAAGAAAGAGCCACCATAGACGAATGGTAACTCGGTTGCTTCACACCTCACACAAGGGTTCACATACCACCCTCCTTAAAGCGTAATAGGTAGCGTTCGGTAGCTGCAACGCGCTCATTTCTGTGTAATTGTTATCTATACACTTCAATCACACGCTACGACAAATTTTACCGCTCTATTTCCTTGTCTCGGCCACTCAAAGTGCACTCTAATGAAATTTTCAATTGTCATTTTTGCTTGGTGCTTAATTTACAAGCAATTTAACGTTAAAATTCAACCACATTCGGAACACGCGCTCAGCGGCTGATGACTGCTTGCATGAGAAACCTGTGATCGTAATGTCTTTAATCGCGACGCGCACGACAGCTGTATCGTCACAGCGATGTGTTCCCATTTAAAAATGCGCGTTACAGTTTCGTTCATAATGCAAAAAGTGGCTTCATAACTAGCTCTGTTCGGTAAAGCGCTGCAGTGTTTTTTGAACTGGTGCTTGTAGACAGCATTCGAATATGGCGCACGACAATGTCGTTTCGAGGGGGAAAAAAAAAGACGACGAAGCAGGTTTTCTTCCGGTACTAGCGCTTTAATATATCGACGGGTGACCAAACAAAAACGGCAGGCATAAATAGTGAAGTCTGCAGTGGGAAGAACAACGCGAACAAATTTAATTAAGATTAATAAACACACTTGGCACTTGGGGCTTGCGGTACAGCAGGCGTACTTATTGAGAACTCTATTCTAGAAAGACAAGCCAGACTGTCCACGGGCAGTCCAAGGACAAGCCAGACTGTTAACGAAGAAGAAGAAGAAGAAGCGGCGCGCGCTGCCACGATGGAACGCTACGCTGCCGACCGTACTATGCGAATGGCCACGCTGGACGAAAGGCTCACGGCGCTTGAAGAGCAACTGAGCGAGCTCTGGGAACGCCTCTCACGCGCGTTCCTGCACCTGCACGAGGCGCATCGAAGCTTCGCTAACGACAGAGAGCACCCAAACATCCAAGGAACTCGTGCTTTGTCCGTGAACCCTTCGAACAGCATGGGCGACGGGAAGCGGCACTGGCACCCACCGCAGAGCCATGTCAGTCAGCTGCGCGGCGACGAGCAAGGGAACTTCGCGGATTCGGACCACAAGGTGAGGGACACCTCAGACGCCAGAGTCGGAGCAGCGGATCAAGAACGTGCCAACGTGGTCAACCCGAGGGACATGGAACGCTGTAGCTGCTGCCCTTCTACACCGTGTGCCTCGGTTTACCGTGCTACTCCAGTGAACGCCAATGCGCCGGCGTCTGTCACGGACGTGACCCCACCGCAAGGTCCGTCCTTCGTGTTCGCGCCAGCGCAACACCTGTCCCTTATTGTTGCAGCGAGGAAGGAGTGAGGGTGACTTCTTCGAAGACAGAGTGGTCCACGCCTGCGAGATGAAGCGCTATGGTCGCATCACTGACATGGTCAGCTCAGAGTGATTGTTCGAGTGGCATTAGGCAGTTGTAAATGTGGGATGGTACTGTGGATATTGTACGTTTTCATTGATTTTGTATTAATAAATGGGAACGCTAAAATGTTGCGTTTATTTCCTGCGTTGTCTGTCGAGTTAGTTCAGACGCCCTCCTCGCCTGAAATAACGCCGGTGTGTCCACGTCAACACCGCAACAGCACGTGCCCTTTATTGGTGCGTCCCAATTCCAGTTCCCCGCACAGGCTGTGGGTGCTATCAGACAGCTCGTAGGGCGTGCAGGTGACAGCACAACAGGTACCACGTACCAATTTAAAGAGGTTTAACGCACAAAGGAAGCACGCCGCTTCCGCTAGGACGCGCAAGGCCGAAACGAAGTGAACGTGGCCGATACTTTACTGAAACAGGTCACTTGACAGTCATGTGATGTACTGGCGGGAACATGGTACGTGATCATCAAAAATCACGTAACGCAATTTCAGGTGCTCCCCGCCCCTAATCAAGTAACGCAACGTTACGTGACATATTTCCGTCAAAATCACTTAACGAAAGGTCATGTGACATGCCCCCTCCCCCAAATCACGTAACGAAATGTCACGTGACTCGTTCTTGCCCAAATCACGACGTCAATGATCATTTCCGCCCCATGCGTGAAATTCGAATTCGCCATATTCCTTTGGGCGCGTGGACGTACACACGCGAAGCAGAACGTGAGATGACGTCTAAGACTGGATACCCCTCCAGCGGAAATAGGTGGTGCCCCTGTGGTTCGAACGCCATATTGATCTATCGACAAGTCCGACTATATTGCAGCGTGCATGCCGCTAGCTTTAGGGAACGTGAAGAAAGCGACTTCGGATGAAATGTGGGCTACCTGATAACGCAACGGAACGGCCCAAGTACGGTCGATTGAAACGAATAAAAGCACAACGTTTGCTGAACAAGAGGAACACAGGCCTGTCGATAATGCTAACTTCGAGTCCGGTACGACATCCCAACCCGCAAGAAGCTACACAGCGTGCGGCATAGTCTCGGAGGTTCATTAATCGCCGAAGACAGGGCGATCTCCTGAGAAGGCGTCATTATCGAATGGTTTCGCAACAAGAAGTCCAAGAATAATTATCGCTGGAGCGGACCATGCAGCCTACGTCTCCAAACATGGAGCCCGATTACGCAATGCCTTGTCAATGTCGTGCAGTACAACATAAACTGGGGCTCATTCGTTCAGCAGGAAACGGGAGCTGCCAGGTCCTTAGCAGTGAACAAAAGAAGGCTTGCGTACTGTGCATTATACTAATCCTTCAGAGACTTTCGTAATGAATTGCGTAGTCATAAATTAGCGACTGACAATGCGGGTGCGTTTCTTTTATTCTGTTGTTGAACGCTGGCAGACGCATTTCGCTGTACTGCGTGTAACACGACATGTAAGGAAAAGAAAGTGCTTCAGCCCGATATAGGTACCCTTCTGTCATTGCAATCGGCTTTTGGTTTTACGGTCTAAGCACCTTTGTACCTAGCTTTGTCGTCGACTCTCGCTGTCACGGTATATAGATATTGTGTGGGCCCACCCCGGAGGCAATGCAGTTAAGTGTGTGTGCATGTCTGGGCCAACCCTGGAGGCAGTAAACCAAGACAGTGCATGTATAGGGTTGTGTCAGAAGCGATTCCAACGAGTTTCTGCTCAACGTCGAGGTGGTGGCCACGGTAAAGCAAGCCCATCAGCAGTGACCGACATTTCCTGTGGCAAGCACTGGTGCATCACCCCATGCTTCGCACACTCCCAGCTTTCACGTTAGTGCAGCTCTCATGATATCTTTATTTATTTCATTTTTTCTTGTTTGCTCTCATATAAGAGCACTACGCTACAATGAAGAGCTCAACCGTTCGGCAGTACGACTTGAATGGGGGACATCTGTAAATATTTAAAATAGTGCAAACGCCATCATTTGAACATTGAAACTGAAGATACAATCAAACGTCTTTATATAGCATTGTTCGGGTCCGCGGGCACTCTTCGTTGCATAGATCTCTCCGCTGTAAAGGTCGGCAACCTTAAAGCTCGCAGTAGGGTTGGGGCGTAACTATGCCCTCGTTATACCGGCCATCTTGCTCGAGAGGCGCTCTATGTAAGTGCGCCTCGCTGCAGTGCGTTACATCAGAGGCAGAAAATCGTGACGAAGGCAAGGAACATTTCTCTCACAACGTCTTGCTATTTCTTGCAAGTTCCTCCCTTGCGACGAGTACTGCGACTATCTCCACCGTAAACTGACAGTAGGTGTGGACGACTTCGACAGCACATCCAAACCTTCTGCGCGCACGTCTCCAACGTCTCCAAGAAATAGTGGGCTGGCCGTAAAAGCGTGAAAGCGTGATACTCACGGTGTAAGATTAGCTGTCGACTCTAATCTTTAACTTAGCTTTCTCACAGTGGCACTCGCCCATCGATGTTGGAGTGATTTGGCAGCTTTCTCATACTCGGCATTGCGGGCATTATCATTCTTTTTTTTTCTGTTTCTCGTCTCTCTATTTCGTTCTTTTTAGCCCGCACCGGCATTCCAGAAAAGCTCATGTGACGCATGTGATCGCAATTTGAGAAACAAGTGAATTAATTAGGTTGTGTAGGAATTGCGCTAATATTAGTGGTTATTTAGTAAAGAACACTTATGCTCTGCCATCGTATGTATGAGAAGACGCGCAATATTTCTTTTCTTATTTTTAGTTACTGTCAAGTATTTTTTCATTTTAATGCGTGCCCGGTCGTCTGATGAAGTGAATCAGATGTACTGCACACGAAACAGGAGTGCACACTCAGCACCCCCTCCAGCAATCACGCATATATTAGGTACACTTTGTAAATATGAACTAACTTGTTTGTTTATCCAACCCCTCATGTAAAACCCTGTGTACAGGGTCCTTGAGGTATTTTCAATAAATAAATAAATAAATATACATATGAACTGGTCACCCATCATGAAGTTGTTAAACAAGAACAAGAGAAGCGTACGCAGCCCTATACTAACGTGTCGGCCGCGTTCATCGCCTGCGGGAAGGGTTGTTGCAAAAGCGCAGCTCACGGGGCAAGTATAATGTTGCAATTCTGAGGCACGTGTGAAGGTTACCTTAACGGTCACGATAAAATGGCAACGCATGCACGAGTATGCGAAAGGCAAGGTGAAGACGATAAACCGAGCGCGGTTTACGCTTAGCTTTATTACGCAAATGGAAAAGGCTATTGGACGGCTGACGGATCGCAACATCAGCGAACGTTCACGTGGGTTCACGTGGCCAAAAAGTTTCCACATTCCAAGGTACTATCACTCGAACTCGGGGATTCAATCTCCCACGCCCGAACTTTAGCGCGGGCGGCGAACTTTTGCCGAGAACTCATCAAAAGCCAAGCACGAAGGCGGCACAGGTGCGCTGAGGCTTTAAACTTCACTTCGACTTCGTCGAACAATCCCGGTGCACCGACCGTATAGTGTTCCAAACAGACCCACATAGATCTACATCTATACTTCATATAACCTTGAAAGAGGCCCGCAGGAGTGCCTACATTCGCTCTACGCCAGAGCCGTAACTTTCTCAGTCAGCATTTTTCGATCGAACTTTTGTGCACGTGCAAAGTTTTTCCTCCTCACACTCCTGTATCGCTACTCCTATTTGAGACTCCCCCCCCTTTTCCTTTTTTTATTCCTCACAAATTGCACGGCAGCCAAGGCAACCGAGGCGCTATCATTTCACGCTATTCTGCGTCTTCGCTAAGATACGCGTCAGAAGAAACAACGAGGTGCATACGTGGGCACTAGATGCAAGAGTTTCGTATGCCTGCCAGGCATAGAGAGAAAAATTGGGGGACCCTTAAGCTTCGCCTTTAAGAGTTGAACGCGATAGAGAAATCCGGTCCCTAGTGTGCACTTCAACCGCTCAGTGCATACTTATTAATGTGTGTTGTTACACACACACACGCACACGCACAGACACGGGCAGGCGCGCGCGCGACGTTTCTATAGTATTGGTAGAGGTTTTCGATCTATTTAGCAGCACTTTTATATCAACTTCATGAAAATTTTGTACACTGATGTAGTCACATGGTCCTGTATTATGAACTGCGCGTAGGCGTGACACTTTTATTCGTAAATGGTCACATTCTGTCGTCCTTCGTGCGTTAACTATCTGGCAGCTCTTCGATTTGTTCTTCTGGAGACCTCTTCCGGTCAACCGCAACAAGCATCGCCTTATGGTCGGTGAAATGGCAATTGCAGTACTTCACTTCTTTAATGGTGTCGTGAGAATGAAATGCTAAAAAAGTGGATGCAGAGCATCCGACGAGACCGCATATAGGCTCTGCTGTAGTCGCATGGCCTCCGAGATGGCGGGCGCGCTCGCCGTCTCGCAGGCCATGGTAGTCGAGACATTGCTTGATATGTCTTCCGCTAGATGGACATAGTTGTCCATTTTTGGAGCTGTTATTTCTCGCTCACGGCGGATTTTTCGCTCACAAGAAACCCGTGGAGACGCCGACACCGAAGGCGGTATTTCTGCGGAACGAGCTCTCTAACGCTATCGCGTTAAAATAATATCAACTTTAGTGGATGCTGCCGCGCAACCCAAGTGTTTCCTTAGTATTTCTTGCATATACAGTGCGTGCTTTGGCCACTATCAACATATAGCTGGCCTACACTAAACTAAAGCTGCAAAGCGAGTACAAATCATAAGACGCGTACAGGAAGATGGCGGTGGGTGACAAAAGAGGATAACAAGCCGCGCTATGCAATAACCCCCGCCCCCTTTCCTTTAAAAAAAGAAGGGAAACAAGAAACCTCGCAGGTTGGCAACGCCAGACGTCGTCACCAAAGTGTACACCGAGGCAAGATGGAAGTAACCAGCTGCCGCAACCGCCAGAAAAAGGTCGATGGCAATCAATAATTTTCATGGTTATCGATCCCGTCTTTATTGATCCGCGGAGTCTTTCGTTTCTACAACACCGTGGTTCCAATTTTTTGGCCTTTCTTTTTAAAGTTTTCTCAGTTTCAGTCGTCAGTTCTCACTCTTCCATTCCAACGCTTATTCAAACAAACATTGTAACCGTAGAAAGAAACCTCAGCTGCCTTAGTTATACACCAAGGCTTTGAAACAGTACAGGTTACCTGCAAATGTTTGAGGGAATAACAAAAACAAAAAAAAACCCAAAAAACTTCAGATATTCTGGCTTATAAGAGTGCGGCGTGAGTGATTTTTTTTTTCGTTCGCTCTTTTAGCGTAATTTAGCCCCTGATTGCCACAAGCCTCAACAATATACCACGTCGATTAACGAAGCAAGCTCGATCCATAGCGGCCGTCTCCTCATGGCATTTCCTTTTACACAGGCTATTAAATCACTGCTGATAAGCCTAATCTCGTGTTCTCTGACCTACGCAGGCGCATAGATTAACGCATCAAGCATTTCGCATGACAATATGCATATACCACGCACAGCCTACTCGCCTATGCATATGCAAGTAGGCACTGCATGTTCATATGCATTACGTTAACATGTGCAGTCACCCCGTCGCTTCGCTCCCCATTGCATTTTCCTGAAGTTATCTAATGTTTTGCAATGAAGAATTCTCGTAACAAATAAGCGTTCTCACCTGCTCTGTTTTCATAACATACAATACTTTCCTGGGGCGGCGTTTCTATTTAGCAAATCTAACTGATTCTACAGCCATAAATCACGGCAGCGGGGGACGCATTTCCAAGGCGGCGAAATGCGAGATGCCCCTGTACTGTGCGGTTTCAGTGCTTATTAAAGAAACTCATGCAGTTGAACTCATAATCATGGTAGTTTTCGGGTACGAGAGCCCGAATATAGGACCGTTATTATTATTATTATGATTATTATTATTATTCGACGGGTGCAGCGCTGGCGCGAAACCGAAAGGCGGGCCTTGCGGTGCGGTCACGTCCTCGATAGAAGCGGTCGCATTGGCATTCATCGGAGAAACACGGTAACCCGAGGCACGTGGTGGAGAAGGGCAGCAGTTACAGCGTTCCATGTCCCTCGGGCTGACCACGTTGGCACCTTCTTGATCCACTGCTCCGACACTGACGTCCGAGATGTTCCTCGCCTTGTGGTACGAATGCGCGCAGTTCCCTTGCTCGTCGCCGCGCAGCTGATTGAAATGGCCCGGCTGTGGGTGCCAGTGCTGCGGCCTGGCGCCGATGCTATTGGAAGGGTCATGCACTGGGTTAATACGAGTACCTTGGAAGTTTCGGCGCGCTCTGTCGTTAGCGAAGCCTCGATACGCATCATGCAGGTCCAGGAACGCACGTGAGAGCCCTTCCCAGAGCTCGTTCAGTTGCTGTTCAAGCGCCGTAAGCCTTTCGTCCAGCGTGGTCATCCGCATAGCACGGTCGGCAGCGTAGCGTTCCATAGTGACAGCGCGCGCCGCTTCTTCTTCTTCTTCTTTGTTGGCGGTCTGGCTTGTCTTTCTAGAATAGCGTGCCCTAAGTGCGCGTTATACGGCAAGTCACAAGTTAGAAATCTTTTATTCTTTATGTATCATAATGGCGTCCATTTTGCTGGAAACATCAATATTTTTAGCTAGTATTCTTACTTGTACACGTTCGTGCGTATTGACTGTATCAGTTACGGAAAAAGTTCGCTTCGTCTTTGTCATCTTCTCGAAAGGGCATTGATGCGCGCCACATTCAAATGTCTACAACATACAACGAGCATCACAGAAAACCCTAACAATAACTGATCGGGTTTCACGTGCCACAGCCACGACAGCATTATGAGGCCCATCGTAGGGGAGGGCTCGGCAAATTTCAACTGCCTGGGTTTTTCTTTTCCTTTTGTTTTCTTTTTAACGTGCACCGATAATGCACGATGCACGGGCACATTTAGAATTTCCGCCTCCACCAAAATGCGACAGCAATGGCCTGGACCGAACCCGCGACCTTCGAGTCAACAGCCGCAAAACCCCAGAAATCAATCAATTAGTTGGAGTAGTGGTGGAAGTGCTAGTTGTAGTGGTGCAAAACTCGAGATTCTTCGTTATGTTGTGCCAAATGGTTCAGCTTTCAGTTAAGGGAACCAATTGGTGCTGCGATCCGGCAGATGCTTAATCAAAGCATTACCTATTGTTCCAGGACAAGTTTCTGCGATGGAACGCTAAACTCCAAGTATATGCGCAAAAAAGCGACTATGTAAGAAAGGCACACAATAGGCATCTACGTAATGTCGCGCCCATATTTTCTTTACCATAGACTCTTTTAACAATGATGATCCTCTAGCCGCCAGAAATGAGAAACAAAAAGTTTACCTTCCACATAGGAGGGCCGTAGCTAAACTTTAGGATAGAATACTAGATGCAGGATCTCAATCGCTTTGACAAGGAGAGAGCTTTAAAAGTCCATACTACGAAGTTCACCACCCTCTTCGAAAAAGCATCTTTCATGCAATTATAGCACGGTCTTTCGCTCTTTCGTTCAATCGATTTCAGAGTTTCGTGTAATTGCACTTAAGAAGCCCGATAACATCTAACCCTTATTACTCTTTCATTCAAATCTCGGGGCTTTGCGCCCAAACGCCCAGAAAGTTGCCAAAGCTGCCTGTAACTGATCGATACAGGGTCAGGGAGCCCAAGAAAGTATAGAGAGACGCCCCACTCTCTGTAATTTCATGGCACCGCTTCGACAAACAGTGGCGACACGCAAGACACGATGCATGCTGATCAGCCATGAATCCCACCATCCGGCGGTCAGCAGGGTGAAAAATACAAACATAAAGCAAAGTGATTTACTTAGCGCACATGGCACGCACACAGCGGCATTGAGTGATGGTGTAGCTCGGAAGCAAGCTAGGCATATGCATCGTGCGCCCTTGCACGTACTACGGTCAGTGACCGCTGGTCAGAAGGGCAGAAGGTGCGTGTCTGTCAGGGCCTCACGGGAAGGGAAGAGCGTCTCATTAGAATGCATTAAGAGCGCTCTTCGTGCGGCATACAACAGCAGCTAGGTACTGTACTGTCTGCTCTACTTGTGCCTTGAAAGGGGAGGGCGTTTCTTGAAAGCCCTTCCGAACTTCACTGAGAGCAGTTGCCAAAGCCGATGCTTTGCAGAACCCAGAACGGCGCTGACACGCAATGAACAGCGTTACGTAAAGAGCTCTGGGCTCGTACCTGAACCCACCCCTGACTCGAATTCTCGTAGAAGACAGCATCTTACCCTGTAATTATTCGCATGAGAGAAATTTAAGCCTGTCATCATGCGGCGAGAAGGCGTTAAAAAACGTGAAATGTCTCTTGAGCCAACATTTCGGCGTGGCTACTTGCCTTGGTGTTTTGCGTCGTTGCCGTAACTTTTCGTAAACAACTTACCAAAAACGTTACCTTCAATAAATTGCCACGATGAAACATACAATGCGGCATCTACGTTGCCTCGCTCTCGAAACAAAGGGGAAAGTGAATAATGCCTTAAAAAAGAAAATGCTGCTAATCTGGCTGCACGTGGGAGAATAATGCGAAAAAAAAAAACGCTGCTAATGTGGGTACACGTGGGAGATGAGCGACTGCCGTTACGAGCAATGCGGAAAAATTGTCGCATTCGCGTCGCTGCGGCACTGACGTAAAAGATAAATAAATGTTGCGTCCACAAGCGCGGCAGCGCGGGGGCCTCATTCAAACGAAGTGCGAATGTTTGCCACGTGTTGTTTGCAGAAGAGACTATTGTGTACGCTGAAACTCGAAGCGATACAGACCCAGAGCATAGCCCCCAAATGGACTTTCGAAATAGCGGACTCGCAAATTACTCGTGCGATGTAGTGCGCTTTCCTCTAAATTGGTCTTCACCCACAGGAATATCGCTTCGGTTCCGCAGGAATAACGGGCTCATTCATCATGTTAGGCTGCATCATTTTTATACATGTACAGGCCTGGGATCTCCATGCGGTGGGCGGTGGTGCCACAGCGTAGCCCCAATGCGGCCCACCGCTCTGGCTTACGGCCCGCCACTTTCGATTTGACGACCACCGTTCCGAATGAGTCCTTGGAAATTTGGAATACACACCGGAAGGAGGAGGAGAAAGGAATAGGAAACGCAGGAAAGTTAACATGGCTACTCTGCACCGGGGAAGGGGACAGAAAGCTCTAGAAAATAGAGCAAAAGAAAGAGAAACAAAGAAAAAAAGACGAACAATAAATACTGCAGGGTCGCTGACACTATAAAAGTTATTTTTCCACTTCTAGAGAGATTTAGTTAGCCCAGTACCATTCAGAAAATGCAGCAACGCCTTTGTTGCTTGACGTAGCTAAGATTCACAACGTCATGGACCTAAGGGAACTAAAAAAAGTACGCAGCTTCCGCTACGTCGCGCAAGGCCATATCACAGCAAAGCTGGTCGATAGTTTACTGAAACAGGTCACTTGACAGCCATGTGACGTATTGGGGGGAACACGTCACGTGACACTGCGTTAAGTCATGTTGGCTGAAAAAATGTTACGCGACATTGCATTAAATGTGTTCGGTGGAAACATGCCCCGTCACATTTTGCTACGTGATTTTGGCGGGAACATGTCACGTGATTACCCTAAAATCATGTAATGCAATGTCGCGTGACATGTTCCCGCCAAAATCCCGCAACGCAATGTCACGTGACATGTTCCCGCCAAAATCATTGAACTAAACGTCATGTGACAGGTTCCCGCCAAAATCACGTAACGCACTGTCACGTGACAAGGTTCTGCCAAGATCACGTAACGCAATGTCACGTGGTATTACATGATGCCTGACAAATTACGGCTAGCTTAAACAGCTTCGCTGTTAAAAGTGGCACGCCTGACAAATTACGGCTAGTTGGTAACCGGGCGAGGAAGACGCCACCGGTCCAGGGCAGGTCATGTGACACTGCGTTAAGTGATGTTGACGGAAAAATCACGAATGTGGCGAGTTCCTGCGCAAGCACACAAGCGCGCTGTAGTTTCCGTCACATGAGTGCGAATCTCCTTCCGGAGTCGATGCTGATGACTTGCAGGCAATCAATGCATATGGCACTGCATTATAATTGCACAACGAGGAATGCTTATCACTCTTCTTATTTTGTATAGGAGCTTGCATTTTGGAAAAGAACTTTGTGACGTCGCGGCGTTACAGTATAGACCGTATTTGACCTAGAGAACTTCTGCGATGAAACTTCTGCAACAAAAATTTCAAATTCGCAAGCGCGACATATCATTCTAGTGATGCCTATAGATCAATCATTCATGTTCGTCATGCACTGATAACATAACATCCAAGTTTTCTATGTACTGAGCGAACCAGGAGACAACCGAGATAGATAGATAGATAGATAGATAGATAGATAGATAGATAGATAGATAGATAGATAGATAGATAGATAGATAGATAGATAGATAGATAGATAGATAGATAGATAGATAGATAGATAGATAGATAGATATCGCATCTAATAATTCTGCCGGGCAGTACCTACACAGTGCTCCCTACATATAGGTAGCGATGCAACTTCGGCCAGTGTATCAAGTCCGACCGACAAAGGTGTATTTATTTACAGGCGTGTTTAGCCCTCGTTTTATTGATCTCGCAAGGACCATCTAAAAAACCTCCGACGAGATCGAGAGAGCCGGAAAACAGAGAAGGAATGGCAGCCAAACACGCGATGACCCGCGTTTCTTGTGCGCGGCACTGTTAGCTAACGTTGTCCGAGCTTTGTCTCAAGCAGCTGCTTTATAAATAACGATTGCTCCTTTCCAACAACGAACAACGGGAGTCGTGCCACTTCATCGGGTTCTATTGTTTCGTTCACGCACGGCGGAATTGATCGAATCCAGCGTGTTCCTGTCGCGTTGAATAGATTCCTCGCGGAATTATATGGTGCTCACGCGGAATTATACGGTGCTCACTTTGTCAGGCTTGCGAGCCTGACAAAGGTCCCCGCCCCCGCATACACTTCAGACAACGTTTAGCAGTCAGGCTAAAGCAGTACTCAAACAAAAAAAAACCACTCTTAACTGAAGAAACACTCTTAACTGAACGGCATTCTACTCGTCCCCTATGCGGTATGATGCCTACTGTGTCCTCTAAAATATGTGGTCCGACTATCATGGAGAGAGACAGATGGGTTAAACAAAGGGAGAAAGGAAGAATAGACGTCAACAGGGCTCCCATTGGCTACTCCAAAACAGCTCCCGAGTAGGGGATCGAATTAACCTATACAAATGGGAAGCCATACGCAGTTACACTAACGTACGCACATAGATGTACTTCCGCGCTGTACCACATAAATAAGAACAAGATTCTGCCTAGTGAAAGAAGCACGAAAAGCTAGCCTGATGAGCGCGACCTACTCATCACCTGACTGAGGGGACGTTGTCCCATGCGCGGATGTATGCTGCGCAGGTGCCTTCACAAAGCACATGCTCTAGAACAGGGCATCCAAGTGTGTCTCGACTGAAATAGTTCTACACCGGTAAAGAGAACTGACTAAGTCTACCACAAGCCGTATACCGGTGGGTCTGACAACCCATCCGACCGGTATAGGTTGTCCTGAAGTCCGAGTCACACCCAAACAACTCGTCCTTTTAAATCGTTCGGGAAGTCGCCCCCATTTGGGAGACTACGGTTTAGATTCTTAGATTTTATATCTATTAGAAAAATAGATTATTAGATTCTAGTTCTCCTAGAGAAATAGATTGTTAGATTCTTAGATTCTATTTCTCTTCTTAGAGAAATATATTTCTTAGATGGGCACATAATGACCACTGCGGGCTTGTAACGCGCACCTCTTCTCGCTACTTTTACGGAGCCTCGTGTGAGCCTATCTGCGCGACTGTTCTTTGCCGTTCTGCGTGAATGTTCTTTCTTCAAGAAAAAGTCGGCGCTTAGTTTGTGCGTATGTGTTTCTACGTCTCCGTGGTGTCTTCTTCGCACAGTTAAAACTTGTTTCCTTCTTGTGGATATTTTCCCTGTGTTGTTTTTCTTCTCCAATTCGACATTACGGCTTGCGCTAGAGGGGCTGGGACAACGTGACCTCAAGGAAACCTTCAAGCGTTTTCAAGTGGCTACGCCAAGATACCTCGAGTACCATCTGGCGCACGAGGCTGTGCGCCTGCCTTCCGGTCGTCTCAGTACGCACCCCCCCCCCCCCCGCCTTTACTTCTGTAATAGCATGCAGGAGAAATAACTGGCGCAATGAGACGACCACAAGGGAGACACGAACACACAAGCGCCGCGTGTTCGTGTCTGCCTTCTTGTGGTCGCCTCTTCTAGCTGGCTCCCACGTGTTTCAAGAGGAACTAACGACGCCATGAAGAAACGCTGATGTCCATCAGTTATACTTCAGGACAATATTAACAGAGATAAAGACAAGGATATGAGGACAGGATATGATTGTATCCCAGTACGCGCTCCTTTCCTTTCCATGGTACGTATCAAGCCTCCAAACTACAAGCATCACTAAGCTGAAGATGAACACAACATCATAAAGAAAACGAATACAAGTGACACGGGAGGTAATTATTGCCGAAGGAGTTAAGTTCACCTTCCTGTTTCTCCTTCATTCTCTCTTTCTCCTTCTCTCTCGCTACCAGCTTTGATCCTTGACCTGACCTTTGTTGAAAGCGGCGCGAGCGGCTGCGTATTTTCCCACTGCTCTCTTCGAAAGCGAAACAAGGAGATGAAGAAAGTGCCGAGGTTCGTGAACTCACGGCGTACTTCTTTGCAAACGCAACGAGCAGCGTGCACGCCAGACACGCATCCACTGTCTTACAGAACGTCGAGTTGAATGAGAAGGAGGAAAGAGGAGGGGGGGGACCCCAAGAAAGAAAGAAAAAAAAAAAAAGACGAGGTCGTCAAAATTTCCTTCATTCCTCTCAGAAGGCGCAGGAGCAAAACAGAAAGGAGAAAATGCGAACGAATCATGCCTCTTAATTAACGGCGATTTCCGGTCCCTCGATGTGTTCGCGTTGTTCGAGCGGAACAAACGCCTTGGAGGACAGAGTACGTCATTAGTGCCAGAGTGCAGGACGCTCCGCAGCCCAGTGTGGTAACGTATAAATGGAAGCGGCTTAGAGACTAGACTTACAAAGTAATGCAAACATAAACTGTGGCACTGTAAGTTGAACTCGGACTTGGCCAAGCTTCTGGCTCGCATACATACGGAAGAAAAATTGAGCTGTATCGGAATGGCTTCCACTTTCTCAAATTCACCACGTTCACAGGTGCCCACAACCTTCGGCTGCTGAAAAGCTTGAGGTTTTATGGCACAGAAGCGCATAAAAACAGCTTTCAGTGGCACGTACGTGCAAGCACAACCAATTAATAATGAAGGGTTTTTCGCCGATAAGCAATAACCCCAGCACAGAAGTGCGCGAATTTAGCGCGTCCAAAACATCTATTGCAATTGAATTTAGCGCACAAATCGCATCAACTGAATTATCCATTGCATTTTTAATGATAACGGGCAAAGTTTTGTTTAAAAGAAAGAGCTTTGTCTTTTCAATGCCTCAAGAACTAATTTGAAGCTGTCATAGCAAGTGCAGAAGAAGGCTGCGCTAGAGAAAAGTATTCCCACGAAAAGTTCCACAAGGATTTGAAGAAGACTATAGCTATCCGAAGGCGGGAAAGGACATACACTGAAAACCAAAAGTTTGAAGCACTGCTTTTACTGCTTCAATTTCTTTATTCTATACATCTCCATCCAAAAATAGGGGCAACGGGGTACTTGATCCTCTTTCAGAGCATTAATTAGTGCTCGGGCGTCCCAGCTTCCTAAGATGATAGAGTTTTCGGAAGTGAAGAAACTGTCACGCGCTCACTTTCTTTTAGGCTTTCCTACACCCGACGACGCAGTCAGCTAAGGTTTATCGCCTGATCTTCCAACGCGGGGCTTTAACGTCAGAACACCAATAATGCATGCGACAAGCCGGAAGCATGCGTGCGGGTCCCCTCGATATACAAAGCGTGCCCTGGGGGCGGGTTAATCAATTTATAAAAGCGCTTTTCGCCGCCTCGCTCTGTGTATATGCGTATTTGTAGAAACTCAAAAAATGAAGCAGGTGTGAGAGCAAATTGTACAGCAGCGACCGTTAAATAAATTGCTCAGGTATTGCAAGGTCTCTACAGCTTACAACGTAGCGCCTTGAAACGCAGTTAGTGAAGCCAAAGTCTTCCAGTATAAGAGGCTGAAAGCTGATTTTAACTGAAAAATGTGCCCTTGACGCGTTGCGTAAGTCTACACGGTTTTAGACTATAGGGACGAAGCCACGTTGTTCCTGTCCTTGGCATTTACAGCTTGTCTCATGTGTTCTATCGGCCATGCCACCCTGCATCAACTTGCATCACATGAATCTATATTACTGTTCAACAGATTCATTCATTCGTTCATTCAGTTAGTTAGTTAGTTAGTTAGTTAGTTAGTTAGTTAGTTAGTTAGTTAGTTAGTTAGTTAGTTAGTTAGTTAGTTAGTTAGTTAGTTAGTTAGTTCACATTCTTCTTCCGAGACGACATAAAACCCTTTCCCCATAAACGAAGTATCCCGTTTTCTTCATTCAGAAAAGAAAAACAGTTCCAGAAATAAAATGAGCCAGAAAATAAACGCGTGTAGCCCGGTGTGATGGCGCAGATATGGCATTAATAAGCGGATTCGCTTCCATTACGCGTAATGAGTCCATTTCTTTGACACACAGGGCGTTAGCGTGACACCCCTGAGTAATGTGCACCTAACAACCGCAGCCCGATTTCACGATGTTAAATTTCCTTATTGGCCAGCCAACGTCGCTGGCAGCGTGTCGATACCGCATGAGGAATGGCTTAAATGTTCTCGTGCAAACAATCCTATAGCGCAACTTCATTTAACGAATACGGGCCGTAATTATCAAGCCGCATTCGAGGAATGTGACGAGCATTTATCGTAAACAGAAGCTGGACACTGACGTTCACGAAACACGTCCTGGAAGATCTTACTGCTACTACTTGCGCACCAGGTCCGGGTTTGTTAATAGCTCACTTGCGCAACTCTGTGGCGTCATGTAAATAAGAACGAATCCGGCGCTTGCTCAGCAGCGTGAGTGGTATATCAGCCACAGTATCAAACCGGGTGCTTGTCCGGTTAAGCTCCGCAGAATCCCTTCTTTCGCTTCATCTCCTTCGCTTCTTCACAGCCGTTAAGTTTGCAGGCTATTGATGCCGAATGCGTATACAGAGCGCTGCATGTGCAAGGGTGTTCATTTTCGAGCACAGTTCGTGATCGTATAACCAACCAAAGCCACGCATCTATATCGAGCGCATCAGCATAGGAAGTTCTGAATGCAGTTCGTGACTTTGGGACCTCCTCTCACATATGCATCTGTACTTTATTCTCTTTTTATATGTCCATAAAGATTGGTTGGCTGATCGATCCATCAATCGGGATGATCGATTGATCCAATTATTGATCGATCGGACTGAGTTAAATTCTTGCCTCATATACTTCTAGTAAAGATTGATTGATTGATTGATTGATTGATTGATTGATTGATTGATTGATTGATTGATAAAGCGACGTCAGCTCATGTCCCCGTGGCACATAAACTTCGGAAAGATGCTTTTTACGGAGAACTCAAGAAATCGTCATAACAGTGTGAAACAAAGATTCTAATGCAGCAGTGGATGAAGCTGTCGCGGAAGTAGTGGTTTCCGGATTGTGATATGCCGCGTCTCGACGAAGCGCTTCAAATGTTCAAAGCTAGACTGCGATGGAGGTCAGTCCCACTTTAGGCGCCCTTTGCAGCCGCGCTAGAAATACAAATGAAAAGCCGCGAAGACGGTTGCAGACTGAAGATTCTGAAAGGGCCTCCCACCCAGTGGTGGGCAGTATCGAAGATACATGTATCTTAGATACTATCTTAGATACTCTTTGAGTATCTTGTATCTGTATCGCGATACATCTTGAAAGACGTGTATCAGTATCTGTATTTTCGATACATTGAAGAATGTATCGAGTATCTTAAGATACAAGATACTGATGTCGGAACATCACCGCGCGACACTAGAAATATTGGCAGAAGTCCGCTGCTCAAGCAGGTACTGCCGCCACTAAGCTTACAACGCTGATCCGCGGTGTAAACGAACAAACTGTACTCCTTTCTCATGTACTCCTTGGACGCTCATGAGAAAGTACTCCTTTCTCATGAGCGTCCCCACCCGCCATGGCGGCCTAGTGATTAATGCGCTGGACTGCTGGCCTGAAGGTCGCGGGATCGAATCCCGGCCGTAAAGGCCGAAATCCGATAGCGGCGTTATACTTGAGTCACATTGTTTTTTTCGCTGTCACAAATCACAAGGTAATTCGCGCAATCAATGTCAAGAGTATGAGTAGCGGAGGTGTCCTGCGACACTTTGTACCGCTACGATGTCTGGAATTCTCTCGTAGAGAGAAATTATTACAAAAATTGCACATTCGTGAATCCGTCGATGACGAGCGCTTTACGTGAGCACATAACTAGAATTTAGGAAGTCATTGCGGTTTTATGTCCTTTCTGTATAGAAGATCCGTCACAGAATATGTCGCTACGAGCGTTATTACTCCTGTACACTTGTCCCGTGGCCCGGTACTGCGTAAACGGTATACGCGTACGGACCAGGTTAAACTCAAAGTCGTAGTTGCGGCATCGTGCCGAGGTTTTGCATCGCCATTTTTGTTATTAGGTGGGAAACCACTACCTGGTTGGCAAGTAGAGCATCGAGTTCCATGAATTACAAAAACCACAAAAAACCGCCGACAGCGTAGCTTATACATAGCTGTCATGTTTAGCAGCCAAAAGAGCCCCAATGAGTTGTTTGGGAATGAAAACAATATAATTATAGCCAGAAAACAACAGTTGTTGAGATACTAACACATGTTTCATTCAAGTTAAACTTGGTTGGTCGCAGTTCTGAAATTCTAAAGCAAACACTCCTGTTCATAGGCGTTTTCTGCTGCATTATATATGTCCATAATATGAAATTTATAAATGTATCGAAGTATCTTAAGATACAAATGGCAAGTATCGTATCGGATACAATTATTGAGGTGGTATCTTGTATCTGTATCCGAAATACTTCTTGCCCGAGTATCTTGTATCGTATCGCGATACAATTTCAAAGTATCTTTGCCCACCCCTGCTCCCACCGTTATGCTTCAGGCGGCTGTCAGAAACATCAGCCCATCGCTTGGCGGCACAGTTCCGCCTCTATACGAGGCTCAATAAAGTGCTCGTCAAGAATTGCTCTCGGCCTGTCAACCAACAACAAAAAAATGCTTACAACAGTTCAGAAAACTATCGGCAAAAAAATGGGGATGGGATGCGTTGACCCGTTCCTATGATGCAACGGCAATAGTGGGCGTCAGCTCCCCAGCGCCCACATCGAAAACAATTCCCAGTCGCATTTCCGCGAGGCCTCCCTCAGTTTGACGTTCGAAAGTTGAAAAACGAGACAGCTCCCAAAATTTCCCGCTGCCAACAGCGGTAACGGGAAGGCAATCACTCGCGTCGCGCGCTCGTTCGTCCATCACCATTTCATTTAGGACAGCCACAAGAACCAAAGCAAATCACGGTATCCCAAGTTTCTTTTTCTTCCTTGGTCTTTTAACCGAATCAACATATCAGGTTGACAATGACCGGCAACGTATCGAAAAATGAGTAGCGTTAAGGGAACAACTGGGTACCACCGAAAGTTTTAAGTGCACGCCCGATTTATGATTGCGTTAGACTTTCTTTTCTTTCTCTCTCTTTTGCTGCCTCTGAACGCGGCCTATTAACTATATTAAGCAAAATATCCACAACTTCTTTGCCAGCCGTGGGAAAAAAATGATACAGTATTCGAGCAGTTGTATAAAACTCCCAGTCCAGAATCGAAAAATTTGGACGCATTAACCTACAAGAGGTCTCAAATGGGGCACTATTTAAGTGCTGTCAATAAGTATAAGAACACAATGTCATAACCAACGAGCGCGAAAATTCCAGCTAAGGGTTACCGGCGTCGCCGGGGCCTTAGCAGAGTATGAATGCAATCGAACACGCTCCAACCCATTGTTCGTAGAATCAGAGTGTTGTTACAGCAATAAAAGGGTCTCGCCTCATTTCGCGTGCATTTTAGAGGTCGCTATCAGTGCGATTAAGGCGCTACGGACAGCGCTGAGAGTTGTGCAAGAGTTACGGCGCCTGCACGCATGCGTCGTCGTTGCCACGGCAACAGGGTGACTCTTTCAGGTCGGGCTTCGGTGTACAGGACCAACACGAAGAAAAGCAAAATGACCGTAGGCGCTCTCACTGCGCGAATGTCACGGTTGCTAAACGAAACAAAATTTTGAAAAGAGAGGTGAAAGAGCTTCTAAAGGTTTAATACCGTTGCAAATGCGAGACAAGCACAGATGACGGAAAAGTAGCGAAGGCAGCAGAGGTGGTAATAATAATAATAATAATAATAATAATAATAATAATCTGTGCGGTAGTACGAGCCAAAACCGCGATACGGTTATTATTGTGAGAGACACTGTAGTGGAGGTATCCGGACATTTCTACCACCTGCGGTTGTTCAACGTGCACTGACATCGCGCAGCACACGGGTTTCAATATTTCACCTCCAACGAAATGCCGTCGCTGTCGCGGCGGCCGGGATTCGATCCCTCGAACTTCGGATCAGCAGTACTTTATCATCACAACCATGCACTGAAGCGCCACGGCGGACGGCAACAAAGGTCGACTGCAATATAAATAAATAAATAAATAAATAAATAAATAAATAAATAAATAAATAAATAAATAAATAAATAAATAGGAAATGGGAGTCCAGGCGCGCGGTTTCAACGCCGACACGTTTTCTGTTTCATGCCCGCGTGCTACACTAGCGAAGTTAGCATCGTTAAGTGACGTGAAGTGCCTAAATTTTTCTACTGCTCACTATGTCCGCATACATGATGATAGTTATGACGCATTTTTCGCAAGCAACGGCACAAAATGACGACCATTAAAACACTCGGTACGTAGTAATGCTTCGTGTTTGTGCAGCTGCAAACTTTCCGCGTTTGGCTTCCACTGTTCCAAAAAAGAGAAAAAGGAAAGGAAAAAGAGCTGCAATATTCAGGAAAAGTTTTGATAGTTCGTAAAACCAATGTTCCGGCACCCCGAACACCACAACTTCGACCAAGCAACGCATTTATTGCCACCTCTCCCATGCCAGCTTTCAAGCAGTGAGCGCTACACGAAAACCAAGAAGCTTTAAACAAATCGTGACAGCGGAGACGAAAATAAAATGCTTCGTAACACGGAAGGTTTTCCACGCTGATGCCTTTGGCGGCCGTAATTCGCCGCCGGGCAATTTTTCACGCGTGACTTCGATGTGCCAGCAGAGTGGCGAGACCGAAAGATTCTGAGAGTTAACGAAAAAGAAAAAAGAATGAAAGGGTTGAAAGAGGTAGACCCAAACGATGCAAAAAGTGAGACGAAGAACTGAGACCTAAAAAAAGTTTCCACGGCGCTACGTGTCGAACAGGAGCCGCGAAGCTCCCATAAATGAAATTTTCCGCGAATGATGGTGGGAAATGTCTCAACTGCTGCAGCCATAACGATCGCCAATAACCCTATAGTGCTTCGACTTAAAGTACAAGTCTTCACTCCTGGACTCTACTGGTATTTTTAATAGGCGCGACGGCGCTTCACCGAAACTATGTGCTGGCTCTACAGCGAATACAGATTAACGATTAATATGCCGTGTACTCACTTCTCCTTAAGTCGCGAACGAGGACAACTGATTCACTGATTGACGAATTAATTGTTTTCATTCGTTCACCGTGTTCGTTTCACAGTCACGCTGACCGCATTTCGATACGGGCGAAACGAAAATATGTGTCTGTCTCTTTGGACTTGCATTTAGACGCATCTTAAAGAACCCGTAGAACTCACGAGCCCTACGCGACAGCGTCCCTTAAATAGTCATGTCGTGGCTTTGGCACGTGAAAATGCAAAATGTCCAATCAGTCCATTCATTAGTTCATTCAAATATTCACTCGGGCCTCCGTGATGCGATTCCGCGAGTTACTGGACAAAAGCAGAGGTTCTGCTCATTACTAACCTTGCTCAATGAATCTAACGAACAAGCTAAGTTTCAAATGCTGCGACGATTGAGTGTGACTGAAGTGAGCGCACCCTGCGTTCTTAAAGGAGTACGATGAAGGAAACAGAAACTCAGGGAGCTTAACCAGAAAGCGTCCGGTTGACTACCCTGCACCGGGGGATTGGGAAAGGGGAATAGAAAGATGAAAGAGAGAAGAGCGAAAGTAAACGGCGGTCGGGGATGGGAGCTAATGCGCTGAGGCGTGAGATACTGCACTGGTACTTAGTCAAAAGAGTTCACACAAGCCCGTCGTCTTCAAGAAACAAAACAGTGCTTTCACTGCCTTGTTGGCCGATGAGCGATGGGGACGGTGTTCCAATAGCATTAGTACCGAAAGCGGCCTATTGTCGAGTCGTTGGAATGCCTCAGTTAGGGTTTGACGTTCTACTGCAAATCGAAAGCAGTGGCGTAGTAGTTGGTCACTGGTTTCATTGGTCCCACAGACGTCGCATGTTGCATTTTCGGTCACTCCAATTAATGTAGAGTATGCCTTCGTGAAAGCCACTCCTAACCAGAGGCGACAAAGAAGCGAAGCTTCACATAGAGGTATTCCGGATGGAGGGCGGAGTTCCAGGTATGGGTTTAGTTGATTCACTCCTGTATGTCTGATGCTTGGTGAGCTCCACTCCATCAGAGAGAGACCGCGTGCCAGGTGTCGAAGTTGCCTTGCGGCGGCTGCCCTACTCCAACACAGCGGAATCGGAACACTGTGGACTTCTTTGTGTGCTGTGCGACCAGCGATATCTGAAGAATCATTGCCGCTGATTCCGCAATGACTAGGAAGCCACCGAAAGTCAGCCTCGTGGCCTTTTTGACATACCAGCTGCAGAGAAACAGCTGGAGAGCTGTAAGCTCAAGAGCTAGAAGAAGTAGCTGAAGAGCTGGCAGGTATTTAAAAAATAAATGAGGACTCCCGGTGTGGAAAGAAACTGACATAACACCACAGGACGACGAGATCTGCAGCTGTCTTATTTTCATCAGCGATCTTTCTATAGTCATTTTGTTTTCTTTATTGCTTTTGTTGTTTTTATTTATTTCATCGTCATCACCTACATAATAGTCGAAACACGGAGAAACAGAGTACTGGGGAAGGGGTGCCACTGTCCAATTTTGCCATCTACGGTAAAATTCGCCGTCTTGCATATTCTAAATACCGAATACTTTTTGAATAGTCGACAAATAATCAGCACAGACGAGGAACCTTCAAAGCAATCAAACGTCAGAATTGCGAAGGGTTATTTTTTTTATCACTGAACTACTACGAACCATGCCTTTTATTGTATTATAGAGGCAATATTGACCCCAGATATAGACGTTTTTGATTAAGCTCACCTCATCACCAACAGAGACCAACACCCGTCATTTTCTCTCAAAAAGATCACATTCATTCATTCATTCATTCATTCATTCATTCATTCATTCATTCATTCATTCATTCATCTTCACATATTTACCAGTGATTGGCCCAGAGGGCTTCGAGGGCCTCTCTGTTTGTCTTAAATATACTGCCATTACAAAATGTGACAGTATGGTTGAATTTTACTATTTCCTGAACAGCACTCGCGTCCCTTAGCTCCACCGCTCCATAGCGACCCGCGTTTACATCAAAACAGAACAGACATATTCAAAAACCAGATCGTGAAATAACCATCGTTCAGCAAATTCTCGTTGTCCTGTTCCTCTCATCTCGTTATTGCGGGAGGGCCTCCTTCGAATTGGACGCCAGATTTAAAGCCACAGCTTTCGCAACATTTGCACGCATATTGAGGCTCACTTCTCACCATATCCGCGGACAACGTGCGTGCAATGCGATGGAAATTCCCTACACTTCCCTAGACATACGCATGGCAATCGCTCAAAGCAAACCGAACAGCCCACACACACAGACGATGTCGACACTGTTTGTCGACCTTGCGTCAAGTCGCCCGTCACACCGCAAGGAATGGGGCTCTCAACTCAAGTGCACGTCATCGCCGAGGTGCCGTCACTCGTCCCACGTGCACGAAAAGGTCACGTGGGCAGCAATCTGGATTAGGCGTCGCCACATGTCCTCGTGCCATGCCCTGCAGTTTCTCTCTCTCTGTCTTCGATACTTTTCTCTGTCCAGCACGCAAGCGCGAAAGTGAAACGAAAAGGAAGAAGGGAAGCGGGGGGCGGGAGGGAAGGGTCATGATCGACGGGCTTAAGCGGCGTCTTATGTACACCTACACCGATCTCACCACCGACAGGGGCGCACGCACGTACAAAAGGAACAAGACCGCACGCGAAAGGCGCCCACGACAACACGTACGTCGATCACGCCACACGTTACAGCCGCCATTTACGATCTCTCGCCGCCGCCGGATTGTCCCCGTTCGTTCGCTGCGCCTCGACGTATAGTTCCGTGCAGCGATACGCACATGGAGGGATAACAAAGCTACAGGAGACTGCGTCACGTGGGAATCTTGAAGCCCAGTCTTAAAAAAAAAAAAACTACGCAGCTTCCGATAGGTCGCCCAATGCCAGATCACAGCGAAGCTGGCCGATAGTTTACTGATATACTCGTAGATCACTTGATAGTCATGTGACCTTTTGGCGTGAGCATGTCACGTTATCACCCAAAAACATGTAACGCTATTCCACATGACATGTTCCCGCCAATATCCCGTAACACAGTGTCACGTGACATTTCCTTGCCCAAATCCTGCAGTGCAGTGTCACGTGGTATTGCATGATGCCCTGCCAAATCGCGGCTAGCTTAAACATCTTCGCTGTTAAATGTGGCACGACATCGTCTTTACGGTTAGTTTAAGCAGATACGCTGCTAAAAAAAAAGGAGAGAGAGATAGAAAGGAAGAAAATCACGAGAGACAGACCCTGGTCACGTGATACACGAGCGGTAGGCTCATGCATAATCAGGCGTCACCAAATGTAAAAGCGTGTCAAACAACCACGAGGGGTCCGTCAACCAAGTGGGCACTTGGTTGACGGACCCCTCGTGGTTGTTTGACAGGCACAGGCACTCCGTACCTGTTGGTACGGAGTGCCTGTGGTTTTTTCTGCGCCGAAGAAGCTTGGGCTACTGTGTTCACATGTGTCAAGAAAGGGAGCAAAAAGAAGAGAATGCGAGAAAGAAAATACATGGCGTAGAGTATGCTAAGTGTGCCACTAAGGTGGTCTATGAGGTTCCGATGACGTGCGGTGTATCGTATATAGGTCAAACAGGCCGCTGCTTCAATGACCGGGCAATGGAACACGCACGGGCTGTTAAGAACGGTGGAAGTAATATGGCAGAACACTGTGCAAAATGTAGTGATTGCGAGCCAAACTGGAAAGAAACGAAAATTCTTGGTAGGGGAAGGGAACAGACGGCTCGTGAACTGTTAGAAGCATATTTTATTTTCAAGAAGGGTAAAGAATGCATTAGCGATACATCTGTTAACCTTAGAAAAGGAGAGATAAAATATCTAGACGGATGTGTGTAATGATATGTGATGTCGGATGACGGTGGCGATGTGCTTGACTGATGGAGCATACGTGTGGTACGTGTATATATTGTCGGCGTAGCCAAAAATAAAGGTAGATGAAAGTGAGCGCTTGTCCTGTCTCCTCGTGTCTATGTGAATGTTGTTCCTGCGCCTATATTACCGTGACAATGAACTTGCACCATCTAGCCCAGTATCAAGTTTTGTTAAAGCAACACAGTTCATAGTGTTTAGAAAGTGATGCACGGAATCTGTGTTCCGTTGCGCACGGAATGATGTGCTGCGGTTCGTGTTAAAATTTACGGACTTCGACTCAGCTGGGAATTATAATCCGCCATTTTCGTCCATTAAAATTGGTTGTGAATGGGCCATCCGCTCGATACGTGCGAAGGAAGTGCTACGACGCGGCATTATAATTAGGTCGATAAGAATGTTTGCTGCGAGAGGCCGCTTAAAATACAGGTATGCAGGTCACTGCGAGAAGTGCCTTCAAAACTATAACAAAGCATGCAACCGATCACGACATTTCGTTTCGGTACTTCTTTACTAGCGCCGCAGAGCACGGCTTCGAAACAAATGGAGTTTTAAACGGCTGCGTATAAGAGCAGATAATAATCGACAGCTTCGTAAACTTCGACCAAGTGAACAGCCATCACTCTCTCGGTTAATTCTTAGTAACACAGATCCGAAAGTCGCGGGATCGAATCCCGGCCGCGGCGGCTGCATTTAGATGGAAGCGAAATGTTGAGGCCCGTGTGCTGTGCGATGTCAGTGCACGTAAAAGAACCCAGGTGGTCGAAATTTCCGGACACCTCCACTACGGCGTCTCTCATAATCAGAGCTGGTTTTGGGACGTTAAACCCCATAAATCAATCAATCAATCAATTGTTAGTAACAGCGGGGCATACAAGGTTCTGCGTCGTTCTGTAGTTTGCCAAGACGTCAGCTGCACGCCTTCCGCACAATACTAGCCGTGCTCCCCAGCTCACCAACAAGCACAAACATGCACTATACACTCTATTGCACCCTGTACATAAACTCATGAGAGTTGTAAGGCTGTGACAGCTGCGTATATCACACAGCGGTACAGCAGGAAGCGGAAAACGCCGCCGACCTAAGCCTCACACCCTTGAGGCATAAATACTGCCTGCCACTACACGGTCATCCGGGCCGTAGGACTCCGATAAGCGACCAGGATACGTGCACGACGTACGGTGAGGAGGTCACTAAGGAAGCGAATACCGAGGGTGCAGACTTGCGCAGGACCCGCGCTCGCAAACGAGACCGTGTCACGCCACGCACGAGACGCGAATGCGTGTGAAAGTCCTCGGGCGGTGCCATCAGCCCACACATGAGCGGACGATAGTGATGGATACGATAAAAGTTGTAGACAGGTTCAATGCGCGAATTTCCTCGGAATGTGCACGACCTTGATGCCCCAAGGGACATTTTTCCTGCGTGCCTATCTCCACGAAGCCCGTGGGATGCGGGAGAGATGGCTACGCCTACCGTCGCCATCGTCCCTTCCATGTCGTGGGGAGAGGGTCGGCCCAGCGGTGCACTGCCGGAACGGTTTTGCCGCCCTTAACGACAGCGGGATCGGCGGAGAGTTGAGCGCTTGTTATGTCCTTCTACGGGATGTATGCCACGTGAGAGGCACGTGGAAGCGTCACGTTACCAGTGCTACGTCAGTCACATTCAATGAAGTTGTTACCAAGTGAAACAACACTGACCCTTGCGCTACTACGTTTACACGCCCCCACACTGTTTGAACTTTATGCAGGCTTCGACTTCATGCACGAAACAGGCACGTTCGCTTATGCGGGACGCGTCTTTTGTGCTTTGTTTTAAATTATACTACCCCTAAGGGCACCCTTCCGAATGATGAGGCATCGGCGCAAATAGGTCACCACATCTACTTCCTTGACAGATGAAGAAAGATACGAGGGAAGGGAAAAGGCATAGAGACGCATAGATCTTTTCAGTGAGCCCAAAGATACACATGGTTATTAATTTATACGGTAATTTATATAGTGTCAAAACCCAATATGGTTATGAGCCACGCCCTGTATAGTGGAGGGCTCCGGAGTAATTTTGACCGCCTGGGCTTCTTCACTGTGCACCAAAATCTAAGTACCATAGTGTCTTTATTATTATTATTATTATTATTATTATTATTATTATTATTATTATTATTATTATTATTATTATTATTATTCATCTCCCATTGAAATGCGGCCCCTATGGCCACTACTTAAACCTGCTACCTCGCGCTTCGCAAGCCAGCGTTCCATAGCCGCTAAGCTACCACCATATTTATACGCTTGGCGCGCACGATTGCTGCGTCCTTTTCTATCACCTCAAGGGCGCGCCCATGCACTTGCTCGTCCTAAAGAATATATCACGCGAATCGCGCGTGCGATTAATAGTACGTATAGTAGCAGCAGTAGAGAACTTTTATTCCCTAGTTTAGCGACTCAAGAGAGCACTTTAATGTTGCGGAATGTAAGAAGTTGTAAGTCTGCGATAAGCGAACACATAAAACGCCACGTGCCTGAGTGAACCGCTTCCACAAACGTATACCCCTGGGGTATTGTGCAAAGAGTTCCTCAAGTTCAACCGCAAATTCATCGAGCGGCGTTTACACCGTTCGTCAGAGCGTATCGTTCAAACAGATACCGCTAAAGATCGCCTCTCAGCCTTGCCACGTTATACAAACATATCGCCTTTTTTCCGACCACTTAAGTTCCGCTCAACACTGCGGCTTCGCTTCAAACGGAGAAGCGTATACAAGCTACAGATAGCGCTCGCGCCTGCGCTAACGACAGCGATGACCTTTCACGAATGACTCGGCGTATGCTAATGAGGATAAAGCTCGCTTCTCAAAGCGTCGGTGATGGCTGGAGAGAGCGCATATTCATCGGGGCGCCGGCAGTTTTGCATACGGGCCGCTTGAACGAGGCGCTTGCCCCGGGCATCCAGACGTCAAGCGTCTGAAAGCAGAAAGCTCCATGGGTTTGTTGGAACTCTCAAGTTTTATTAATTTCCAGCGCTTAAGGAAAACTGAAGAAAAATAGAAAGCACAGATGCGGCGTCCTACCCATCCTGTGCCTTTCTTTCGTCTTTTTTTTTCTTTGCAGTTTTCTTTATAAACGTTAGATAGTGCACGACAAGTCAAGCGTGTGGTTTGCCCGCTGGTGCCGTATACCTACACTCCGTTTCACTATTTCTGTGCAGTAGGACCAAGGCTACGAGGCCATCGAGTGCGGAATTCTTCCGAAGCGAGACGAGATGCCACTGTCCGAAAAAGCAACTGATGATGATGATGATGATGATGATGATCCTTCAAATATGGCGCATACCCACTTCGCGGGATTGGCCAAGACCTGGAGTGTTTAACTTTCTCCTCTTTCCAAGGCTGCAGCTGCAAGGGCAACACCCGCCATTTGCAGATGACAAGCCGCGGAGGGACACGTTTAACATGTGTTCGCCCTCCTGGCTGGTCAAAGAGGCCCGTAGCTTCCATAGTGCTGCACAGAACTCCTGAAACAGGCTATATACCTGCAGCAAGCAGTTATCTCATTTGAAAGACAGTGCTAAAAGCCGTGGTGCGTCTGAAATTTAATCACCAGCGACAACTGAAAGACCAGCGTAAACACTATACCGCGAACGAAAGAGTGCGACTCCTACCGTACTTTAGCACAATGAACCGTGTTAACTATGATTAGTGAGGCGCGGTGCGGGTGCATTCTTACGGAAACAAATTGCGACTGGAAAACCATTCGTCACTAAGCAATCGGAGAAAAGAGCGCTGAATTAAACTAACCGGCAGGCGCTCACTATTGTTGCGCTGTGGACTACGCACAGACACGACCTGGGTGAACACTGTTTAAGGGGCCTTGCTACACTCTTCTCAGCTATATTATCGGTTTTCCAAGCTGCGATTAACGCAAGCCGGATGTGACGGTTCCACATGCAATCGTTTAAGGATAAAAAAAAATAAGCACGCTGCACTCACGCCACAAGACGCGTCTAAGTATGTCTATACACGTGAGTCCAACGACTACAACAGAAGCAAGTTGTGTCAGCGAGGTTACACTGGCTGAGCACTTGACGTTCCTTTTGCCGTTCAGTACAAACATACCAAAACTGAGCTCACCATTAATGCCCACATACAGCGGGGTCCGTGAATACAGTGCGGCACAAGAAACGCGCGGTTCCTGACTATTATCCGGGTTATATAGCCGAAAACATGTGCAGTTATTGGGTTCTGTACCTTATAAAACCCCTATACAAATTTGAGAGACATTGGTTTGATTTTGACTGCCCGGAGTTCCTTGATGTGTACCTAAATCTATGCACACATACACAGGTGTCTGCGTTACGCCCCACATACGTCCGCCGTGGCAGGGTATCGAACCCTACCCTTAAGCTCAGCCAGGACAACACCTTAGCCGCAAAGCTACCATTCAGGTTTGCATGCTGTGAGAGAGAGAAAAAAAAAGATACTTCCTTATAAGCGTAAAACATAGAAAGTTAATATATAACCACGAATATTGAAATGCTAGTTGAAATATCACTTTGGAAACGGAAATGCGGACGAAGCTTGCGTTGTGCGATGTTCTTTCATTTTCAATAAACAACCATGCGAGCTGAACACCACATAATTCAGTTTGTTGTTCCCGCGCAGCGTACTGGTGGACGTGCTCTGGGCGACTCGAGCTGCAGAGCGACTCGACACACTCGAGATCGATAACCGAAAGCGCCAACCTCTCGCCGCGAGCCACGGAAACAATTCTCCCTTGGGATCCAAAGGCGTCAACGCGAAATTTCGTGTCTATAGCTTCATCGCGCGTACACGCATGACCGACATATGCATGTGCGGACTGCGTGCTTATGCCATACGTGTCACTGCCACTATCCTGGAGCCGGTACAGTATTGTGCCACCAGGTTCACAGAGTCATAATCCCTCTGCGCGCATGCCGCAGAATCCGGGAAACCGCAATGCACCGCATACCAGAACACAATACGGGCCAATGTTGGAGTAAGCAAGGGCAAGAGACGTTCAAGTGAGGAGGCAGTCGATGGTCTACTATGTGGTTCCAGTCGGCTCGGAGAGGCCACTCTACGTCAAGACGGTTGACATCTTGCTTTGCTGTCTCTCGTTATAGCAAACAAGCAGGCGTACTGAAGAACACAAGAGCAACAACGCGATCTCTAGATCGCAGCACCGGCTCGACGTTTCTCTTCTGCTGCGGCACAAAGGAGAAGCAACATGGAAGGTACAATCTTGCTGAGAATCGCTGGCCGTTTACTAGAAAAAGGAACGCGGCCCTGCTGCAGTACAGCACTTTCTGTGTACACACCACGAATCCTTTCTTTCTGTCTCGCTTTCTTCTTTCTTTTTTCCACAGCCGCCTCAGCGCCTTAGCAAACAAATGAACCCCGATGCTACAACCCTACACGACGGCCCAATGTACACGATGTGGTATTCATGATATTGTAAAGCTTACCATATGGAAGCACGTTCCCAGCGCAAGCAAGATGCTTGCGATACGCGAAGAACTCCCGGCACACCGCTACACCCGCCCGTTGCCATGCAATTCTGCGGTGTTTTGTTTGCAGCGTCTTTCTCTTCAACACTGCAGCGTGCATCGCACGGTCCGCAGCGTAAGCTCAGCGCAGCGCAGCTCATATATCTTTCGTTCTTTGTGTATATACAAAAGCTTAAGGAAGCAAATATAGCGCGATATGAGGGGGGTGCCCCGAGGCTAAAGTCTCAAGAAGAAAGCAGACACCGGCGAGCGAAAAGTAGAAGCTTTAGGCCGTTCTGCAAACAAATGCTTTATGAGCAGCCGGGAACTGCAGTACACCACGCAAACTCCAGAAGAGCCGAGGCGGTGCGGCAATACATCACGGAGGTTCGCCAATGTTACGGGCGATCGCCGCGAGCTTTCATTTGAACCAGATATTGCCATGCATGCGCCGAAGATTTTCGTGCCGAAGTGCACCCCTACGCTCAGTTTTAGAACTTCCGTGCAACAAAGGCAAGGCTACGAGGCCTTCCAGCGCAGATGTTCTCGCGAAGAGAGATGTACACTCTATTTCACTAATTCCGTGCAGCATGGGCAAGGCTAAGACGATGTCGAGCACAGAATTCGTGCTAGGCCAGACAAAACGCCCTTGTTCGGACATGCAACTGCGAGCAGTTCCTGCTAATAGAATCTCCACGACTGTGTGGACCTTGCTGATGTGTGAACATTTGTAATCTATGAATTTCTCATTTCGCAGACAGCTGTACCGTAATAGTGACTCTAAATGTGTGGTCTGTGCCCGAGTGCTTGTATTCATTGACTTTGATGAACTCTTCAAAAGTCTGTGATATAAGCCACCCTGTAAGAGAAGAAGAGTAGCCGGCGCCGCACATGGGCACCAACCTCTTCTTCAATTACATTTATTTAAAAAAAAAAACCGCCACTTCCTCCTTCCAAGGCTGCCGCTGCCACTGTAGCCTCCACCATTGGCAAAAGCCATGGCGCGGAAGGACACGCTTAATATGTGTTCGCCCTCTCCCCACTGGCCGAAGACGCCTGTAGCTTTCACATTGCTGCACGGAACTACTGAAACAGTACGGTGCTACTGTTCAAAGACGCACCTGCAGATCCGCTCGCGCCAGTAGAGAGCCCTGCCCCCTTCCCCTGCTTCTAAGGCCGCCACTGTCGCTGCATCATCGTCCCTGGCAAACATGGGGGCGCGGAAGGACAGATTAAACATGTGCTCGCCCTCCTGATTGAAGAACCATTCCTGTAGCTTCCACTGCGCTGCACCTAACTGCTGAAGGAAGGTGTGGGCAATGACTTTCTGTTTCTCGTTGTCTTTCTTTCGTTTTTATTTATTGTTGGTCTGTCTGTTCGTTTGTTTGTTTGCCAAATGTACAGGCCCGTAGGCAGGAATATATTTTCGGTAGGGGCCCACTTGCCGAAGGCATTGACTATTTGAGGAAAAAAAAAGATGTTGTGAAGCGACGTCCAGTACGGCGGTAGGACCGTTTTATTAAACAACACTCGCGCGCGAGACAGCCTCTCAGCTAGCAGCGGCCGAACCCAGCGATGATGATGATTGGCATGATGGGTATGTACAGATGAAGACGATGAACTGCATACTTAGCGCTCACAATATTTTCATTATTTGTTTTTGATAAAAATCGCAGTATGCACAATAAGTGACTTTTTGAATGCAACATTGTTAATAGGTTAAATTTTATGTTATTAGGACTACACTATCTCATCAACACCACCCGAAACCAAAATTTCGGGATTTCGGGTGATGCCCTCCCCCTAGCCCCCCTCTCCTTAGCCCCGTCTGGCCATACTGGCCTGCAAATGTGATTCATACCCTAATATCAACCCGGTAGGTGCGCAGCTACCTCCATGCTCTGATACCGCATTCACATCATACAACGCTAAACATAGTTTTTTATATATATATGTACTGTGCCTACTTCCTGACATTTCTGATTGATTTCCGTAACAATTAAACCTCAAACAGAGATGAATGGGAGTATCTCAGCAAAAAGGATTCTTAAACACAAAACAAACATCTCTATAAGAAATGTCGAAAACGTGGTGCTGACGAAGACCAGGCGGCACTACGTTTATACCAAATATTTTCCGTATCCCAGCGCGCGCTCCTTGTATAACGTGGGCAATACCAAAGCACGTGATCACGCCTTCGTTCCCTGCTAGCATGGCCTTATGTAAGCATAGGTACAGAGTTGAGCGCGTCCTGGGACCGCACATCCATCAACGCGAGATGCATTCCAGACGCCGCACTGGATCACAAACGCGCTATCGTATTCAGTGTATAGCTCACAAAGCTTTCCCTTCTCTCTGATGCCGAAGCCTGGGCCGTATGAGTAGGAGCTAAACATAAATGCGAAATAAGCCTACCATCAATATTTTAAAAGTATGCGAAAAGAAGTGAAGCGCCACGCAAATATTGTAAAGAAAAAAAATCGAAAGGCGGACTCACGAAGCACCCGTTCTTGAGGCCCTTGCTAAAAGCGAGCCCGTGGTGAGAAAGAAATACCGCTGTTGCGATAATGCGCATAGCGAACGCTTGGTGGGGGTTCTTGGTGCTGTAACCTGGAATGATGTGCCCATTGAATTGAAAGTGGCGAGAAAGTGTGATCTAGTATGTAAACGCTTCTTTCTAACTAAACCTACTAATTATATCGCTTACAATTTGTTAGCAGATGTGCCTTTTCAAATGCAGTTGTTTATTACTGTATTGTTTATTTTTTAGATGCCTGTGGTTGGCCTAGAACAATCTTTCCGTATTTTACCAAGACCATATACAGCTGAAAAGTCCATTGGTGCAAGTAGTTTTGTATGCGCTTACTACTGGATATTTTACAATAAAACAGTGATTAATTAATCGTTTTCTTTACATTCGCGTATTGTGCACCGAAGTCGCCAGGGGTAACTTCATTCTTCTACAATCTAGATTTCCCGCTTTGCAGTTTATGATAGAAGGTGCAAGAACTACAGCGCGTGTCCTACACTCTTACCACGGTAACATTTAGCGTATGTTATAGGTACACAAAACTGTGAAAATATGCTCCTTTACTAAAGGTTTAAGCACTTTAACCTTTATAAATGAGCACATTTTCACATTTCTGTGTACCTATAAAATAAACTAAATGTTACTGTGCTAAGAGTGTATACATACCGAATGCGGGCTGCCATACATTCTTAGCACGGTGACCTTTAGTTGATATTATAGGGACACAAAAATGTGAAAATATGCTCCTTTACTAAAGGTTAAAGTGTTAAATGTTAAAGTGGCGGGGCTATCACCTCTTCGGCAGCCCACTATTATCATTACTTGATGCGAATGCATAGATACGCACAATCGCACGAAGGAAATGGAGAGAGAGAGAGAGAGAGAGAGAGAGAGAGAGAGAGAGATCAGGCTGAGAACTGCTTCCGAAAGAGAAAGAGACTTGAATAAAGAGGAAGAGAAAAGCACAGGACAGCAACTGGTCTCTCGACGAGGAGGACGCCCCAACCCTATACTGCGCTGATGAAGGGAAATGGGGATTAAAGGAAAGGAGTGTAAGTGAATGAAAGAGAGAAAGAAAGGAGACACGCGAGAGATTAATGGGTCGCGCTGGGTGTGAGAGATGTCCCACACGCACGCGCGCACAGCATGCAACCGAAGGGGGCGCAACGTCATCCTGCACTTCCTGGAGAAGAAAACAAACACGGGAAACGAAGGGAACCTCGAGAGGAAAGCATATACCTCGAGCAGAATGGGAATGGAAAATTCGGGCACCAGAGCAGGGCTTGAAGAAAACAGGCTTTGTACCAGTTTCCAGTAGAAGCGAGCCTGAAGTTTGCGGTGAAAAAGTAATGTCACACAGTGTATCCCTCGTGGCATTTCGGTCTGCCTGCTTCTATTTAAGGGAGGCTCTGAGAAAAAAAAACCTGCAGAAAGGCGCTGGAAAGAAACGGAATAAAGAACTCCACCATATTTACTTCATCAGCAAAAGCTTCGCCAAAGAGGAAACAAGCCTGTATGGAGCCTTTTGCTATTCTTAAAAAACCATACTTACGATATCAAGTCTTCGAGCACTGAAACGATAGAACCATGCGGCCTTTTAGGCAGCCATCAGGAAAAGGGAAAGCAAGTCGGGACGCAGCCAAAAAGAGAACCAAAGATGTATGCACCGGCCCCCACTGAAACGAGGGAGAAAGTAACCTCCCCCCCATTTTCCCACTTTTCCACCCCCACCACTTTCCACGTATATGCAAAGCTGCAAGCTGAGCAGGTTTTATTTCTGTACCTCAGCCGAACCACCGCAAGACCAAAACCCACGCAACGCCCTTGTGAAAAAAAGAAAGGCGTTCAAAGAGACGAAGAACTATTAAGTCCTGCGACGCAGCATGGCGCGCGACCTTTTACGCTGGAGCGACGCTCCCCAAGGAAAACAAACTTCAAGGACTCAAAGAGGAAAAGAAGCTAGCATCCTTTGATACCTCGAGACCACCAAAGAGTCGCTGCACACGCACAACGAGTGAAGCCTAAGAGCTCCGCATGCAGCACGCCCTAGAGGAGGCTCTACAACAGTCACGCACCGAGGAAGCGCTTCCAAAGGTGTCGTTGTTTCGGCAAGATACGAGGAAGCCCGAGAGCTCGGTGAGGATAAAAAAAAAAAACTGAGGAAGCAACATTAAACAAACACAGTGGACAACATTAAAATGAGCCTTGTTTCACGCGGGCATTTCTTTCCCGATTTCCCTAATTCTACGTACTCAAATCACCATTTCAAGCTTCCATGAACACTCCCGCAAAATAGGGGATTAGGAAATAGAGATAGAGATATACGGGACGAATGGAAAGGCAGTGACGTTAACCACATTCCACGGTACACCACGCGTGTTCTACCCCCATCCCTCTATCTGTTACAAGGTGAATAGAGGGGCAAGAAAGACAAGGAAAAACGATGGCGAGAGGGAGACGTTGAAGGACGGCAAACAAATGGGTGCTTGGATGCTTAAATACATATTTTCGGAAGCAAGTTCCTTGAAGTCACCTTTCGTGCAACTCTGTATGTATGTATGTATGTATGTATGTATGTATGTATGTATGTATGTATGTATGTATGTATGTATGTATGTATGTATGCATGTATGTATGTACGTACGTACGTATGTATGTTGCGTCTCTTAACGTCGCCTTTCGTCTACTGCATCACGACGATCATGCACTGTCAAGCCCCCAACAAACAAATAAAACAATTCAAACAAAACCAAGCCGGAACTGCAAGAGAGCCATCCACCATGTTCTTCCACATGAAGCACCCAACAGGGAAAAGAATGCGAGCTGTCCAATGGTTCCCCAGAATCTCTGACGGCTCTCCCGTACATGCCATCCCCAAGAGGCACGAAAGTAACAAGTGTGTCCCAAACCGTAACTGCTGTAATGCACATCGCCGCGTTCCCGCATTCGGACTCCCTTACCGCTATGTCTCATGACTCATAAAAATAAAAGGATAAACAACAAAATAAGTGGAAGAAGACGGAAGGAAAAAAGGAAGTGGGAGGGGGGGGAGGGCGCAAATGGACCACCACGTACAGGCACGACCCAAGTAAATGGGCTTCGTTTAACACTCCAGCTGTCCTACGTTTTCCCAAAGGGGCACAAGAAGTAACTCGAAAGTTTAAAGGAAAACATCTTGAATCGCAATAAGATCCCTCCAACCAGGTCACGCACTCGTTATTTATTTCCTTCCGAGGAAGCCCAGAACGTGACGAAACAAAACCGAGTCCTCCGGGCTTCCCATTTTCCCTATCTCTCTGCTCCCTTGAACCTCACCACGCTGCATGGCGACTGTCCCAGTTCGGGAAAGAACCTGAATAAAACGCGTAAAAGCTTATCCGTGAAAGTAACTCACTACCGGGGAAACACTACATCTCCGGGGAAGCAAGTTGACAATATAGACACTGGGCTGGCACGCCTGCAACGCCTTATAGATCCTGCAGTTCTGCGAAGTCTTTCAGAGTCGCTGGCCTCTCGTAACTACTTCAAATATAGACGCGCACAAACAAAACGGGAAGACAGATAAAGATGTCGTAGTACCCGGTTCCCAGGAGTGTCCGAGAGGCACGTTTCTTGTTTAGGAAATTCCGTCTTCTTGCGCGAAGTCCAGGTCGCGACAGTTTAACTTCGTTTTTACGTGGTTTATCGAATTCAATATTTATTTTCTACTCTGTTTTACCTCGAGTAAAACATGCACGCTTTCTTATTCCGAGTAGTGCCACGTAACATAGGCGGTGTATACACTTTTTTGTTACGTTAAAGTGCCCGCATCTACATGTGAACGCGAATCGATGAGGCACTATAAAGACCCTTCCCTCACATCATTTCCTCAACCAGACCATCTCGCTTGCTTTTTCTTCTTTAAATGCTTCGTCCACTTGGCCCTTTTTCATGAAAGCTGGTTCCTATCCTGATTCTGGGAAAAAAAGATCTCCATTCCCTTTTTCAAATCGCTCTAGAAACCTTCAACCCGAACGGGCTTCACATGGTCGGCGTGTATATGTATAGGCTGGCTCAATGCACTTCAAGCATTGTACAAAAGTAACACGTACCTCTATCGCAACTTGATCAACGTGAGTTCCGCGTGCACTGTGGATATTCAAGTGCGCCCACTGAGAGGCTGCACAGCTGCCAGTGGATTTCAGTGGGAATTTTCTCGGCGTATATGCTGTTTCACAATGCGCTTTCGAGTAAAGTGCACTGGGGACGTGCTGTCGCTAGAACCATACAGTCTGATGAGATGGGTTCCCCTTCACAAACGCACATACGTTTGCAGGACGACGCTTCCGATAGGCTCGCGTTAACTGTATTGTATTGCATGAATTGTAGTGCCAACGGAGCACGTAATGTTAAAGCGAAAGTGATGACATTGTACATTCAAAAGCGTATCTTAGAAGTTGCCCGTGAATGGTTATGCTATGATACGAGCTTCTAGGCACACCCGCTTTGTGTGGTGCATACCCCCTTTTTCTGTGATGGGAGTTACGACGCACAAATTACGAATAATTACAACAGCATCGCTGTGAAAAACCAGCAACATCTTTTTTTTTTACTTTGTTACTTGCATTTCTTTATTGGCGTTACAGGAACATTGGCTTTACTGTGCCAGACGGATGGTCTTGGAAAGCCAATGGCGGAAACAGTAAAAGCTGCATAATTTAAATTCGATTCAGAGTGCCTACTTCGTCTAAAATTTTCCGTACATCTGCAAGAGTCACAAGTGAATCGCCTCCAGAAATAGAAGTGAGTGCAGCGATACGTGAAATCCGTGCGCACCATCGAAGTGCTTTTGTCCGTCTTTCGACACGTGGGAATACAATTATAATGTGTGGTACTGTAAGTGGTTCTTGGCATTTAGATTATAGTATGACACCACTGTGAGCCAAACAGGTACAAAGTGAGCAGGGAAATGCAAGACAGCGTACCCGAGAAAGTAAAACATCGCCGAAGCGTCCAGGAAGAGCACCATGACGTCATGACACAACATGAGCAAACACAACGTCATCACTGAGGGACATCAGGTGATGCCACTTAGTGACTTCATCACTACGTCACATGGTTTCGTCAAAGCGGCCTATCATAAAGTGAGCAAACATGACGACGTCACGATTTCATCTGTGTTAGTAAATGCCTCCCTGTAGACTTTCTTGCGTATGCGTGCATGCATAGCAACGATGAATCCCTGGGAATCGTCATTAATTTGCCGATATCCGTCACCTGCACGGCTACCATTTGCTAAACTTAACATACCTTTACCTTTCAAGTGCCTCGTTGTTTCTAATAATAATAATAATAATAATAATAATAATAATAATAATAATAATAATAATAATAATAATAATCGCCACTGCAGGCGTGGCGTTAGTTATAATTAGCTAGTTTCTGTATTATTACTTTGCATTACCCTGTTTATCATATGATTATCCATTGACCAAATCGTAATTTGTAGGTCTTCAAAGCCCAATCACCTATTAGGAATAGTGGGAAACCAACCCACGTCTCGCAATACTTATACCCAGATTCCTGTTGGAGGCGCACTGCCGGATTTCTAGCGGCCTGTTACCCAAACGCCCATCCATAGGCATTGCCACGGAAAACCGCACGATAGGCGGGTTTAGCGGAAACATTATAGCTATATGGGCGACCCGCGAAACTACGATTAACGTTTTCAAAAAGCACCCTCGTCTCTGAGCAGGACACGTCATTCAGCTCTCAACCGTTAGCGGCGTCGCAGGAAGCGCTAACGTGAAGGCTATTGCTTTCAGTCATCGCATTACCCTGGCCCAGCAAATATGATTTCACAGACAATTTTCTCCGGACGTCTATCAGTGCTACGGCAAACGGTTTGTACTCCAATAACGGTATAATAGGGACAGCGCATGGAACTCGTCATGAAAACGCCACTATACGATCGCACGTGCCCGTGATAGCCCGACAATAACACCTCTCTCATTAAGATCATTAAGAGCGCGTGCGCTTGGCAGCATACGGCGCAGCATCTGCGTTGCCACATATGGCACATAACGTGAATCGGCTTTAAGACCCTGCGTTTTGATGTATATGGAAGTCAAATCGAGCTCGCGACGCCGCTTAACCTGCAGACTCGGACGGCGAGAATGAGCTTTCGCCTAGGTGCCTCGTGGAATGCGGTTAGGCGCATTACCATACTCTACACCTGTAAAGAAGCATACTATGCAGACGCTTGTCCAAGGAAACTTGGTTTTTAGATGGTGCACAAAACTCGCGATTGTTCAATATAGATCCTGGAATGACGTTTCATATTCCGTTTGGGATTAACCGATCTGTGGAAACAGTAATTCATAGGTTACGACTAGGTACTGCCTATACTAGGAGCTTCTTTTATAGGATAAGGAGAACTGACAGCGCCACCTGCTCATGTGAAAGACTGAAGATGATGATGATGATGATGCTCCTGAAGAACTACGGCACTTACCCACCAGGGGGGATTAGAACATATTCTTCTTTATTGTAAAAGTTATCATGGCCCACGCAAAAAACTTCTACAGACATTAAATAATCTGGACAGACGCCCACTGTCATTAGCGAAAATTCTGGGCCCTTGGCCTACACAGAAATTACAGTACGTCGCGGCACGAGCACTCGTGAACTTCTTAGAGGACTCAAGGATACCGGAAAAATATTAACCTGCATCATCTTGGGGCCTGCATCGCAATTATTATGAAGCACTAGGGGTACATATTTCCTGTCGCTTCTACTTGTTCCTATATTTGTCACTAGCAATTAAGAGACAGTCTACAGGCACTATGTGATCATGTTGAACTTGACAGTGTGGACGGTACTGATGTGCGGACACTGGAAACTTATGAATGTCTTGTTTAATGGGCAGTTGTACTGGAAGAGTGACCCTACATGTGTGATGTGATGTGATGTGATATGCGTACTAGAAAAGTGACTCTATATGTGTGATGTGATGTGATATATGTGTCCGTGCCCGAGTACTTGTATTGATGAACTTTGATGAAGTGTACGTAACTTTGTGATGTAAGCCACCCTGTAAGAGAAGAGGAGTAGCCGGCGCCGCATATGGGCACCAACCTCTCCTTAAATTACATTTATTAAAAAAAAAAGAAGCTATCCTCTCACAGCCGCCACATATTCCTTGCAAGCTTTATCTATTTGTTGGTCGCGTCTAATTCCCTGCCCGCGTGTAATTCCGGCCAAGCAGCGTTAGAAATGGGTACGCTAATGGCGTTGCTGAATTCGTTAACGCTTCTTTCTAAAAAAATCTACCGTCGCTTCTGTACTGACGTGTCGGTGCACAAAGCGCTCGGATTCAATACGAGCAAAAGCCTGCTTAGGCACTTAGAGACAATGCGCCCTCTAGAGACATTCCCGCCGCATGCTTAAGGACTCTAACGCGGCGGCGCCCTCTAGATTGTTCAGAATGTGTCTACACAATAGTCCCGGGACGCCAGTTCTGAAGAGTTAGTGCTCTTTCTGTTCCTCCTGGGAAGATGCACGACTAGCAAGCCGGAGAACGTCACTCCCGTCACTCAATTAAGCATTCGCGCGCTTCCTCCTACACGAAATTCTCCGAACAGCGGCAAAACACACGAAAGCGACTACTGGCGACCGGTGTTTGAGTGGGACGTGCGCTGACAGGGTGCAAAGGGAATGCCCGAAGTGATCTCTAGCTTCTTCTGTTTACTTCCCGCTCTCTTTCTCTCTTCTAGTTAGCCGTTCACGCACATTCCGGATCTCTCGACTTTGTATTCCGCAGTCGATCTGCGCGGCGGGAATCCAATGAGGCATTCCCGGCATATTTTAGCGCCCCCCTCCCTCCAACAGCAACAAAAGCTATCCCGCCATTCCATTCTTACTCACCTATCACTCTTTTCAACAATCCTCAAACTGGTCCGCATCCCTTCTCAGTTTAACGTATACGCTGCATCCACGATGTCTGTTCCGCAGCTCCGGCGCGAATCTCTTACGATCTGCAAGTCTGTCGTTCCGCCATGTTCGTGAGCCTGTTCTGCCCTTCGCTCCCGTCTCTTTGTCGAGCCGGTTGAAGGAACGTCAAGTGATCTGCCGACTCCGCTGCCAATGTTGGCGCGCCTCCTCTCACGTCCTCGATGTGTCGCCCACCTGTTCCTCGTCGGGTACTTACGCAAGGTGAAGGAAGCAGACTTCGCGAGGGCTGTCGATTAGCTGCGGCTTCATCGCGAACACGCGGATCCACATTTGCACTTTTCCACCTAGATGGAAGAGATTACACTTTCTTTCTTCTTCGCCCCGCTGGTTGAAGATAAACTCTTTCCAGCTCACCCAGTCGATAGGCACCTGTTCCTATAGCTCAACCTCTTCTATGTATGAGACAGACAAGGATGTGCTGGAATTGTTATCGACCACTGTAATCGTTTCTGCAGCGTATTCTTGTTATCGTTGTAGAAGTTCGTACACGTACGCTCTGCGTGAGTTTTGACACAATTTGTGAAGTACCTTTCTTCCCGTAAGATCCCCTCCTCGAATTCCCCATTCGTTATGATATCGAAGTTTTCCTATGGTACTGGTACACCTGTAGCAGCCAGGATGATTCGATTTGCTCAGAAAAGCACGAATAATTTTTAATAACCGTCTGAATGGTGCGTTCAAGCCAAACCCGAAACGGGTAGACACTTCGTGCGGTGTAGGCGATGATGTTACAGCCTCGCCCCCACCTTAAATATGGATCTGGTGCAAGAAAAATGATAGCGGCAAAGTCATCTGACGATATATTGAGCTGCGCCAGCGCCGAAGGTAATGACGTCAAAAACACAGCGTGAGCCGCGTGAGAATCAGCTGAAACATTTTAGAATTCATTTTCATGGAAACTTGATTACTTGCGACTGCATGGCTTGGCATAAGTTATTACAGTACGGAGGAGAATACACAGTACTGAGAATTCTGTTTTGATTACGAGCGCCACGGGCATCCACCGGTTTTTCCCATAAAGAAGAGAGGTAGCACAACCTGGCGCTCCGTGGTGTTGGTAAACTCAAGTCTCGAGAAGGCGGCCTTTCGCTTTCTCTACCTTTCCTTCCTCCTCTCCCTTTCTCATGCGATGCTGTGCCGCGCTACAAACTACGGTCCTGGGAAAACAACATCTTCTCCTCACACCAACCACGTCTCTCTTCTTGTTCCCTCTTGCAGCGTGTTTTTTTAATGCTTACAGGACCAAGAACCTAGACGAAGCCATTACGGCATGGTCTTTCTCCTTATAGTCCTCCCTGTGCGGCTTGGCCATCCCCTTGCAAGCGTTATCCCTTCCGGCTCCTACTTGCAGCCATTTTTTCTCCTCCCTTGACTCGCGTTAGGCTCGCTTTTGACGGCATTCTCGTGTCAACTTATGACCGCCAACATGCGTCGCTGCTGCTCATCGCATCAAAAATCTTCGCCCGCAGCGTTTCGGCCGTGAAAGGTGGACTCCTCTACACACTCGCATTTCCTTCCTGCGCCTCCCGGTTCCCCATTCTTAGCAGTGCACCGCTAACAATGGGGAACCGGGACGTCGTTCACTAATCGAATTTCCTTTCGAATGCCTTACAGGGGTATTCAGTCTCCAGATTTGGCTTGGTTTTCTTAATTTCTTGAATCCGCCTCCTACTCTACGTTGCTGCCGCGAGAACCGCGGCAGATTTGTCACACGCTCTTCACACAATGCGAGGTCTCCGATTATCCTGTAAACAACACTGTCGCGCACTGTTCTTCGCGGAACTCTCCGGCTATGAACAGGCGTTATTTAATCTATATGGTTTATACATGTTTTTGAATTCAAGCAGACCGCCTACCTCCTTCCAAAAACGCAGGCAAAAAGCACAGAAAAACATGATTCAAAATATAGAAAAGCACAGGAGACAGACGAATTAGTTTTCCAATGAAGAAAGGTCACACACACACATACACACACACACACGCACGCACCACACACACACACACACAGACACACACACACATTCTTCCTTTCCGTCCTGTTTCCGCCGCTAGATTTTAAACGCACGGGCTTACATCTGATTGGCCAAAGAGAGAACACGCAACCAGCCAGCTGAGTCAATGGCGTATCGGCGCCACGCCTACAACAACTGCTGTGACCGCTACGCCAAAGACACATGTTCGGCAAAAACAGCTGGGCTGTAAAGGCTGAGGACGTACACACGAGTCTACCTAGCAGCGCTCTTCAGCACCGACGTCCGCTCAAATATGCGCCCTTATAAAGAAGCACACACGCCTATAAAGACACGCGACAATTTCATTTCCACCGAGTAGGCGATAGAGAGATGTTAAAAAATAAAAAAAAGCACTAACAGATACATGCCCTACTGTGCCTGCCTACAGAGAAAGAACAAAAAAAGAAAGGGTGACACTGGCTTCGCAATAGACGGTAGCTAGAAAACCATGCGATGGCTCTCGAAGCACTGATCCTGCCCGGGCTCTCGGAAACAAATGACGGCCTAAAGCAGCGCTGACATTTCTGCGGACAAGGCTCCACGATGCTAGCAACGGTAGCACGACGAGCAAGAAACAACCTACAGGGTGACAATGATAGGCGGCCCAAAGAACGTGCAATTTTCTTGAGTGCAAGAAAGTGGCAAAGGGTTAAGGAGCATATCTCAAGAAGCAAGATATGTTCGAATTGTAAAGGAAGGATACGCCTCCAAGCAAAATCAGAAGCGTTTTCGGATTGCGACGTTGAAATAAACTTACATCACCGAAAACAACGTAGGGCAGACGGAAGGCACATAATCGTGCGCAAAGGCGGAGGGGTGGGGGGGGGGGGGGTTGATCGCCCTCCCTAAACACCTTAAGAGGGGCGCCTAATTTGCGCCACACCTCCACATTGGATCGCGTTTTCACGGAAATGACCTAATTAGGAGAGGGCTGAATGGAGGAGGGGGCGCTGAGGTGAACATTACTCTAGCTTTCACGTTTTCTGGGCTGCTATTGTAAAGCTTTGGCCCTGAGATCAAAATTAACTCGCAGTACTTTCATCGTTTTCTTTCCACCACGACTTCTCAACGTTGACTTCTCAATGTAAGCGTGGAGAAGCCTACGGAAAAACTAAAATCCTCTATTATGGAATTTTAGCACGTTCGGTAATCCGCTATACGCAAAGGCGTACGGTATACCGGAGAGTATACATACTTAGTAGTTTCTCCATGCGGATAACGCATGCCGTTGTCTGTCGCAGTCAAGTGACGCCATCTATGCGTGATAAACATAACATGCAAACCCATATAATCTATGTCCTCCGAGATAAGGTCAGCCATTTACTAAGCCTACAGCCTGAATAATTTCATTGTGGCTCTCACAGAAACGGCACTGAATTGTCACGGGCACTTTACTGTCGAAGCTTCGTGACAGAATGCTAAGGCTACTACAACAGTCAGAAAATTGAGGACTACAGAGAGTGCGAAGGCCGCTTAAAAAATTCGAAGCGGACGGCATACGCTTTGGGCAGTCGGCCATGTTTGCGTATGCTCCGTTTACACCGGTACTCCGCTCTACGCAAAGTGCTTTACCCGGCACGCTTAACTTAACTAATAATACTAGCACTAAACGTGGAACGGTTATGCCTAGGTGAGCGAACCCAAGCGTTTAGTCCAACGGAACCGACAGCTCAAGGGCAGCAACGCCACGACAGAATAGAACCAGGGGCTCGTGCAATAATAATTTCAACAGCACCGCCGTCGGTAGCGTTGTTGTGAGGTCGCCAGTCAACAACGCAGTGGCCCCCACCGACAGTCGTCAGGTGCGATGACGTAGCGAAAAGCCATTCGCTCACGCTGTATGGGCGTGGACGTTGTGGCAACACTAGCGCCGCCAGCGTGCGCTTGGAGATTCCAGGAGCGAACGGCAAGGCTGCCGCTGCAAGCATCAAGAATTCAAAGGGGGGAGGAACAGCAGAGCTTCTCCACAACACACTCATGATTTTATGCAGCGGGCATGGAATGCAACAAGGGGAGGCTTTCCGTGTGATGACCGTAGCTGGGAAAGGGTGCACGAAACTAGACGTTCGGACAATCCACCGTGATAGCACAGCGACCAGCGTTGTTGTTGCGGTTAAGCTTGAGGTCGTGGTTACAATCCAGGTACAGCGGCCGTATTTCGATTGAAATCAAATACAAAAAAAGAGCGTATCTCAACTATCGCAGGCACGAATGACTCGCGCAGCGGTGAAGGTTCGCAAAATAAGGGGGCTAGCGCCGCTGTGGAGTTTTTTCGTCTGTGGTCCTGACAGCAGTCTCTCTCTATCTCCCTCTCGTTCTCTTATTTTTTCTTCCGTCGCCCATAACAAGTCACACTGCAATGGTCCTAGCTCCAACCTTTCTCTCTCTGCGTCTCTGTGTATTTCTTTATCTTTCGGTTTCTCTTTCACGTGTTGCATTGTTAGTTGCAAGGCAATAGTATAATAGTAGGCAATCTGCCGCAATATCGCTGTTCGTAACAAAAGAGTTTCTGACACTTGACTTCTTATTAAGGCAGTAAGGCAGTGGCAACGAGCGATTGCGATCAAAAGCATTCGCGAATTTAGACGTCAACTAGTGTAATATCATTGTGTTCTTACATGACGATTTGTTAGTACAGCTGCGAGGTACAAGAATTCGGATGTCATGAAATCTGAGGGCGAGCCTTATTGTCGAGTTTATTCCCGGGTACTTTTTTTACTTAATTGTGAAAAACTTGAGAAGGCGGGCTACCAGGCACTTGTGTGCACGCTCTATTGCCAACGAAGTTTCGCGTGCGCCAAAACGCACCTAGCGGACCCCTTGAAATCTGGCTTTGCCTTTCTAAGCGTCTTATAGCGGAAAAGCCTGCTTTACATAATCAGCTTCGTTTTTTTCTGCCAACGGCGAGGATGTACTATATTGTGAAGTTGTGAGAGCTCTTTTTACAGTGGTAAGCACATCATGTCTATATGGCTTCCGCTGTAATACTTTAGTATTACGCTTCTTTTCAACTATGTTACGGCTTGTACCACTCCACGTGTTGAACGTCTGTAAATTTTGCACCCTGATACGCAATTACTCTCCAAAGAGTGGCAGGCAACTTCTGTGAGCTTTTCCATAGAACAAGCATTTCACTACAACTCCTTTGATGCTACGCTTTTGCTGCACCTTATAGAAACACTTACTCATTCGCCAATAGATTCAATGACCATACGAACGTCGATATGTGACGTATTTTCTAGAAGAAGAAAAAGAAGAAGAGAGAAAATAAGTTTTGTTGATCCATCTTGCGACGGACTAGACAGCCGAGATCTGTCTCAGCGGCTTTATCGATGCAAAGATTCCCTGTACGTTTGTTGTTGGTACCGCGTTCACCGCGGACAACTACAAACAGCATTACATTGGTCTGACTCATTGCCGGTTTAGTATCGTACGTCCCTCGGGACCTCGCACCATGCACGCTAATGGTTTAGAAGGAGATGACAGCGCTACCTCAGCAACTCGAATCAACATGTCTCCGCCAAAGTGCGAATATTGACTCATCGCGCACTTTGGCGAGTGAACGCAACTACTGCGCTTTATCTCGAGCACCCTTTTTTTAATGCTTGTGCCTTTTCCTACTACTCTCAGTGTAGGATAGTCTACACGAGTGCTACAGTCTCCCAGTCTTCCCTTATTTTCCCTGTCGTTACTAAATGACACATTTCGCCTAGCGTGTATGCGTTCCATGTATAATATATCGCGCAGCGCTGTCTCTCACATAACACCCCAACCAAGTACATTAGAAATCGATCAGAAGGTGCCCACGCGGCGAGGAGCTAGGTAATGGATGAATCGTGCGCCGGAAGCTTTCGGGGGGCCATAAGCTGTAGCAGCTGGTACACGCTGGACACCATCTATCAAGGAACACAGCTATCACGGGAGGGGTGTGGATTATCTCCATTCCGCATAATTAGTGACTGAGATGTCGCTATAGTGGCGGACATTGTTCCGGTAGGTGGCGTTCTCCTACCTGTCAGTGAAGGCCACAGTGGCTCTATGGTGCTACTCACCAGTGCTCTAAGCAAGCTATGCCACACAGCACATGAGCATTAAAGCGGCACAGAACGTCACACCTCTATTTGCGCTACGCGTGGTTATTTAAATAGCCAGCCATAACGCACGCTGGGTGTGAAATCCCTCGCCCCTCGAGGCCGTCGTTCAATCTGTTCATCTGATTGGAAGCGCCGGTAGTAACTACACAGAGGCGTTCTGTGTCGCACGTGTTAGCACACTCAAGGCAAAAAGATTTTAAAGCTCAGGTGAGTTATGATACAATGTTTCCTGGTCTTTCTGCACATTGCGTAAGCGGCATACGACTTTTTAGCGTGACAACGTCTCTGCCACCGTTTTCAACGCCGGAATCCCTCACGAGGGCTGCACGCCGTACGTGATACACAGAAATCCACACAAAGGTTAATTCATCACGCCGTGACAATAATTGAACTTATCAAGAAATCGAGGTATATATAAACCGTTATATAAAACTGTGAGTATTGATTCTATCGCCGATGCGAAAAAAAAATTTCGATGTCGTGTTCACGCCTTGATACACAGTAACCCAGGCTACACGGAATACAGTAAAGTGGTGCGTTGTCAGTGCACGTTAAAGAACCCCAGGTGGTCGCAATTTCCGGAGCCCTCCACTACGGCGCGTATCATAATCAGATCGTGGTTTTGGGACGTTAAACCCCAGAAATCAATCAAATCAATATAGGAAACTGTTGATATACTGACGTACGTAGCGTTGTTTACTCTCCTCCCCCTTTCCTTTTTTTTAAATTCTCCTATCCTTATGGCTGTCGCTAAGACGACGTCACCTCTAACCACAAATCTCAGCCGTCGAGTGTACTCGACAACCGATCATGTCGAAAGACGAGAGAAAGATCGTTAAAACATGCCTGCGCGCATAACTCACCAAGGGCGCTATAGCTCACTCCTTGCAGTCTAAGGGAGAACGACAGTGGTTTGCGACACTTCCGAGTATTGAACTATTGCCGGAACATAATATGTTAGAGTGCCCAATGTACATGTCGACGTGGCAGACGGCTACGAGTAGCTTATACTGTTCACTTTTTTTCGGGAAACAAGCCTGCAGGGGAGCAAGCATCGTCCTCGGCAACCGGTAGCCATGAAGTTGTGCTCAGGTCTTGTTTCCATCACTATATGTCTCTTTTGTGCGCCACATTAGTGTGCCAGTAAGAAGAGACAGAAGAAGGCATCCAGTTAAGTGTCTCTAGCTACGTTCCCATTATGAACGCCTAGCCACCCCAGGACCATCGGTTAACTCAACCGCGCCTCCACGTATACTTCACTTTCGATCTCACTCTAGGAGCCCTAAAGCCTCGCCAGTCGACAGTCAAATCCCCACGGCGCCAGAGCCTTGTCCCAGCCACGCTACGACTCGAGCAAACATGGTAGGAAGAAACAAAAATGAAGTCATATCTCACTAGGGCGGATGAACAGCGAGCAAAAGACATTGACTGAAGCACGACGGAAACAGACCACTGCAACGATCGAGGGACACGAGGCTCCGATACTGGAAGGAAGTAGCGGCAAATGCCAAAAAGAAAGAAAAGGGAGAGAAAAATACGTCTTCGTTTCAGAAGCAGCCAGTTGCCAGAGTAGGCCTAGGTCTCAGTCGGTTTGCTAACCAGTTCGGATAAGCGGCCCTGAGAAAGTTCCAGGAACTCGAGAAAGCTCCAGGAACTGGGTCTAAGCAGCGAAGGCGGCAGGCTTTTGACGCGGCGACGACGCGATGAGCTTCCTGCGTGTGTCGAAACAAGGTCGGCCCGGCAATGTTTATCTCACTGTGCTCGCTTCCCTCTATCGCACGTCTTTCCTGCTGTCCCTTCTCTCATCTCCTCTCCTCTCTCTATCTTTCACACACACTTTCTCTCCAGCTCTCTCAGTCTCACTGTTTGAACAGACTTGAAAGCGGGGCTGGTGGCGAGTTTGTAAGAGTTCGTGTTGGATATGAAGCGCGAAACAGAAACGACGACAAAGAGAGAACTAGCCCCCGAGAAACTCGTCGCGTCTATGTACCCTCCTTCAGTAGTCCCGTGCAGCAGTGTGGAAGCTACAGGTGTCTTAGGCCAATCAGGAGGGGCGAACACAAGTTAAACATCCTCTTCATCGCCATGGCGTCTGCCAATGATGGACGCTGCGGCGACAGCGGCAGCTTTGGAAAGAGGATGAGTATGTGGGGCCCCTCTTGGCAGGAAAGGCTCGCAGATGCGTGTTCGGGCAATGGCGTTTCGTTCCGCTTCCGATTAATTCTGCGCTCGATGGCCTCGTAGCCCTGACTCTGCTGCCCGGAACTAGTGAAACGGAGCGCAGTTCATTCCTGTGTTGTCATTTCTGTTTTGCCCTTGTTGAGCAACGTGGGAAAAACTGCGCACCAATGACACGGTTGTTAAAATCAGGTGTTCAACAAGTATAATGCTTGCAAGTTCGCAGCACACGAAAAGCTGTTGTTTCAAACACTTTCAAGTATTGGCTGAGATGCAACTTTCATGCTTTATTTTCCTCGTGGGTAGCCGTTATTAGGCTTTTCACAAGTTGTAGCGGCGATGTTAGTGGTGGTGTTCTTCCTTCGGTTGGACTATGGTGATGCTCGTCGTTTCTAAGGTGAACGGGCATTTCTCGGTCAACCTCTTTTGCTGTTGCTATTATATTGCTACGCGTTGCAAGGAACAGTCAACAGATACTCTTTACAATTTGCACCGTAAACAACCAAGGCACAGACTAGCCCGTGGTCCGAGCACAGAGGTCCCACACTTTTTCTTCCTGTTAAGCATCTGTCGCTGGCACTGTCCTTAAACAGCACGTTATATCTAAACAATACGGAGCTTCATGGCAACCGCGGGGAGTCGCGTTCACAATGACAAGGTTAATAAATAATAGGCGTACAGTGCTCAGCGAATAAAACGCGATACTCGATATCGGAGCTTTCTCCATCATGTCTTGGCGCTGGGGACACATAGCTGATTCACTGTATTACTCAACGAAGGCGAGATACTTCATGAAGCATTGTTATTTAGTTTGGAGCCTCTCCGTGATCACCCAGAGCTCTGCAGTAGCACAAAATGCACCAGCCATCACCTGAATCGAGTATCTGTATCAATCCCTTTGCACTGTACAAATAAAATTGGATTGTAAACGCCCGCCTATGACGCCACGAAAATATAACTTTGCGAGCCACGCGCATCACCTGGCCGGTTTTACAATGACGTGCGCACGCATTCAGCCTGGAGATGCTCGTGGACCCCGCCGCGGTGGTCTAGTGGTTATGGCACTCGGCTGCTGATCCGAAGGTCGCGGGATCGAATTTCGATGGAGGCGAAATGTTGAGGCCCGTGTGCTGTGCGATGTCAGTGCACGTTAAAGAACCCCAGGTGGTCGAAATTTCCTGAGACCTCCACTACGGCGTCTCTCATAATCAGATCGTGGTTTTGGGACGTTAAACCCCACAAATCAAATCGGATGCGCATGGCCCGACCGTGCGGGTTAAACGCGGCATCCACGAGGTGCATGCGTGGAACGCGCGGTGTGTGTCCCGCCGAGATGAAGACTGGTGACGAGTGTGCGCGACCCGTATGGTCGTATGCCTTGCGCAACCATTTCGCAGTTCTTCAAAACTATTGTTATTATTAAATGTTTCTCTATATAGTTCGCGAATAGGCGCCTGCATCGTTGAGTCCGTGTAGCATACGGAGCGAACTCCCCGCAATAAGACACGTATAGTCGCACGTACTGCCTGTCCTTCAACTGTACTATCCCTGCGGCAAAGTGTTACAGCAGTGCAAGAAACTTATTTGCACCCAGGGTTCCGACCACATGCTCCACGTCTAAATTGGAGCTGTCTAGACATGCTCAATGTCTAAACCACTGGAGCGCGAGGAGGGAGGCAAAAGAAAAATTGGCCGCGTGTATTCGTGCTTCGTTGCAAATGTCGTCGCAGGACGATAGTCTTTGCCGGCTGTACTACGTTGAGTGGGATATGGACGCCACCTGGCAGCGCCGTCGAGGAACATGAGCTTGTGCAAAATCCCTAGGCAACTGCCAAGTGGCAGCATCAAGCCGGGGCATCAGGTCGGCAGCGGCCTTTTTCGTGCATAGCGTCGCATTTTTAGCGCAACCTAAAGAAACACTAGGGTCTTAAGAATTGCGTATCTATGTATTTTCTAGTAAACGAACACCCCACCTAATACTTACGTATTGATGTTGCGCCTCAGATATGCGTAATATTTGCTTTTTGATCGACAATGTTCACAAGTATGAACGCAGCTACCAGATGGCTGGGCGTTAGATAAGCGCTTGAACTTTGGCCGGGTGGCTGAATCGTGTGACAGACAGGCAAACAAACAAACAGACAGACCAAAATTTCTGCGTTCAAGTATCCTAATAAAGACGATCGTCTTTAATACGGCCAAATACGGACACATGGCATACATAGCCAGATATGCATACATGGCCATATATGCATATCTACATATATGCATATGCCTCTATCACGATTTGGGCCAATACGGCCACATACGGGCAAGTGTCACATATAGCCCCATATGCCCAATTCCTGATATCGCCATATATGGCATTTTTGTAAGGGAAGGCCTCCTGCAACGCTCTCCATCTTTTCCTGTTATGCGCAAGCTGATTCAGCTCTATATGTCCCTGCTCTCTATATATCTCCCTCTGTTTTGTTCTATTATCATCGCCGTTTATTCCACGCCTATTCCATCACACGGGATTGTCAAAATTATGCCCGGTTAACCTGCCTGTCTTTCAAGCCAAGGCTCTTGGACATCGGCAGTGCGCTTCAGCGGCTCAGAAGAAATCGAAGGCTCTACTGACGTACCCGCAGCTGACATGTCTATGCGACCATCTCTAGAGAATGGCCGTCTCAGTGACATCCATCCTATTCAACCCGTTCCCCCAGGGCAGGATAGCAAACCGGATGAGCGTCAGATTGATCACCCTGCATATTTCCTTGCTTCTTTCTCTGCCTTTCTCAGTATCTTTTTTTTTCCTTTTCATGTTCCGAAAATTAAAATGTCGACATATCTAGCCCTCGCTTTCTGAGCCAGATAGCTAGCTATGTGTGAACTCTGCTAGAGAGCACTAGACATACAGTAAGACTTCTTGTATAGCCGGCCATCGGTAAGGACCTGCTCAAGCCATTATTTTTTCTCTCCTGTTCTGTGTTTTCCCTTCGTGTACACTTTTGTACCCACGCTATTGCATTAAAAAAGAGAAAGAAGAAAGGCAAGAAAACAGAAAAATAAAGGCGACGCAGGCGATGCGGACTACCGTCCCTGAATTTCAATAGCGACTGCAGGCGCTTTAATACACATGACCATGACTGGCGGAAAGGTCAAAACGACGCCGCTTTCCTCGTTTGGAGGCTGAAAAACATCGCGGCATTTGAGAAGAAACCTGATTTTCCGGTAGGCAACGGTGTTGCGTGAAGGTCACAGAGAAATAAAAATTCAAAAAAAAGGATAAGAAACGAAAAGAGCGAACGAAATAAAGCATTAACACGTCGATGGGGGAAAAAGGAAAGTGTGTACGGGAAATAAGGAAGCCGCGTGGCAGGCGCGTTTCGGGAGAGATGAAACACGTGAACCAGAAAAGTGGAAATTCTAGGATGGATCGCAGCGCGGTGGTGCAAAGTGAGGTCAACAGCAACAAACCTTGGCGCAGGGAGTGTATATATATATATATATATATATATATATAATATATATATATATATATATATAATATATATATATATATATATAATATAACAGAATTGACGATGCACCTCTTTACAGAACGACGGTTTATCACATCAACGTTTCGGTCGGAGCCCGACTTTTTTCAAGACATGAAAAAGGTCGGGCTCCGACCGAAACGTTGATGTGATAAACCGTCATTCTCTGAGAGGCGCATCGTCAATTCTATTATAAAACTGGCGGCAACCCAAGCTATTTTTGCATATACAGTTCTATATATATATATATATATATATATATATATATATATATATATATATATATATATATATATATATATATATATATATATATATGAAAGTCCACACAAGACGCTGTATAACATAAAGACGTCGGAGGACCAACGTCACTGAAAACCTACAAGGAAGCGCTGCGCTTGCGCTCCTCAATCGTCTAAATTTACAGAAGTGAAGAGTACAAGATACTAACGGCACATTATCTCCGCTAATGTGTTCGTGTAACATTAGCTGACGCTTATCTGTAGATACGTGGTGGTGCGTGTCTCTATCGTCACAGTCGTGTTTTGTAATGGCAAATACGGAGAGAAGCTGCCTACAGCGTAAAAAAGATGATTATGAAATTTGCACGGTGCGGAGCCACCGATGCTCAACCAGCGCCGATCAGCCAGACACGCAGAGAAATCGGCAAACAAGTTCGACTCGCAGATTCTAACGACGAGGTCAAAATTACAGACAAATAAGGAAAATTCCTGAAAGGTGCATCGATAGCCGGGCAAGACATATTCGTGAGACAAATCGAATAAGCGTGCCGAAGCGTCGGTCGCCGAGATGTGTCCCAACGTTCGGCAGTCAATGAATCAATCACTTCCACTTTATTGATAAAGTCAAAGAAACGTGTGGAAATTATCTGCACCAATAACCTTTGTTGGCTTAGAGTCGGTCCGCATTAGAATGCATCAAACATAGGTTAGCCATGCAAATATACTGCATATCTACACAAGCAGTTTATTGTAATAAAGCAAGGCAGTACTAGTACAAGAAAACATGTTTATAATCACATCATCACAACGCAAATAACAAGACTATCATATATAATGAGAGCGTAAAGAGGCGCCCGCTTGATATCACCTAACCAAGCTTCATGACTCGAAATGTTGAGGCCCGTGTGCTGTGCGATGTCAGTGCACGTTAAAGAACCCCAGGTGGTCGAAATTTCCGGAGACCTCCACTACGGCGTCTCTCATAATCAGAGCTGGTTTTGGGACGTTAAACCCCACAAAACAACATCGGAATGAAATCCAGTCCAGATGGCCTTGCCCAGCACGAGTCTCCAAGCACCACTATATATTTTGGCCGCGTCATTTACAAACGTTATCCTCTGTTTCTGCTAGAGCGTACAACATAACCAGGGGCACATGGGCGCCCTTGGTTAGCGCTATGTGTGTTCGTCTGGGCATGTGTGCATGTGTGTGCGTGCATCTATGTGCTCATGCAGAGCTGTGTATCCGTGCGACTTCTGCCTCGTGTATTTCTTGTACTGTTCAATATTTTTTTCCTCATTTTGAACTGCAAACCAACTCGCCCAAGCGTTTCTTTTGTTCGCTCTCTCCCTGTGTGTGTGTGTGTGTGGGGGGGGGGGGGGGGCAGCGATACGGAGGACCAAAACCGGCATACACTTTACGAAATTGTATATGGTGGCAAAGTGAAGGCTACGGGTGACGAGTCGATAAACAATACACGCGGCTGCTTCGCACACGACCCTATAGATATACAACAATTGAAATATACACGCGTGTTTCCACACGACGACCTAGCGCATCCCCCTAGCCGAGTGCTTGACTTTGAAAAATACTGTAGGCGGGCAGTGCTAAACTTCAAGGCAATAACGCAGCGGTGGTTTTCTCGGAGACAAAAAACGGGAAAGGTCACACGGCCCATAAAATGTGCGCAACGTAAACAACGCGGCCGCGCTACCAAGGTCGACGCATGATATATATAGCGCACCATGCGCAGTGGACTACGAGCGAGACCCAGACATATTGCAATGGCATATGAGCCGAATAACTTCAGCGGTTATACACAGCAAAAAAATCCATTCCTCGCAATTCGCGGTCCTTCTTATATACACTTGTCCTTTTCTCCACGCATATATCCACTTGCTTGCGTTGTGTTGCTACAGCTGTTGTATAATATTGTTCTATTGATGCTACATTGTCTTGCCATTTGCCTTTCCATTTTTTTATGCTTCCTTCATCGTGGCTCCCCCTACAGTCTTCGGACTATGGGACCCTAGTCTGTAAAACGTATCCTTCATTTTATGTATCGCTGCTTTGCTAACAATAAACTTCAAACTTATTTCACACCAACCCTGGCGGTGCGTAGATCGGCTCAACAATGCGCGCCAGAAACACACAGAGACATAGAGAACTTTATTGCAGTCCGCTGAAGAGTACTGCATGATCAGATTAGCACCGCGGCTCGCTCCGACGTAGGGACGGGAATGCCAATCCTTACCGCCGCATCGTGAAAAAAAAAAATAATAGAAAGAAATAAAATGAGAATACTGCGAGGGAGCCAACGCAAGAAAATGCCCTTGAGTCAAGGCGCAGCGATTCGGCGATGTTCCGTGCAGAGGTTGCTTGATTGCCTTGGGGGGTTCTACGTCCCTAGAACACCATATTATGAGAGACGCCGTAGTGGAGGGCTCCGTAAATTTCGACCACCTGGGGTTCTTTAGCGTGCACTGACATCGCGCAGCACACGGGTTTCAACATTTCGTGTCCATCGTAATGCAGCCACCACGGCCGGGATTCGACCCTGCAACCTTCGGATCAGCAGCTGAGTATTATAGCCACTAGATAGCCGTGGGGGCGCCGTCTATTGAGCTGCGTCGACAGAGACTTCTGCAGCGGTGGGCCGATCCCGCCAACGCAGTTTTGCCGGTCATCCTGTTTCACAGAGTGAAAGGATGCTGCTGAATATTAGTTACTCTTTTTAAGAAACCTACGTTCACGTTCACTTACCATATACAGGCTGCTCAGGGAGATTCTTCTGAGTACTGTGCAACTGCGTCACCTTAATTGTCTTCACAAAACCCGGTATTGTAGAGGCCGGTCCACACTATTAAACGAATGCTCAAAATTAGCCAAAGGTGAGACCGCCTTAAAGGGGAGAATTTTTCGCGTACGGTCTATAGCATACAGTACCATTTACCGCAGCTTCATCGTCGGTGGCGCATAGGAGCGAAACTTAGAAACCGTGTGTAAGAGTGCGCCGTTTCCTTTTTAGTACCCGGCAGCCTTTTCCGGGTGCTACGAATTTTTCTAAACGCGGTGCTTTTTTTTTTTTTTCCTTTTCTTTTTCCTACAGTCGCCCGATTCCGCCCCGCGGGCCGGTAGACGGCGCGGTCGGGGCCTCAAACCGAGGTCGTCGCTTCTGACACAAAGGCATCCTATTTCTAAAGGTACGCGTAAACACCCCGCAGGGGTTTCCGAATGTACTACGACAGCTCGTCTCGCGGGAACTATTTCGGGGCATATTTATAGCGTGGCGGAACACTCGAGGTACCCTTACCTTCGCGCCCAAAAAGTGGGTAAAAAAGGGGGGGAGTGAATTGAGCAACGCCGACGACACTGATGGAAACAAGTAAATGATCCGGCGGCTGCTTTGCGGTGGAGATGCCCCTGGGGATTCACGTTTAACATGGACACTAAGGTGAGCAGCAACGTCTCTCGTATTAGTATGCTTTAGCTTTTCACAATACACCAAAAACCCCAATCTTGTGAGAACAAGACCCTCGGTAAGCTAGAAAACGCGCAAGAATGAAATGCGGGTGGCGACGCAGCCTTGATTGATTGATTTGTGGGGTTTAACGTCCCAAAACCAGCTATGATTATGAGAGACGCCGTAGTGGAGGGCTCCGGAAATTTCGACCACCTGGGGTTCTTTAACGTGCGCTGAGATCGCACAGCACACGGGCCTCGACATATAGCCTCCATCGAAATGCAGCCGCCGCGGCCGGGATTCGATCAGGCGACGTTCGATCACCGCAGCCTTGAAGTTCAAGCACTAAAACGCGTGACGCCACAGATATCTGACGCCGTCTGCTAAGATCTGCGTAACCATTTATCGGCAAGAAAGACCTACATTGTTTTCCAACGAAGCCAGAGACTTACCACAGAAGGTTCCAGAGCATTTCATGGAAGGAATTTGGGCGAGAATACCTTAAAAAATAAATAAATAAATCGTCTCTGTGACGTCATTAGGTTCCGAGGTTCTGGAGAAAATTTCGAAACTAGGACTTTGGCATTCACTTTCTCTTTCAATATTGGTCCTAAAATGTTCAAACTAACGGCCTTCGAGTTATCGCATACAGGCTATCATTCTAAGCAACTTATCTAAATATAGGTTATCATTTTAAGCAACTTTAATTTTTCAGTAGAAGTGTCCATTGAACCCTCCCAGTGGCCGTTAACCGGTCCTTGCTACTCCGGAATCCTCTCCCTTTTCCAGTTCCACGGATAGTGTGTTCGAACACATAGTGACACTTTTTGAACCGCGCTAACACACACGGAAGAAGAGGCAGGCAAGGCGTGCGCGGGCTCGCCACCGGTTGTTTGATGGATGAAAATGACATATATATACAGTGGAACATGAAAACAGCCCAGTGGCCATCAATACATACATATGTTCTCTCACAAATTAGCATCTAACAACCCTATGTCACAATTAGCAAGTCACGCCGAAGATTAGCTTACACATCCACCTGTACATTTAATTTAATATGCCTGGAACAGTTCCCGGGTGATGCGGCCCCTGTGACGGTACAAAATTCTAGTTGATTAAGGAGTTTTCTTGGAACACGCCTAGTTTTGTAACGTGGCTGCACAGTGCGTGTGCACACTGAACGGTCTGCACTTATATTCCGGTTTTCTTTATTGTGAAAAGCATGGGAAGGTAGGCTACTTACCTCCCTCGTGTAGGGTCGAAAAACCATACGAAGTCTGATCAACATTTGTGTACGCAACTTTTTTTTTTACTGGAAATTGATGTATTTTCTCAGCCTCATGATTCGGATCAGGGGTCACTACCTGGCCTAAGTAGACATATTAACTTACTATACTTCCAATGCCTCACCAGCTGTCTCAAACCGCTGTGCTCGCCCAAGGCTATTGAACATTACTTTAGTTTTCTAGTTTTCTGCATATTAATTATTAGGAGGATTACATTGGAGTGGAGTGCATTCGGCAAGCATTGTCAGATAATGAATGGTAGCTTTACCATTTTCTCTTAAGAGGAAAGTGTATAACAGCTGCATGTTACCGGTACTCATCTACGGGGCTGAAACTTGGAGGCAAACTAAGAGGGTTCAGCTTAAAATGAGGACGACGCAGCGAGCTATGGAACGGAAAATGGTAGGTGTAACATTAAGGGACATGAAGAGAGCGGAGTGGGTTAGGCAACAAACGCGTGTTAGAAATATGTCTATAGAAATTAAGAAGAAATTGACGTGGGCGGGCCATGTAATGCGAAGACAAGACAACCGTTGGTCATTAAGGGTAGCAGAGTGGATTCCTAGAGAAGGCAAGCGTGGCAGGGGGCGGCAGAAAGTTAGGTGGGTAGATGAGATCAGGAAGTTTGCAGGGATAAATTGGGCCCAATTAGCGCAGGACAGGGATAATTGGAGATCCATGGGAGAGGCCTTTGCCCTGCAGTGGGCGTAGACAGGCTCATGATGATGATGATGATAATGATGTATCGTATTCGCTATATTGATGTCGGTGCATCTCACGAACACAGGTTGCGCGCGTGCATTTCCAATCCTAGATCACTTGCATGAGTTGCCCTTCTTGCAGACTAACGTCCTTGTAGTGGTTCTCCATTTTCCTGTGCCTCTTGTTTCTTCTTACCGGGCTTCCAACGCAGCCCCGGGGCATATCTTCGTTTAAGCATAAGAATTCTTCAGACCCCCGTTCTTTATTTTTCGGTGACGCAGGTCACCGTACAGGCGTGCATTTCTTAACTCATCCGCTTCAAGGTAGTCACAGCGACCTTCTTTTTTGTTTCACATCGGACATAGGAATGTTGCCAACACCTTCTACAAAGGAAAAAAGAGTGAAAGATGGAGAACGCGTGCACGAAATCCTTTTCTATAAATCTCATCTAAATGCCGCTTCCTTTGTGTCCGGGTGGTACTGTCGTAGCGAAACCACGAGAACGGCGCGGAGGCGCCTGTGAGGGATTGCCACATCGAATGGAAACAAATGAAGTTTTCTTCGGGGTAGGCAGAAAAAAGGCTGCTTTGTTCGGGAGTACAGGAATGTTCCTTTGCGAAACAAGACGATGCAGACTCGGGCGAAGCGTGGAAAAACGGATCAGGCATCAAAGGGCATGCCACGAACACGGCTGTGTATATATACATATATATGAAAATACAGCATATCCACGGAGTAAATGATGATGAGTGGACGAAGCTCGGGAGGTTCATCGTAGATCGTGCCGAGTTCCGGATTAATTTAGTTAACGCGCACGCTACGAATCCTTATGGTTCAACTATGCACAAGTGAAATCTCCCACCGGCACTTCATTGCAAGTCAAGATCCAGTGCCTATATATATATATATATATATATATATATATATATATATATATATATATTATATATATATATATATATATATATATATATATATATGGGTGGCCGGTCAACGGTTCTCCAACGCGAGCAGTCGGTATTTCTCAGTCAAGAAACTCGCTAGGAGACGCTGTCCTGCGCCAACGTTGTCTCTCGCGGGTGAGGGCGCGTTCTCCTTCTTTGCGAGCTGGTAGAGCGTTCATCTAAGAAAGAGCGTTTCCATAGTCAACGCGCGCCTTTCGCGCTCTCTCTCTCTCTCTCTCTCACAAGACAGCAGATGGAAGAGTGAGAGAGAGAGAGGCACGCGCCGGGAGGCAAGCGCCGAGGGCGAGCGCGTGCCTCCCGGCATGCCGGTTACGCCTGACGCCTGACGCAGGTCAAGGATAGACTAAGAGGAGCTTCGCCCCTAAAAGGAATCTGTCACCGCGGGCTTTGTCAAGCAGGGAGGCCAGAGACAAAGGCTGAGTGAATTTGCCAGCCGAACACGCCTTTGCGCTGTTTCCAGGGCTTGGGGGTAAGGGAAAAAAATAGAGAAATGTATGGGAGAATATAGTGGGCTCGCATACAGCAGTTGCGCGTTGTGCTGAAAGCAAGACCAACGTGCAGATTTCGTGAACGTTCCAGCGCGTTCAGGGTTCTTTTCTTTTTCTTTTCTTCTCATATAGAAATACCAATGACTGTGTTCCACGTATTTTTATTCGTTGCTTGTTTTTATTGCTATAGGAGCAAGCAAAGCTGGGAAGCTGCACGTATCTTTGCTGAAACTCATCATATGTTAAGGGCACTGTTGGATCTACCTGAGCAGTTTTCTTGCCTGTTTATTATTATTATTATTATTATTATTATTATTATTATTATTATTATATTATTATTATTATAGAAGCTTAGATTCCGCATAGTTCAAATAGGTTGAGTGGTCTCCGAAAGAAAGCATAGCTAAACATGGCGTTTAGCTATGGATAACTTCGTGGAATGTCTAATATATCTGAGAATATGTTCTCCCTCTCTCTCTATCTCTCTCCCTCTCTGTCTGTCTGTCTGTCTGTCTCTGTGTGTGTGTGCGTGCGTGTGCGTGCGTGCGCGCGTGTGTGTGTGTGTGTGTGTGTGTGTGTGTGTGTGTGTGTGTGTGTGTGTGTGTGGTGTGTGTGTGTGTGTGTGTGTGTGTGTGTGTGTGTGTGTGTGTGTGTGTGTGTGTGAAACTTTGTCGCCTTTTCCGTGTTCAGTATTATGCTTGAACATAGCACACTTCGTGCACATGCATACAGGAAACAGCAAGTGTGGTCTGAAAAGAGCCGAAGAGCGCACCGCACAAGAGACACTGCTTTCAAGAAAACTGAAACGGAGAAAGCATGTTAATGCAGGATGTTACCACAAGGATTGTACACGCAATATTCCAGGCTCCGCGCAAAATTCTTTCAGACACTGTAACAGCACTAGTCGTGAAACGAGGCGAAAATATTGCAAAAAAAAAAGAAAAGTTGCGTCATCAACTAATTACGCGCGGAAATTGGCGGAAGCGCCGACAAGCGGCGCGTTGCGCAGGCCTTCCAAAATCTAGCCTGCAGCTCTCTGGTTCCACGGCCTTCGCAAGGTACTCGATCACGAAAACCGAGACGAGTAAATTGCGCGGTATACCGCACGAGCGCGCAAATTGAACGAAGCAAGAGGCAAGCTGGGTAGCCGAGGCAAGTTTAACAGCAAGCGCGTTTAAAGGCTGCATCCACGAATATCGAACAACCCCGCCGGGCGGGAAATATAGGTTCCCTTTTTTTTTGTATTGTATAACCACGAGCTGACGTAACAGCGGTACGGTAACAGGGGCGCTGTTACAGGGCGCTTTATGAAAGAGCCCGCCGGCCCAGGCCAGCCTATAGCTTTAGCAGTGGTAAAACTTGAGTAACCGTCATCTCCCTTTCGTAACCGCTCGGAGTTGGATTACAGATAAGAGTGCTCGTGGGCACGCTAAATGATGTGAAGCTAGGCACTCAGGGACCCATCGATATAGCCGCCAAATTAGTCTTTATAATTGTACACATCGTACAAATCACTAAATTTCAACAAATGAAAATTATTTTCCTCAAGTGGATCGCACAAACCTCGAGAAATATTCAAAAGTGCACGAAAGAACTGGTTGATGCCCATTACTCGATCACACAGCACCATGTGCCACGAATTTGCAGAGTGAATTGTTATAAGTCTTCCGCTTCTTAGTGTCGGTCTTGTGCGACATTTTCTCGCCATTTAAAAGGTGAAATTATAGCACCTAGAGGCGAGGACTTTGATATCCTTGCAACATGTCCTCTTTGCTTGTTTTTGTTTGCTTTTAACTCTCTGACTACACTTTGCGGGCCTTAATTCACCCACTCTCTGCAACGTAGCAAAGTGGAAACTCCTTTCCTTTTCTTTTTTTCTTTCTCTCGATATCGTGCCCCCGTTCGTCGGCTTGCCTGTCTGAAATAACGCGCTCGCTGTTCGCAGCTGCTCCTTCAATTTAAACGTAACGTAGTATGAACACGGATTTCATTTTGTTTTTGTCGCTTTTTATGTCCGTGCCACCAAGTAATTCAATATTCGCGAAGGAGGGCCTTTATTTCGGAAACCTCCCGATGATAACGTTTCCCACTCAGACGCTTACTTTATCCGGTGTCCCTGCGTACCCCGTTGGAAATCGTGACGTCCGGATCCTTCGCATCGGATGACGTTTGCACAGTCGTAAGCAAAATCGCCTGAAAGAAGGTGTGTTGCCTCCTCCTATACTTCTAGTTGTTCTCTTCCTCTCTGTTTTATTTACTTAATGGAACACTTCAGTTCATGCATGCTATACCGGTCCTAATTACATTACAGCAGCCTCCTGGCCTACTGATGCTTATCGTGCGATTTACCCGTTATCAGGCCTGTGCTACATAGGATACCTAAACTCTAAATATTATAAGACCCTTCTTAAGAGTGTAGATAAGTTGTCCCATGAGTAACACCATCTTTTTTGGATGTATAGCTACGACCCAAGGGAAGGGGTATTTTTATACACACCCTTGCTTCGGGTATACGGAAGAAATAGCGGCTGTGCTTTGCGATCGCGCTGTAGGTGGAAAAGGGTTTGATCTCATCTATTATCTCACTTTTGTAACGAAAGAAAACGGGTCAAGGGCTCGTTTTATTTGTTATGAACAACTTAATGAGCAAACAGACAATCTCACTTTGTAGACTGACATGACATCGCAGGAACATCGCACTTGCGCACGCCAATGTACACTCAAACACATTTAAAAACACTCACCTTTCACAACTACAGACTGACAATGCCCTATGTATTTTATCCGAGACGTTGACCTGACATGCAGTGCGAGTGAGTGAATTATCGTTGGGCGCAATTAGAAAATACAAATTCCCAAAACACCTGCCAGTCCTGGGTAAGCTAACTTATAGCCCTGCATCACACAGATCTGTTAATCCAAGCTCGTCTAATATTCAACGCCAAACTGTCAGGAAGTTATACAACTGCAGCCTTCTCAATTACACCGTTAATATAAGAGCGTAAGTTAGCCGAAGAAGGGTGTTGCAAGGGCGTTTCATTTACGAACACCGAATCTCTGAAAATAAGGGTGCAGTAAGGGTATGGCAGGGGCGTTGACAAGAATGCTGGTAGCGAAAACACGCTTTCTGCATCCGGGTGTACGCGTTTTTAATGCATAGGAGTCTTTAGAATATCGCTTAAGAGGCGTAAAAGCGAAATGCGATGTCGTAGATGGCCGAACCCGCGACCTATGATGCCTTCGAAGTCGGAACCTTAGACGGTCGGACATCACACGGATAGGCAGTACTGGACAACAGAAATTGAAAATATGTGACCACACCTTTAATCCTCCCATCCTGTTTATGCGTGCAGTGTGTGTGTATAGTCGATTGTTCTGTCGTATCATGTTAGAGAGCGCAAATGTCTTGACGAGGAAACGTCAAGTGACGTGTTACTCTTTCAAATCTTACGTACTTAATTAGAAGCCGCGAAATATTAAAAGCACTGCACCTATCCTTATGAAAATACATCATTCGCGGACATTAATTAGCATGCTCTACGACTTCTCATTTGAACGTTGGTATATCAATTAACATTATTATTAACATGAGCTCACTTAAAAATAGTATGCGACGTTCAAGACGACAATGAACAATCCTATAAGAGGGCTGCATTCTCGTTAAGCACGTGTGAATATTTTTAAGGCTTGTCGCATGTTAAAAGAAACTGAACCACCCTGTGCGCTGGCCGATAATGTAACAAAAAAACAAAAAAACAAAGAAGAGGAAGAAAAAATAGAAACTGAAGCATCTTCACTAACGTGCCATCGCAAAAACTTGTCAAACAGCTCAGTCGATTGCATCACCTTGCTTATCTGTCTCATAACTTTGCTATAACTTCGCTTATCAGCATCTTAACTAGCGGGGACAAGCGTATTGTCAATACGCGCACGGCATGCGTAGTCGTGTTTCATGTCTCGGGGTCGTCTTCACATTCTTTACCCTCTTCTTCGTCTTCTTCGTACTCTAGGTGTATGGTCACTATCACTCATGACGTCGCTATCACGATATCACCGTCATATTGCGCTATCACTATCACTTTCATGCAACAGTGATCTGAGGGTCTAAACAGCTAAGCTGTTGATAAATGCCGAAAAGAGAACCGCTGCACGTGTCCTTCAGGAATTCGGTGCTCTGTGTATACTCATGGAGGAATGTAGCGAGTTGAGAGTTACGCTTTGTGAACGAGTGCGGAAGATGCAATTCGGCCGGAACGCGTCCCTTGCACGGTGCGTGCTCTGAACGCCTACATTTCCGGTGCAGCTGCCGAGCTTTGCGAGAAAGCCTCGAATGCCGAACGTTTTCGATGCCGTCCCATCTGAACAGTGCGGTCAGGGGGTATTGGTTGACACCGCATTTCCGGGCGCCAGTAGGGCCCCTGATTTGCGCGGGCATCCCGTTAACAGCGCGCGTGATCGAACTGCTTCGCGTCGCTTGTGCATTCTTGAAATGTGCGAGTGAGAACGCACCGGCTAACGCCGCCAGCTGCGGTCGTCACGCCCCAGAATCCCGATCGTCGATTTCTCCGCACTCATTGCGTCGCCATGCGTACAAGCATTGTCCAGCCCCTGGCAACGCATTGTTACTCTGTTGTGTGAGCCGTGTATTGAAGCATCCTCTACTATACGCCGCATTCGCCTTTCATTAAAATGGCTTCGGAGTTTCCTAGGACGTGATCAGTGCATGCCAAGAAAAGCCCGTCGAGCAATTACCCTCATTCCGATGAGGATATGGCGCTATTATAAGGCGAAATCATGACGATGTCTCATACAAATGGTGTCTTGGAAAACTTACAATGATTTTGTCGAAAAGCTCACCTCGTCGCGGTTGGCATACAAAAACATGTCAGGTGACCACAAGAAGCACACAGCAAAAGCGAAGTGGTGACGCCATCAGTTGGCGTCGTGGTGACGTCGCAACGTAGTGTTACGCAGTAATGTCATGACGACACCGCGTGACATCACGGGCGACGTTGTTTATGCCACCAAAAAGCCATCATTGACGTGACTGGTGACGTGACTGATCACGTTTTAACCGAAGAAAACGTCCGTTCTATTCCGCACTTCTCAGAGGGGGAGTCGGCTGGGCGGGGGAGTCGGCTGAAACGTTCTAACGGAATATATGCATTACCGTTGACGCAGTTGCGTAAGCTGCAAGTTTATAGAGAAGTAACGCTTGGACAGCGGCAATGCCGAGCAGAACTATACGCTGTCACATTTCAGCAATTACAGACGCGCGACTCTCATGTCCGGCGACAAGGACTGTAAATAATGTGCGCGAACGGAGCGCGTGTACCCTGCTCGGAAGGCTCGCGCAAGCTTTCGCTGCCACCGTGGTACACAGCTAAGTCTAGAGCGGTGTTGCGACGAATTCGCGAGGACGTTCACTTCGTGATGGCCGCCGAGTTTCAACATCGCATTACGCATTGAGTGTGCGACGCTGCAACATGGGCGGGCCGCGAAATAATGAAGCAGCGTCGCTTGCGTCCCTTGTCGCACGCCGGAACGTATGCTTGTTACCCTCTTCGTCACTAGTACGAACTCTACTCGAGTTCTAAGCTTTAGACATATTTGGGCAATGCTATTCTCAATAAAGCGATTGCGTATAACGTCGTCAAAAAATAAAGAAAAAACATGCAGGACGCATTGGAGATGACGTTTGGCTAATGTTCCTTACTCGTCGCCCCAAAAATTGTTGCCTGCACAGCCGTCGAGAAGCTGAACTAGTGATTAGCAGGTTCGGTTTTGCCATGTTTAAATCGGTTTTCTTCGGTTTCCATCGGTTGTATGTTGTTTTTGCTCAAGCTTACTTTCCTGCTGCTTCATTTCATCACACTGCGTGTGTGCTGGACACCGCGAAAATCAGCTTTTCGTTACCATTTGCCTGTATTGAGAATGTCACTTGCTTGGTTTTCAGGGTTCAATGGCGCAAAAGGCAAGGCATGGCCAGAGAGCTCCACTTGGTTTTCGCTTATTCAGTAATAATATACTGTATGATGTAACACGAATATTATAACACTATATTGTAACCTTATTTATTAAGTACTAATAATTCTGTCACTACGGGGGCGTTTCTGTTTTTGTCACCGGCTGCAGACGCCCTCTTAGGATTTTCTGCCTCTTCGCCAGTTGCCTAAGCAAATGTATCGTTCTTTACCTGAAATAAACAAACTTCAAACGTCAAACAAATTCTACTGAAGTATCGGCCCTCGTTACCTCAACAAGCTAATTTGCCCCGTCCCTTCCTTTCTTTCTTTTTCTTTTTGTTGTTGTTTTACTACAGACGCGTCGGAGAGACAAATCATGCATGTTTTATTGCTTCGTAGCAGGAAAAAAGACAGAAATAGAAAGGAAAAAAGATATTGAGTTCGGTAGGGCAATAAACCACTATTTACGACTAAGGGCGAATTGTATAGACACCTTTCCTTTGATTCTTTTTTTCTTTTTTCTTGGGCGGAACTGTGGGCGGAACTGTGGCCGCGAATATGGCGGCACAATCGAATGCATCGAGCAAGGACGCCAGCTTCTTGCGAATGAAAAATATTAAAAACAGTAAAAGTACAGCACTACCACCCGTGCCAAGCGAATAAGCACGACGCCTCTACATGAAATGTGATCGAGAAAAAAAATAAGAAAAATGTCCTCGCTACGGACTTCTCCACAAGCGTAATGTAATATCACTTCCGCGGCGCCGCAGTGCCGAAAGTACCGTGAACAGCATACACAGTCAAGAACACATCGATTGGCCATTGCAAAACACTCATCTACCCGTTGTGCCTGAGACAGATCGTTGAGAAATCAGCTTACGTTAGACCATGGGCACAGAATGGGCCGCATCAGGCGTACGCATGAAAGGGGATCCTCCTGCGTTTCTGTTCGATTAGCGCTGCAGACATCGGATCATGCATAACCCTCATATATATATATATATATATATATATATATATATATATATATATATATATATATATATATATATATATATAATGAGTGTGTGCGTGTTGACATCTCTGCACGAAGCCGGGCCTGCATATATCGACCGAAAGGATCCCCCGTATATACATACTTCGTTCTCACGTATATCGCAGAGACAGCGATGAGCATCACCATCGCGATCACGAGGAGATTAGTATACGTGCCTGATACGTATATGTGTGCACATTAGATGTCCTGTGCTGCACTGTTTCTCCCCTCCACTCCGGGTCGTGGGTGGAGACAGCACCGCACAGTCCCAGGCGGCAGGGGGAGCCGGTGCGCCGCCCCTGATCCCCGTAAGTGCGGTCGTATAAGAGCACAGACAAGGAACAACCCTTCTCTTTTGAGGTTGATACTTGGGTAGCATGCAAATGGCACGAATGGCATACATTATGCACGCGCAGCAACAATGCCTACAGCCAATCAAGAAACGAACAATCTTCGCATACCCTTTGGGCACATCGCACATATTCCGACGCAGCGCCAGGGCGCACGATAACGCATATTCTCGGGGAATCAGATCGACTATATTTTTCCCCCGTGCCCAGCTGGTTTGTCCTGCAGGCACGAGCGACCAAGGTGAGGAACCCATTTCCGCCACGCCAAGCACCAATCTCCAAACTATTCAAAAGGACAACGCAGTAAAACAAATATGAACGACAAAAAAAAAAATCCATTTGTCCACAAGAGGCAGCAGATGACACTGCGGGACCTCTCAGACAAACTGAGAGTGCCCGAATACTGGCACGCTGTGGACAGCGGACGACACAGCTACATTCCCAACGCCTCCAGGGCGGAATAAGTGATGTCTGCAGTAGTGCGCTGCGACGGGTGTTGTTGCCGAGATAAAATATTGAGCGAGGGTCCGCCGTCCCCCGTTGCGTCACAATGGCGTAGCAACATTCTATTTAGGGTGAAGTATATTTGCGTCATGGAAAGGAAACAAATGTTATAAAAGGCTGGGACGGGGGGGGGGGGGGCGAAGTACACCGCTGCCGATATACTTGAGCCAGGTTATTTGGTGTATATATTCGCTCACCGTCTCAGGGTCATCTGTCTGCGGCGCGCACTCATTCTTATGCATCAACCACCTTGGGAGCACTACGCACATGTCTTCTCGCGAATGCGTTTTCGGGTTTATATATACAGGCGTGCCTATATATCTTGTGCGTCGTCTCGCGAGCTGTCGTCGTGGTTTCGGACAAGTATTGGTTTTGCGCGGCCGTGATGGAGTGTGCGTCCCTGCTGGGACATAGCGAGGTCTCGGACACTGTAACGGGGCAGTGACGGTGGCGGTATGCCATTGCATGCTTACTGTCGTCGCATATGTGCGCTAGATTTCACTGCGGCGCGCTATAAGAGACTGCGAGCAGTAGTGCAAGCCAGGAACAAAACAAGCATTCCACGGCAAATGCTGAGGATCGCTGCGTAGTTCGCGTTCTTTCTTGATACTGCTGTAGCCTTCGAAACTCACCGACTCAAATGTAAGTCAGGGTTAAAGTCTCCGTGACACAGCTACATATAGTCTGTCCGTCTTTAACCACACTGGAAGCTGTGAACGAAAAACAAACAAAAAAGTCCGTTTATTATGCGTTTCTTTTTCTTTAAGATACGAGCGCCTAGTAACCTCTGAGATGCGCACTCAGACTTGATTATTCTGCGTGTTTGCCTTACAATCTGCTCAGAACCTGCTTTGTAGAAAAATAGACCCGTTGGGACAACTTTAGCAAAAAGGACTGCGTCACATCACACCAGATTTCTACACTGCAAAAGGCCTTATAAGAGGGCGAGGGGGTATGGGCGAAAGGACATACAACAAACCCCGAAAAATAGTTCTGGTTATGCCACTGGCACAGTGGTTCTGGATACAATCTGCAAATCTGACAGCTCACCTCCCTCTCTCACTCCCAGTACAGACCTGATGGATAAGGTGCTATCAGACATCGGCCACCCTACGCAGTGTGTATTGTGATGAAGAAGTGCGCCGGGCAGAGCTTAGAAGCTCGGGCTGTGCGTTTTTCTGGTAGTGATTAAGGAGGCCCATACATCAGCTGTGTCGTCCTGCATGTGTCTTCAGTATCGTCCCCATACGTGCGTGTGACGGAAGTGTGAGACAGACAGACAGACACACAGACATAGATAGATAGACAGACAGACAGACAGACAGACAGACAGACAGACAGACAGACAGACAGACAGACAGACAGACAGACAGATAGATAGATAGATAGATAGATAGATAGATAGATAGATAGATAGATAGATAGACAGACAGACAGACAGACAGACAGACAGACAGACAGACAGACAGACAGACAGACAGAGCTAGATAGATAGATAGATAGATAGATAGATAGATAGATAGATAGATAGATAGACAGACAGACAGACAGACAGACAGACAGATAGATAGATAGATAGATAGATAGATAGATAGATAGATAGATAGATAGATAGATAGATAGATAGACAGACAGACAGACAGACAGACAGACAGACAGATAGATAGATAGATAGATAGATAGATAGATAGATAGATAGATAGATAGATAGATAGATAGATAGATAGATAGATAGATAGATAGCAATACTGTGTTGATGGATGTTGGATGGATGAAAACTATTGATTATTTTGTTGAGGACCTGATGTATTAAAGCCCGCTCGTGAAAGTGTTCAATCGAGAGACACCCTGCACCCGAACATGTCTTACCGGTCACTTCAAGCCTCTGTCTACGAGCAAATGTTTCTAAACTTCAAAAATTTCACAATCTGCGGTCAAGTGCTCCCGCCTCAGTAGTTGTAAAGTCATTCATGTGCCCGTAAGCTAAACAATATGACCTTTATCATGTTTGCCGTCCCGGCCGCCCGAGGGAGAGTGCAAGTTCTGAGACGCCCAAATGCGGATTTTATTCAACCGTATTCACTCTCAAGTTTCGTCCCAAAACACAAGCGCCCTTCAGTTCACTTTCAATCGACCTTTAGCACATCGTATAAAAGCATTACCCACAGAGAAACGATGTCGTGCATATGAAAGGTCCAGTTAATTAAATTTTAGTTCGCAAACGTGCGCACATAAAAGTTGTCTTGACACTCGCTCAATAAAAACGTCCCACGCCTCTCGGAAGCACGCGAACTAGATGTTTAAGAGATTGTGGAAGTCCAGGAGAGGTCGCACGGTAGTCGCGTGTGACGCTGCAGTGCACATCGTTGATCAAATTAACGTTCTGCCCCAATAGACGTTTCCGGACTGGCTACGCACAAGCGTTCCGACAACAAGCTCGTTAATTATGACAACGCATTTTGCACGAAATGTTATCAAGAGACCCGCACGGATAACTTATCGACATCGGATGCCGTGACACGTCTATATGGTGTTGTGTTCGAATTCCTAAACACGCGGAAAAGCTTTCCTTGTCAATAGGGGATTTTCAATATACGCATCCGCGTAAGCGCCATCCACCATGTTATTCAAGGCGCCGTAAGACATAACATGCAGCATCTCAACATATATCAGCTGCTATCTGCTTCTGCTTCCTTTTCTTTTCTCTTCTTTTTTTTTCTTCCATCGATCCGCGATATCTTCCAGCTGTTGCGTGCCGCTGTGCACGCAGCAGGGATCCGTGACAATGCCAGGAACAACGTAGCACTGTTTGTAACCGAATAAATTACTTGCACGATGAAAAAAAAAAACCATCACCGATGCGCAGGTGCTCTAATCAACGATATTGGCATTGCGTGTGTTCGGAACATGTGGTCTACCAGCGTAAAATCGCCTTTTAGCCTCCTTCCTACCTTTCCCATGAATATGAGTTGTCTTTCCTGCGAAAGAACCACTGACGGCCTTAAGACACGCACACTTCTAACGGTTTTTTTCATGCGCGGGCGCATTACAAACGTGCGGTCTGCAGAGAATGATAGAACGCCTTGTGCTTGTATTTGCTTTTCATGGACGTAAGCGGTGGTTCGTGAGAATAAGCATGCCTCACAAGTCGTTGGCGTGGTTTGAGTGCACATATTTTCACCGCGTCTCTCCGGAAAATCGTGCGACGTGCGCTTCTAAGAATAGCAGGTTATTACCCCAATAATGAAGCGACGCAACTTTCAAATTTCCTGACGTCGCACCACGCATGAATCAACGTTGATGAAAAATCGATTCTGTATGTCATAACAAATTCCAGTGGTCCATGTGAATGGTGCGCAATGACTGAATAACTTCAGAAATGTTCTTTCGCCTCCTCGCCGCTGTGTTCTGTATTAGTTGTTTTCACTGTCTGTGAAATGGTCTGCAGCTTGAAATACTCGCTGCTATGCTGTGCCCGTCCATCGGCGTGCTCATTGGCAGCTGCAGCAGGCCGTCCGTGTGAAGTTTGAACCATCGCAGCCGCATCGTATTCTCACCGTAAATTAGACCCTTCGCGCCCCTCACCAGCTGTGTTAAACCAAACTGCACTTTCGGGGTGCTGTTTTCACAAAGCGGAAGACATAAAATATATTAAGGGACGCTGATGGTTGCTTTCCAGGAAGGCAATCTTAATATGCCTTCAACAAATCAGATCGGTTGTCAGCGACTACAAAAAAAAAAGAAGAATAAGTTTACCTAACTGCTTTTTTTACCACTGCAGGCAATTTTGATATTTCCGAGACCACTGTAACCACTGCTATTAGTCGAACGTGTTTCACTTTGCCCGAGTTTAGTTCGAAATCAGCAATAGTTCAAAATCAAATCCCTTCACATTGCCTTTGAAGTGTGCTTCTCCGCACAAGCACTGTTCTAAGGGCAAAGCACGCTTTACAGGACGCCAAGACTAGCTTGTCCGTAAGCATTCACTGTTTATGGCTGGTGCTGAAGTTTCTGGAAAAGTGGTGTGGGCCGTGTCGACAGGAGCTTTCACAGGTCTTGTTAACTGTCTCTCTTGTCCTTTTGCGCGGATTCAACATGTTTCTTTTGGTGTTTCTTTTTTCAGCAGGCATCGAAAACTTGTGTTGCCTTAATGGATGAAGATGGTGAGAACGACTTTCCGAAATCGATACATCCCTACTACTAGTCTTCCCAAGAGCCCACAGCTTCTTCGAGAAGAAACGTGAAACCAGCGAAACTGTATCAGACGTAACTTGAGCCGTCTAAGTGCTTTGTGTCATCAGTGCACGTCTACAAAAAAATCACTACAAAAAGCAATCTTCCATTAAGCCGGCAAACACGTTTTTCCTTGTGTCTGAGTCTGGGCCCTTACTGCACTGCAGACAGCTCTCCGAAGCTGAGCGTTTCATCTATAAAGCACTCTGCGGCAGTTGTCCTACAGAAATTAAATAAAATAATACTGAGTGACAAAGCGTCGGGAAGAAAGCGTAATACGAGTTATGATTGAGTCTGTAGTTCTGTTACCGCTACATTTGTGGTCGCTCTGAGCAAGATCAATTCCGGGTTCTAGTAATAATTAGCAGTGGTTTAGCGCGGATCACTGTAAATCACACAAGCCTCTACATTCCCATGTAAACCTGCCTACTCGATCCCACGACCTTCGAATCAGCAGCCGAGTGTCACCGGAACACCATGGCTGACCGCCACTAACGGTTGCTAACTGAGGCTCCCTGATCTCTGCGCCACATATGACTGTGTAGAGCACGCCGTGCCTTGGGACTACTCGATCAAAACCACCATCTATATTAACATTCATGACAGATTTTTCATGACAGTTCACGGGACTGAGCGTACTTCTTTGATATTTTACGCAATCACTGAAATATAAAAGAATGTCATTGTAAAAAAGAAGAAAAATAACGAAAAAATGTGCCGGGCACGAAGCTCTCGTATTAAAACCTGATACAATGTTCGCAAGATTAAAGAACTTTCGCGCAGTTTCGGAAATCGGAGAACGCATTTTGTTTCAAACATTTGTGGTATCCATCAACACACTCAGATTAAAGCGAGAATGTTGCCAAAGGAACTTGTTCGTAATTACGACCTCATAATCAGTCCAATGGAATATTCGACGGTTGTCGTTGCTAATGCGCGACAAAAAGTGCAGGCAGCCACAGAATTAAAGGCAAATAAACCGCGAAGCAACCCGAAACTAAGCAACTAACCACGACAGACATCCTAAATAATGCAATCTGCCTCCCTGTTTATCCGTTCTCAATCAGACTTGAGTGCGCCCTCGTTAATACGTCAGCGTGAAACAATAGAAAAGGCAATTATAGGGAGTGAAGTCTCTTCAGACGCGAGCAAATAAGAAGCGCGCGCGGTTTGGGAGTAAACCAACCGATAATCAAAAGAGAGTGGAGCCATAAAAACGTGAAGGAACTCAGTATCACATGCTACCTTCGAGACAAAAGTTCAGGGAGGACTTAGTTTCTAGTCTATCTTGTCATCAGACTTTCTTATCTCTCTGAATTCGTATATACCTACGGAAACAGGAAAGCGCACGCGTAAGCAGGGGAGAAAGCAAACAATGAAGCAAGTTCGAGGCGGGCTCCAAGAAAAGCGCACCCTCGAGGGGCATGTCTCGCAAGGAGAGTGCCCCTAATGAGCGATTCTTAACGAAGCAATCGCCGATTGGCGGATGGATGCCTTTGCGAAAGAGTTCCCAGCCTGCAGCCATCGGAGAAGTTTGGCATGCACCGTCGTTGTTTACGCAAGCCGCACAATAGCGAAACACTTGTGACACGCATACAGGGCGTCACTTTAACGGGGACGTTAGACTCGGAGAAAACGCGCTGTGATTATCAGCGGACGTCGAAGAACTCAGGTACCCCATCTGTACGCCGGCTGAGGAGGCAAGATTGAAATCGAGCGACTAAGCAGTGCTGGCTCTCCTTTTGTGTTTTTTTTCTTTCTTTTTCCGGAGGACATTGACTGCTTGAAAGGAGGAAAGACAAGGTTAAAGTGACGCTAAAGAGCAAAACGATTTTTCGCGTAGCGTTCTGCTAAATTACCCTTTCACAATACCAACAGCGCCACTTGTGCCGCGAGAGAACGCTTACTTAACGGAGAAAATGCACAAAAAGAAAATACAGGTGGAGACGCTGCCTTGACGTTCCCGCACCAACTCGCTGTGACGTCATAGATTTTTGAGGTGCTTGCTATGACACACAAAATTATTTTCCGTTTAAAATGAATCACGTTGTGTTGTAGGGGTCCCAGAGACAACGTAGCGAGTTTCATCAAGCTTCAATGAGCCGAAGTGGCCAAAATAAGAGGAAACGGTTTGAAATTCGTGACGTCACGCTTAAGCTCGGGTGCCCAGCTTGGGGCGCGAAATTCAAAAATGAAACTTTAACCTTCGTTTTCTCTTATAGTATTGAACCTATGGTGGACAAATCAACGGCAACAGAGTTCTCAGTTAATAATCTATCGGCCTGAACTCATTCATTGTTTCTTTTGTGTCCCTATGAGGAAAGGCAGTTATGTAAAGGTGATAACCAGAGCATCGAAATGCGGTTTAGAAAGATTTATAAATCTCGCGCTAAAGGCAGGGGAAAACGCATACAAATTGTTAAATATGCGGCGTTCTAACCTCTAGCGGAGATACGACGAGGTAACTTAGCAGCAAAGGCATTGGATTACGAAGCTCAAGTATGCGGGTTGGATTCCCGGTCGCGGCTGCCGCATTTCGATGGGGGAGAAATGCAGATAACACCCGTGTACGTAGATTTGTGAGCACTTTAGAAAAAAAAACCCTACGTGGTTGGAATTCACCCTAGACTCCCACTACAAGGTCAATAATCAAGTCGTGATTTCGCGTGTTTTATTATTAATCTGCACTGGTGAAAGGTCAGAAAAATAGTGAAATTTAAGAAATAAAAGAGTAAATAGAGGGAGCAGGTACACGTAAACTATCTGAGAGTCCTTTCTTCTTCCGCTACGCTTACCTGTTTCGCCACCTGAGTTCATACTGTACTGGTGACAGAATTTATTGATCGATTTGTGGGGTTTAACGTCCTAAAACCAGCTCTGATTATGAGAGACGCCGTAGTAGAGGCCTCCAGAAACTTTCGACCACCTGGGGTTCTTTAACGTGCACTGACATCGCACAGCACACGGGCTTCAACACTTCGCCTCCATCGAAATGCAGCCGCCACGGCTGGGATTCGATTCCGCGACCTGCTGATCAGCAGCCGAGTGCCGTAACCACTAGACCAGTCGCGACGGGGACTGGTCACAGATATTCCAAGCAAGCTCAAGTGCTGTCGATTGTAAGATTTAGCGCATTTACGTTATCATCAAATGAGAGTCCCGAAACCGTCCTTGACAGCATTGTGTTTCATCTTTGGCGCTGTCCTAGTTCCTCTTAACAACTCTGGATACCTCTATTAACATTCGATACCACCTTGAGTATCTGATTCACCGGGTTGATTTAGTGTAACTTCTTCAAGCTTATCGATACTTCTCCCAATGACTTCAACAAGCACGCCTCACTATTACGCGCATGGCTTCGTTCTCTGCTATACTGCACATTGGCCGAAATCATATTCTGCACCGCTGTATACTGATGGTTTCCGTGACAGAACCAAACTGCGAAAGCTTCGTCTACATTCGGCATAATCTAAATGATAGTCAGGATTGGTGTCTCACATGACGTGCATATATCGTGTTCGTTCAGTAGCCCGCAGGTGCCTCGAGACTCCACGCCAGCACCACAGCTTCAAAGAAGCTTAGCTTTGCTTCTTATTTCCTACACGCTTACGGCTCGTGCCTTTAAATTACCACGGGGAAACCGTACAGCATTGAAAAGACTGAATTTAGTTGAAAAGCTGACGACGTTGTCTCTAATAAACTTTGAAAGTCTGCTGATTTCTGTATTTGCTCCGCAGTATCACTTGTGTGGAGCCATCGCGTCCCTCCATACTGGACCCTAAGGAAACGCAGAGTTCTACAACATGCACTGCGCCATTATTTATGGGAACCCTAACTACCTCTTATTGACCCTCGTGGTTTTGCGGACATGAATGAAGTGCGCACTCAATGACATCCGTACGCCATCAATGACGTCCGTACTAAGAAGACATCCGGAGGTCAACCTACGCGATGTAGTCCTACAGAGACGGTCTCGCTTCGTGCCACGGTTTCCGGACGCAGTACACGTATTGGTCGCTTATTAAGGCTCTTTAATCACATCAACTGCGGTTCACGCTGCAACAACAGGGCGTCACCGGACGACCAATGATGACAAAAACCGTATACTGCTTAGGGAACGACGTGACCCACTGACTCGACACGAACTGTAAGGGGCCACCAGGGAGGTCGAGGCCGCGATATTCGTCCGGCACGCGGGCTATAATTATTGCCGTCGTATCGAGCGCGAAGCCTCTGCTCCTAATAACCGATCATATCTCAACATCAATTTTCTGTACGCGACATCGCCAGGCTAGAGGGCCTCGAAGGACGCTGTCCTGATTGTCCTCATGGCACCACGAATCCTAGCAATGCGGGCGCATTATTTACGAGATGTTAATGCGGAGAGAGAACTGGAGGAAACAGAGAAGACAGGGACACTAACTAAAAAAATCATCTGGTTAGATATGAAAGGAAAAATTAGAGCATCCACCCGTTTGTAGCACAAGGCTACAAGGAAATCCGTTCGGGTTGTGCTAGAAAAGGCCGACCCTAATTTCCCTTTCATAAACGTTACTCCAACTTGCGGGTTTAAGCAGAACTAATTTTCAATATGGTTGGGTACTCTACTCTGGCAGAGAAGCGAGGTACATAGAACAAATGGAGAGTAAGGAGCAATCATGAGCGCGTTGGCACGCTGACAAGCGAGTCTCTGCACTACCTCAGGGGTCACATCTTTCAACGTAATGCAGATGTAAAAAACTATGAGAGTTCATATGAAAGCGTCAATGCAATATTGAGTTCAACTGCTGGATTCGAAACAGCGTTGTACAGCTTCCTCTAAAACAGGAGCGAAAGTGGTAGCTTGGGCGAGCTTGTGATAAGAAATCGGCATGGTGCGCAGCGCAGGGAAAGGAAACTAGGACAGAGACAAGAAGACACAACACAGAGCGCGTATGCTGTGTATTCTTGTCGCTGTCCTCGTCTTTTCTGCGGCGTACACCATGCCGAGGAACAAAAGCTCGTTCCTCGTTCCTTCACATTCTTGTGACGAGCTCACGTTTTAAGTTTCTTTAAAGGGAAAGGAGAGCGACGCAGCTACACTTCAAACTTTGGAACGTGTGGCTACAGAAATGTTACATTTGACTTTAATAAATGAAATATACTGTCGGATATTCCAGAGGCTGTATAAAGCTAGCACCTTGAAACTCGCAATGAGTTATGTATACGAGTCCCCATAGCGATAGATTATGTGGAAACAAAGGCATCCCAGTAAACGCTCCTACAGACAAACGATTTCAGCGAGCACTGGACATACTGCAAACATGTCTAACTGTAGTTATGTTGCTGATGCATTGATGGATTGATTTGTGGGGTTTAACGTCAGAAAACTAGCTCTGATTATGAGAGACGCCGTAGTGGAGGGCTCCGGAACTTTCGACCACCTGGGGTTCTTTAACGCGCACTGACATCGCACAGCACACGGGCCTCAACATTTCGCCTCCATCGAAATGCAGCCGCCGCGGCCGGGATTCGATCCCGCGACCCTCGGATCAGCAGCCGAGTACCATAGCCACTAGACCACCGTGGCGGGGCGGTGCTCATGCATTGCAAGAAAAACATATACGGTATTTTCAACTCCGGTTTTCAAATGTACGGCGAAGATACTGATGGGCAAACAGAATGTTATACGTTCACCTATGCATGTGCCCATGATTAACATGCATGCATTTAACACTAAAAGAAAGCGCTACTATGACCAACTTATTCCACAAACCGAGCTACCGTTCAACAACGACACGACAAAGGTCGTCGTCGACGAAGGAGATTGGCGCCTGTTCAATGCCGCCAATCACTTACAGAGGAAGCACCGTTCTCCCTGCCGTTCCTTCGTTAACGCAACAAGTACCCTTTACAGTTCCGCCAACCCTTTAAGGAACGGTGGCATCCCTTGCCTTTCCTTCGAACGACGTTCCGTCTACAACACTGGCTCATAACCAATGCTTGGTGGACACTGCAAGAAAAATATCTCGTATGGCTACGTCACAACAACGGGTGCTTCAAATAACCCCACACGACCAGCCATTCACTGCCCATCAGACGCGAACTTAGCGCCACATCCCAGGATGGTTCGTGCAGGTAGAAGGCGTCGATATTATTACAGTCCGCCATTCGTGGAGCGCTTCAAATATTGTCGCCGATACCATGCGCGATAAACAGACGAGCAGATGCCATGAAGAACCGCATTGTACGATCATCGCGTCTTCGTGGTAATGTTCCTACGCTGTTTCGAGTGCAGTCGTAGATAGGAAGGAATGAAGACGTACCGCTTGCAAGAGCTGCGCTGTCAAGGCACGTAGGCTTTTGCACTCACCTGCACAGAGACAGAAGAAAATAAAGAGAATTAGCGCTGTGCTAAAACTCACACGACAAGATGCTGACATATATATCTTGGCATCGTACATCGAGAAAACCAAAGCAGCATTAAAAAAAATAATTGTGCAGTCGAACTGAGCTTGCGGTATAGTGTCGTATTCGTATATAGTTACATTGTGGGTTGTGACGTACCGAAACATCAGACTTGCTATAAGGCACTGCAGTTTACGGGGCTAGTTTGGAAAACCTTCGGTTCTTAAACGACTTCCTGGGTGTTCTTTCATATCTACCCTACCGCCCCATTTCTCTTATTATTATTGCCTGCACAGTCGAATTGAGCTTGCGGTGTAGTAGAGTAGTGGTATAGGTTATATTGTGAATTGTGACATACCGAAAACACAGTCTTAATATAATGCACCACCATGTAATAGGCTAATTTGGAACATCTTGGGTTCTTAAAAGTGTACCTGCGTGTGCTTTCATATCTGCCTTACCGCCTTGGTCAAAAACCGAACACTAGTCTTCGGGCTTCACAACGCAACAAAATTTCCGCTAAGCCACCGCAGCAGCAACATACAGTAGTGGCAAGAACATGGCCTTTCATCATGTGGGCGCTCCAAAACAGATCGTGTTATTTACTTATAGTAGATAACTATGATGGTTAATTTGGACAGTGCCTTGACCTTAAGAACGTCTACCAAGCGTGAGTAGTTAACTTTGATAACTTGAATTGCATATCAATGTATTAACAGAGAATTCTAATTGTTTTTGATGATAGATATGGAAAAGATATGTTAATTGACCATACAACGACGGCGAGGCATTAAAATCGTAGATAAGGAATACAGCCACAAAACACCAATAACGAAAAAAAAACGCAATCCATAAGCAAAATAAGAGCCACGAAGAAGAACACTATGGCAATTTCACAGATGAGAACGGCAGAAATGTTGAGCGAGTCGGCACGGAGTCCTTGCAGAGGAAGCTGGGTTGCACTAACTACGATGGAAGGTCCCGTTTTGACGCCGTTGATATACGTGCAAAGCTCTCGCGGTTGAAAATTAAAATCACGTCGACGTGTACAGGCACCAAGATATGCAAAAGCGCATTCCATAGGCTCCCATATTTGATTAAGCAACCCGGTGCTGGACTGCGAAGCCCAAGGCCGATGGGTCACGGGTCACGGCCATTGCATGTCCGATGGGAGCCGGAATGCATAAACACCCGTGCACCGAGTTGTGCATTATGATACGGGTCGCACTCATGTGCTCTGCGGAGATGGTATGCAGAGCCAGGCAGCGGAAGTAAAGAAAAACCGCTTCCCGTTTTTGGTGTCAGATATTAGCGGACACAACAATTGTGTACCAGGGGCGAGAGAGAGAAAGAGAGATAGAAATTTATTTCCAATGCAAAGATGAGTGGTCGAACTAAATCGATGTTCTGGCCTGCTACTTGGAGGGAAGGCAAATAGGCGTAGAAAGAAACAGATAAGATTGATTAATAGAACGAAGATGGTGGTTGAAGCACTCGCACGGACCATGACTATTCGGAAGTCTTGTGTCCAATCCACACTCATGAAAAATTTTCTTGAGAGCCTCGAAATATATTCGCGCTGCATTCTCCGGTTATTCGGCGTGTCAGTACAGCCGCCTGCATGCTTAACAGGAACGCCCTGCAGCATAGCCCGGACCACGTGGAGTGACGCCACACAGCGGCGCTCAGAGCTAGCCGTTGTTGCCTAAATAATACACATTCGATCAGTTATTTATTAAATAAATAAATATTATTACGGCAACAGCGCCCACTACTTGCCGCCTCTGGTCCCAGGTCCAAGTGGGCCAGGCTACGCTGCAGAGGGTTCCTGTTAAGCGTGTCGGGGGCAGTATGTGATGCCAACAGCAGAAGCATTACTTTTTGTTATTGTTATGTGGGGTTTAACGTCCCAAAACCAGCTCTGATTATGAGAGACGCCGTAGTGGAGGTCTCCGGACCACCTGGGGTTATTTAACATGCACTGACATCGCACAGCACACGGCCCTCAACATTTCGCCTCCCCCGAAATGCAGCCGCCGCGGCCGGGATTCGGCCCTGCGACCTTCGGATCTGCAGCCGCGTGCCATAACCACTAGGCCACCGTGGCAGGGCAATATATATATATATATATATATATATATATATATATATATATATATATATATATATATATGTGTGTGTGTGTGTGTGTGTGTGTGTGTGTGTGTGTGTGTCGGAGCAGCGGCGTGTATTGTATATCTAGTTGTTACCCAACCCGTAGCCTTCACTTCGCGACCACACACAATTTCGTAAAGAGTATGTGGGCATCGGTGCCTCCCATAGCGCCTCCATTAATCTCTCTGTCTCTCCTTCTCTCTCGCACACAGAACGCCAGTAGTTAATACCGTTCTTAAGTTAACGTTCAAGCAACAGTTGCCCGACACGCACGTACCGCTAAGAGCGCGTAACGGGGCGGATAAACCTGCCGCCCTGAAGACAACAGCGGGCTGGGCCGGACGCTCTATCCCGTGAACCAAACAAAAACATTACGTAAAGCTATCAGAACTCCCCGATCTCTTTAACTAACCAGGAGCTTGTATGATTGCGTAACACACGAAGCGCAGTTTCGAGCGCAGCCGATGCTTTTAACGTTTAGGCGCACTCTTACGTAATACTAGAAATTTTAATAAGGCGCGTACTCGTTCCCCGAGGGAGCAAAAAGTATGTTGCAGGATCAGGCGCGACGGAGACATTTTTGCTACATATGCTAAGTACTCGAGGGTTTTCTGCATCTCACGCCCCATATGAATATGGCCCACTGGCGCGGCAGCGCAAAGCTACAAGCCGCCATGATTGGTGGCCGATTGTAGCGAGGACGAAGCTTAAAGTGTAGTGACTTCGCGACAGGCGACGATGGCACTGCAGAAATGTTTCGCAAGCGGGTGGACACGGCAGGTCATGATCAAATTTCTAATGTCTGTGCATTTTCACAATCAACTTAGTTTATATGGATTTACGTATAAAAAACCAGCTGTTATTATGAGGCACGTGCCGGAGTGCCAGGCTCCGGAGTAATTCTGAACAGCTGTGGTTCTTTAACGTGCGCCTGAATCTACGCACTAAGTTTGTTTGTTTGTTTGTTTGTTTTGCATTCTTCCCTACCGGCCACGAAACGTGGCCGCCGTGACTGAGAGTCGTTCCCACGACCTGAAGCTTCGAAAGCCAACCGCTAGGCTATACCGCTACAGATTTTCACGGTCAAAGCGACAAAGTAAAGCAACGATGATAAAGCTGGAAGCTGACGCACCAACGCAGCAGTTTAACGCTTGAATTAATGTGTAGTTAAAATAATAAAACTAATAAATGGCGGAATCTTTCGTCGCAACATCACGATATGATTAAGAAACACGTCGCATATAGTGGGAGGGGTTCAGAAATTTCGAACACCTGCGGTCCTTTAAGGTGCACATGCAGGAAGCGCACCTTTAAAGCATTTCGCCTCAATCGAAATACGACCTGCAGCGACCACGCGATCGAACCCACGTTTTGCGACTCAGCCGCCGAGCCCCGATGTCGGTGGGCCTGCGTAAAACAAAACGAGTCCACAAATAACCGATGCACACCCGCCGTGCGTATGCGCGTACAGACTAGCACGCTGAGTTTCGCAATCACTCGACGTTCATTAATCGTCGAAGACAAAGCCCGCTCCTGAGAACCGATCATTAGGCGTCCTTTCGAAGGAACGAACCGCCGGCAGCCACGTGAAACGCACCTGCCGTCTCCCATGCTCCTTGTGCGGACACTCGAAAAAAAAAAAGAACACGCTCACAGATATCGACTGGTTGAAGACAGTTTCTGAACTCTCCTTCTTTTGCACAATGAAAGTTGATGCAATGTGAACAGTGCGCATAGGCTTTTGCTTTGAATGCAGAGCGAAACAGCGCAACTTTGTTGCATGCCTTCCTTTTTGTGTCAAGGCGGTAATGCGGGCTAATTGGTTGCCTGATCTCGCAGTCATTTCATTTTTGTCTGTTTGTTTGTTTGTTTGTTTGTTTGTTTGTTTCCTTGCGCGGATAGCACACACGGACACAGGGAAAGATGCAAATAGAGCGGACGGGAGCTAGACATGAACTGGTTTTACTTCTGTAAAAGACACAACTTGAACAAGTGCTTGCATGTGCAAACATACACAGGCACAGGTGCCTTGCTAATTTTTATCTCACCACCTTAACGGATGACAAGTAGTAAAGTAAAACCAGTTGATGTCCACCGCCCTTCCGGTTTATTTGTGCCTTTCGTTGTGTCCGTGTGTATTCATCTGCACTAAAAAAAAGGGACTTCCTTTTGTGTACGGGCTTTTTTCGCAGTAAATAAACGTTTTGTTCGTCCGGAAGATCTGCTATACATTTTGACACTTTGGCTTCTGCTATTTGCACGTACCCAGTAATAAGTTCAGCACGCATCGCAAAAACGTCCTGCTAGACTGTTTTAACAGGCCGAAAGGCCTCTATATCTCATGCGAAGGCCACCCCTGAGGGAAAGGTAGCAGAAAAATATGGTACAAAAATTGCGGCACAAAATGTTTTCAGACTCGCGGCCTCGTTCACTTTCCATACGTAAAACGTAAAATGTAAGGGAACTATTGTATTGCTCACATGACTGCCAAATCACGACATCAATACCCTGACACGGTCCACACTTGCGTCACGGTTAAGAATAAACATCACCGCATCTCCACTAATGTGAATAATGACGAGTAACGAAGCACTGGGTATCGTATCGGTATGTCACCGTATTCACCCGCACGTTGCCACTGTGAATGTAAAATGAGTGATATGAAGTGTATACATTCAAAAATGAATTTATTTGCTTCCTCTTTAATGCTGTTGCATTTTAATCTTCTTGTTATAATTCGTATATCGTGTTGAGTTCTATATTCACATACACACATATGTTTCGACCATACCAACGGTTTTCTGTATACCGTGACAGCGAGGGTCGACGAGAAAGCTAGGTCCTAAGGTGCTTCGCCCCTGAGGAATACCACGTAGCTCATACCCGCGCTGAAAATAGGGGGTATGTGCCGGGAGTATGCGAGTATGAGCCACAGGTGGTCAACTGTTAACATTTGAAGCTTGTGCCCAATAACTCTCACGTGATGTTCAAGTGCCAAGGGTTCCGGGTTAGACAACGAACGGTCATGGCAGTTAGGGTTTACGTCAAAAGCTCCAAGGAATTGTCGAAATGGTAACACGTCGGAAGGCCGTTCGTTCATAATCATTTTGGCAAAAACGCGCCAGAGTGATATAAATGTGTAAACGAAACAGTTTTTTGCAAACTACCGCTTTCTAGGATTCCTTTCGCAATAACATGTTTTTCATTTTCTTTAATTTGCTAATTTACTAAACGCAGAATTCGTGCACATTCGATCCCAACTGCGCGGTAACATGAAAGCTAGAATTTTCATGCAGAACGTGTCTCTCGTGTGAAACATTGCGATTTCGTAAAAGTGGTTCGGACACCGGAGAAATACTCGGATCGTAGTAGCTGGGCAAGTTACTATTTGCTATGTGTTACGCGCTTTGTTTCCCTGCCCATGATGTTGACGTTTTAAACGCTGTACCATGAACGAGTGATCACAAAACTGAAATTGATGCTCACATTTCGCGTACGTATTCTAAATTATTGATGTTAAAAAATAAATTGCGAGACTGTTTTCTAGGGTTCTACGCCCCAATACCAGATAAAACAATAGTCGCACACATAAAGAGCAAGCATACTTTTTTTTATATTCCAAAACTGGAATATTCATACGAAATTCTCAAGCGGGAAGAGGAGAGGCTGTAGCTTTTTTTTTCTTTCTTTTTGTTACAGCATCTTGTAGACGTCGACCATTTGCCCATATAATTACTGTTTTGTTCACTTAAAAAGAAAATTATATTTTCACTTGAAAAAGCGAAGAAAACACTTGGTACTAACAGAACCAAAAAGTATCTCTCTTCGCAGGTGTTTTTTAGCGTTTCTAAATGTGCTATTAATAAAATTCTGATTGCTATGTGTTTAATTACATCACGATACGTGAGTACATGAGAAGGAAACATAAATATCAGCGTTAACAGCTATAAAGTGCTTTGCATTAAAAGGAAATTTATAGCTAATTGCTATTACGCTATCGAAGATTTGCGCGTATGCGGCATATCTATCTATCTATCTATCTATCTATCTATCTATCTATCTATCTATCTATCTATCTATCTATCTATCTATCTATCTGTCTGTCTGTCTGTCTGTCTGTCTGTCTGTCTGTCTGTCTGTCTGTCTATCTGTCTGTCTGTCTGTCTGTGTGTCTATTCACACACACACACACACACACACACTTCCGTATACTCATTACATCAGTAAGATGTGCCAGCTATAGTGCTATGCATACGCTATAGATCGCTCTGGCACACAAGAGTTCGCTAGGTATACGTATAAAGTTCGTTTCTGTAATTGCAGCCATTAACTGGTTACATCGCTCACAGAAAATTAATCTTCTACAAAAACAATACTTGGCACTCACACACAAAGCGACGAAGCTCAAAGAAACCCTCCGCTTTTCTAATGAAGATAGCTGAGCCGAGAAATGAAAGGTTCTATATACTTGGCCGATAGTCAACACGCTGAGCATGTTTGGCCCGCTCTAAGCCCGACCACGTAACAGGGATACACGATCAATGAATCTTTTTGCACATCCAAGAAAACTGTTCTTGCGTACGTTTTCACAACCATGACTTGCGGGCGGAGTGCACAGACGCAGGAGTATACAACGGCCGTTCGATGAAAACGCACGAGGCTCGAGTTGCATCGATCGGCGGTGAATACATTGTACACAGAGACGCTTGTGTTCGAATGAACAGGAACATAATACACGGTTGTTTAACGTAACCTTATGGGCCTGCCGTACCACGGAATGCGGTATACTATTCCGCATTAATCATTCTTGACTGGCCAGTTATGTCTGCCAAGGCAGGACTCAACAATCAGGAATTCGGGATTGGTCACGGATTGGTCAATTCTGCCTATAAAGTGAGAATTGACCAATCAGGGATGACCAACGCGGAATAGCATACCGAATTCTGTAGTACGGTATAGGCCCCTCAATTTGCGATGGTCACTGCCACTCGGTGCCGCCTTGAGTGGCCACCAATGCCGCATTTATGTTTGGAATAAGAGAGTTCCATAATATAGTTACAATTTACCACACGTAAAAGCTGTCTTTTACCTCATTTGCTCGGTATCATTTGCTCGCTGCAAAGCGAAATAGGCACGGGAATTACAAGCATATAGTCATATAATATTATTAGCAGTATATACGAGTAAATGACTGAAGTATGTGGTACGCATACACGCGCCTTCTCAGGCTCACCAGGCTGCCGCGTCTTAGGAGATCGATGGTTCGAACGAGCATCGATCGAGTCTTCATCGATCGATGATCGATCCGGACATTCGGGTTCTGTCGGGTACACCTCTCGCACTGTTCATGTTTACGCGCTTAGTCAATCAAACTGTGGGCGCAGCGCACAGTTAGATTAGCATAACATGAAAATCGCGACGTCACGTCGTGACCCACATGATTTGCATGCCTCGCGTTTCGTTAATGGGATGTACACTAAAATTAGCATGCCACAACCTGACTGCATGACGAACATAAATGGCAGGTCATAACATCAAAATCACGAAGTGCATGTCATGAACGAAATGATTTACATGCCACGGACTTGGTGCTCTCCTGGCCGTTTCATTAATCGGATGTATAAGAAAACCGGCATGCCACAACATGACTGCATGACGAACATAAATGACAGGTTATAACATGAAAAGCATGACATGCTTGTCATGAGCGGCATGATTTACATGCCGCGCGTTTCTTTGATGGGATGTATACCAAAACTGCTATGGCACAACATGACCGCATGACTCATAAATGACAGGTCATAACATGAAAATCATGACATGCATGTCATGAGTGGCATGATTTACATGCCACGGTCCTGGCGCTATACTGCCGTTTGGTTGATGGGATGCATACGAAAATTGGTATTGCACAGCAAGACTGCATGACGATCACAAACGACAGGTGAAACGTGAAAATCGTGACATGCATATCATGAGCGCCATGATTTGCACGCCACGCGTTTCGTTAAAGGGATGTATACCAAAATGCCTATGGCTCAGCACGACTGCACGAACGTAAATGACAGGCCATAACATCAGAATCATGACATGCGTTTATGAGCGGCATGGTTTACATGCCACAGTCTTGGTGCTCCTTGCGGCCGTTTCATTAACTTCATATGTACCAAACTCGGTATAGCGAGACAACAATGCAAATCCATTTTACGTTCCTGATGCGCGCTTCGCATTTCCTTGATTCCCACTGCACGTGGGATCTGCCAATTTTTTTGGATGAATTTTGTCTCTTTTATCTTTTTACAAGCTGCTATCAGCAGTTGAACGCCCTCCATAAACAAGGAGCACATCAAGAAGTTTACCAAATCGTGGTTTTCACGCGTAAAGTCCCAGCATCTATAAGAACTTTACCAACATTTACAAATACACCTGAATCAATCAATGGAATAAAGAATCAGTGTCATTCAGCGGACAAATAAAGTCGCAGGATGAAGCCCAGAGACGAGTTGGACCTCGTAACACGCTTATTTCTATGTAGTAAACTGTTTACCAGTTACGATCAATACTCGATGTGGTTGTGTAAACGTACCTAGACAACGCAGCATGTGCAGTGACCGAGACAGCAGCGGGGGTCAAGCACAGTGACGTAGCATGCGCAGCGCACTCTAAACAGCCTTCGTGAAGTCTGCCACTTGACGGTAAAGTGAGACTCGTGTAAACAGAGCGAGGGGAAAAAATCGGCCATAATATAACAAAACCCTGGCAAAAGATGAAAAAGTATGCACACATATGAGCTCCTGAAAAGAACCACTCGTTACGCGCCTTGTACAAACAGCTACTGACCGCCAAATAGAGGAAGGCCGCAAGGGCGGGTGGAAGCTTCCACGAGACGAAGCCGGAGCTCGCTTGTGCATAACTCGTTCCAAAGCACTGTGGAACAGCAGAGGCAACGCCCTTTTGCTCAAATTATGCAGGACGCGTCTCCGCGAGAAATCAGCGCTCACTGAGGATTCACCGGGTCTCGTAAAATACATGCGGTGAGAACACTATGTTAAGGCCAGGCCATGAACTTTCGAGACAGACAAAAAATCGAAAGAAGCCTTATTAAGTAGTGCGAAGACCAATGGATATAAAGGGTGGTACCGTGCCTTTATATCCCTTGCTGAAATTATCACGTACTTGTTTTATCGATTGAGCTACCTTTTACTATAGGCCGAAAAAGTTAACAGGCCACGGCTTTGGCGGCATGACTTACTGCGGGGACACAACAACACGCTGCTCTCTAGCTTCGCGCGTCCAGGTCTAGAGGGCCTTGAGTGGGCGTAAACGTCGCCATCACGTTAAACTTCACCAGTGTTGTAGGTTACGCAACCTCTCCCGTATGCTCAGGCATGGTCTGCTCACTTTATCTCTTCTTCTTTTTTCTTTTTTTTTAGCCGATAATACGAGTCAGCACAACTCACCGTATAGAGCACACACAATAGAAACAAATACTCCTGGAATCACAAACACGCTAAGAGAGCTTCACTGTCAGGAAAAAAAGTATTATTTCAGGGCGAAAATTTTCTTTTGCGATGACCTGTTCGCGGTAAGGAAGACTGCTGGCTGTAGGCGCCGCTTATTCAAGAGCTGAGGAGTAGCGTCAACTATACTTTATGCAGCGTCATCAGTATTTAAAGACAGAATGTGGTAGTGCATTAACAGCGATTAGACCTTGCATTCGACACTCCCACATTGTCTCGACTACATTCATTTTTGTGCCCTTGGTGTCAATCTGAACCTACGACCTGCATAAGCTTCAAGTCAGCAGGCCCTATAGACACGGAGGCAACATACAGGCGCGAGAGCTCTCGTTCGTGTGGTTATTTTCTTTGTGTGTGTACGTTCTAACCGTGTCAATATACTGACAGAGACAATCAACCATGTCAATAGGCTATGTCATGCCGCTTGCGGTTCTCCGGAGTCACTGAGCTTCTACGCCTTCCTCGTCAGAATGACCAACATCCACGCATGTGGCACATGATACTGTTAAAAGACATTGGATTTCTTCGATGTATGCCCGTCGCTGCGCTGACACCAGTACTTCCAAGGCTACCAGGACACACCCGTATTACTCTAAGTGAATTAGCTGGCGACGCGGCCAGATCCGCACATGAACTGACATTTACGAAGGCGTGCTCGTTTCGCATCGGGAGAGCTGATACAACTGCGTGCGACTATTGTGGGAGCGAGGCAACGAGTGAAGACGTCTTATGCATTGGAGCTCGTTACGACACTCGGTGACATACACTCTGGGTGGTGCTGAACAGATTGGACTCAACGCTGTCTTGAACATCAAGGATACTCATGCCAAGGCCACGTGCTTAAATGGCACAGAAGGCGGGCACAGAAGGCGACCACGGCGTTGTTAGTGAGCGTGAAGTCGGCACGCATCTTTTAGCGCCCAGAGACGGTATGTTCCTGTAAGTGAGCGCGGGTGTGATTAGTGCTCTCTCTCTCTCTCTCTTCCCTTCCATTTCACCCCTCATCCCCCTCCTCAGTGTAAGTAGCAAACCGGAAGCACGTCCAGTTAAGATATACCTGCCTTTCCTTCCTTGTCTTTCTCTCCCTCTTTGTCTCTAGTCCAAGGCATGTTATTGCATGGCCCTGATCCAGTACCGGCACTAAAATTGGCCTTCTTACTTGCGTGAAAAGCAAGAGCGATTCACTGTCGAGACGGAAAGCTCAAAACAGGTGAATCAATTTTTAGATTATTGCTTTTCCGGCACCATTATAAAGAAATTCAAAAGCGAACGAAAGACGCGGACGAGGAGAGACACGAAAATATACGCGCACGTACGCGCTGACCAGAAAAACGTAATGCTATTTTTCGCCACTGCATTTCTTTTACAATTACATGAGGTGTCATAGACTACACTTTTTAGATGCTTTAAAGCGCCACAGTCACCCTGTATTACAGGGTAATACAGCAAACTTCTCTCTTGAGATGCTTAACGCGCTCCGCAGCAACCGTACACGATTGACTGCGGCCAACGGAAGCGGCGACCGAACACGCCGCACAGCCAAGCACAGAATTGCAGCGCAAAGACGCAGCTCAATGTCGAACGCTGAAGTTCGTATGATAAGTTGGAACTATCCATTAGGAGTGCTACACGACAACGTAACTGCAATGACGGGAAAACCACCGCCTTACACATCGCACAGATGACGACTACAGCGCACGATTCCGGGATCAAACCATCCTAAGCCTGGTGCCGACTCCGATTCAGCATGGTTACGTACAGAATGGCGTCATGTGAAAAAATTCGGCATGTGCCATTCTACGAGTCTTATTCGAATACGTGAGCAGAGCAGGTCGGCCGACAGCACGACTTGTCTTTATGAAGCGAGCTCACGCGCAAAGAGGCAGCGGCTGAAATCGAGTACCCTGTTCGCGTCACACACGAGAGGACGCGAAATTCGACTCAGAGGGAATCTACATCTTCGTACATTCTCGGTAGAGTACCGAGAATGTGCATTCTCGGTAGTCTCCGAGATAACTGCGCGTATACATATGCAAGATCGTGCGAGCGATGACACACGCGAGTACTTTTTTTTATTTGCGAACAGGTATAGTAAACGCAGAATCTCATGTCTTCTCACAGACACGTTACATTAAATCATAAATGGGGCGACGTCGCTTCTCAGACGCCTTCTTTATTATTATACCCGAGAGACAGCCGGTTTAATATGACCACTCGTTGGTAGTCCATACTAAGAAAAACAAAGAAAAAAAAAACGGGAGGAGAAAGGCACCAGCAGAGTCACTGGTCCTCTTTCTTTCTTTCTTTCTTTCTTTCTTTCTTTCTTTCTTTCTTTCTTTCTTTCTTTCTTTCTTTCTTTCTTTCTTTCTTTCTTTCTTTTTTGAGCACTCTTTGCCAGTATAGGACGATTGGTCGATCCGTTACCTTGCCAATTAAAGAGGTCAGTAAAGCCCTCCTGGACTTTCTTCCATCCCCTGAGGGGTCACATTGAGACATCTCCAGAGAAACACAGTTCTTTCGCTTCGTAAGGGGTCAGACAGGTCGGTTCCTCCTTGACCTTTTAATGGCTGCGGCAAAACGGTCCCCCACCGCTTTCTCCGGGCAACCTCGAGCTGAGAGCGCAGGAGACCCCAGAATCGTTTTCTTCGGGATCGTAGGGCCGGTCGCACACACACCGTACAGTATGCGAACAACGGCTGTGTTGAATGTCAACTGCTCCCAACACGACACTGTGGCGCAACCGTGAAGAAGGAACGCAGTCAAAGAGGGCCGGCGCCGTCGGTATTGCCTCGGGACCTCGGAGGAAGGCGTGAGACAGGAAGAAAGCAGGCCCCGCGTGGCGATCGAAGGAGGTCAGGACTCTTAATTAACGGCGAACCCCAGACGTCGAACGGCCACCTGCCGTAAGAAATACTGCAGTTCATTCAACCCCCCCCCCCCCTCCCCCTTCTTCCGGACGAATGAGCGTGCCTTCGGGGACCAAAACATGCTGTCGGCGCGCCGGATGCTCACCTATGGGGTCATACAGTATAATTTCCTGCGTCTTTTTGAGCGCCTGCTCGACGCAGAACCACTGCTTCAATTGCAGCTGACATTTAAAGTGCTGTGTACCTATAACGTAATGTCTTTTAGTTGGCAGACGTTTCGCGACTTGTGAAACATGTTTTCGTGTGAAGACGAAGAGCTGGCAATACCCCTTTAAGCCAACATCCTCTAACTTGTCTGTTCTATTTCGTCATGGAATAAAACAGCGGGATTTCGCTCAGGAAACACTGCGCCGGCTACGCCTAAAGTGAAGCAGGGAATAAAGTAAAATGAACGCTTTATTGTAAGAGAAACAATGTGATCGCATAAAGGGAAATGACAGGGTTATGTGCTGCTTGTTTGAAAGAAAGAGGACGTTGCTTCTGTTTTGTTTTGCTCTAGCCTACCTTTCTCATTCTGCATAACATTCTTAACGCATTTGTTGCCTTGCTTAGTTATTGCCTGGTCAAAACAATATTATATTTGAGGGCACTTAGTGTTGTATTATGCAGGAATCCTGTTCCTTCCAATTCCGCTGGTTATTTATCAAACATCGCAGCTGGCGGCCGACACGAAACAAAAGGCACACCATCATGTGTCAGATACGAAGGAGCAAAGAGGAATTCATTAGAGACGATGTTAAATGTCACGGCATCTGCATCATGATGTCTTCGGAAATATATTTGTATTTTTAATGATCGAAGTGCTCAGACTGCAAAGCGGCGACGCTAAAGAGCGTTACGACAGTTCATTGGCACTCGCTCGACCGTCGTTCCCCAATAGGCGACCACCACCTCGCATTTTTCTCCTGGAAGGCACATCTACCACCTGCCCCTTTTTGTTGTACTCTGCTGCCGTCAAGAGTGAAACTCACCATCTGGCTAGTCACGACTCTGGAATTCACGATTTCCAGTGTGTAAATTACGGTCACACCAAAGAGACCAGCTCCAAGGAAAACGGTGACGTTTCAAACAGGCTCATTGATCTCATGCCACTTAACGAATGTAGTGTGCTATAGCTTACCTAAAGGTTCTGATCCGAACGGACGTATCAAAGTGAACTTAATATTGTTTTATGACAACTATTAAGATCCCCATGTGAACTTCATCGACAGTCACGTACTAGATGTGTTGCCTTTTATAAAAACAAAATATATACGTAAATAAGCACGCTAACTCTAAGTTTAACAGTGCGAAACAAAAATTAAACTACAGTTCCTGCATGCAACGGGGTGCATCTATGGCTATATAGCAGTGTACGACTTGCGAGGATAGATATTTACATGCGCACTCCTTGACGGGGTCGTGAAGCACCCTCCGGGGTTCGCTGAAAAACACATTCTGCGGCTATCTTAAGATAGGCTGCAACGAACAACTCAGCAAAACTCCGTAGTCGTCCGCGGCGCGTAGGGTTCAGAAGCGGAGAACAAAGTTGACACTTACTCAGAGACCCTCTTATCAAGGGGTGTACGTCTGTCTAAGCACGGCCTCCTCCTGTCGGAGGCCATGCACACACACACACACACACACACACACACACACACACACACACACACACACACACACACACACGTACCCATACTACGTACATCCGTAACCAAGTGACTCACATTACCTTATTTGGCTTCTTATTTTCGAACCATACGTGTTGATGCCGACAGCGGTTACGTTTCACGTTTGATGATGCCTATGACGTTTCAACTTTATAAACCATGCTCATAAAGCTGCTACTCGTAGCCTGTGCTATTTCATTCTTTGAAGGTACCCAATTGTCTATACAACGCCGACATGACCATCCAATAAGCTTTCATTATTTTTCCATCGGTACACTGTTCTAAAATACACAGTTACACTGATTCCTCAAGTGGCCTATTTCATTCACCGTTTCGCTCCCGCTACACGCCCAGTTTCGGTTGTTGTGGACGCCGAAACGGGCGATACAAAAAGAAATGAAAAAAGAAATGAAATCAGCCGAACCGAGGGCGACCCAGATGTGCGTACACGGCGGCCCCGCTTGATGCATTGACGCGGAGCTGCCATAACTCACGCTCGCCACGGAATATAAATGGTGGACGGGGTGCAACGAACGAGCCGGACAACAAACACGTCACTCACGTACAAATTCTGATGCCCGAAATAGGAATGCCGAAACGACGAGACTATTAATCAACGTGAAAACAAAAAAAAAGACAGACACGTGCCAAGGCCAGCGATAAAGAAACGATTCTGATGTTTTTGTTACTGTCTGTTCTTTAGTTATTTCGATAATGTAATACTTGTGAATTGCGTAGGTACTTTGGAAAAAGGTGGTCGACTCAATATTGGAAGCGCGATGGCTTCGGTAAGTTCTTGGACTGCGCAACGCCACGGTCACTGTCGCGAGAAAAAAGACAGACAGACAGACAGACAGACAGACAGACAGACAGACAGACAGACAGACAGACAGACAGACAGACAGACAGACAGACAGACAGAGAAAAGTGTTTAACTGTTTCATGATTTCACTTTCGTAACAGCGTAGAGATATATACCGAAAGAGCGAAAAAAGAGTGGAACAAGACCTTCAATGGTGCATAATGTAAAAGTGTACACTTGTATAAGGACTGATCAAAAGAAGCAATGCACGAGTTACAGCATTAAGCCGAGCGGAATGGTCTCTACCTGTGCATTCCTAATTCTGTGAACCTATCCGCCTCAACATAACGCGAACTCGTTACAGCCAAACTGCTGTGCTCAAATTTCGCCTCAGGGACTATCGTGATTCTCGGCCATTATTATTATTATTATTTTTGTACTGCCAAACTGCGAACAAAGGGATCTGTCTGAACAATCGCGTCTTCAATGGGAAAACAATATTTCTTCTCCCTAGTCCAAACAGGAATAAGCAATAAGAAACAGGCGTATGCGTAATCCTTGACAAGTCCTATCTGAATATTTAACGACATGGGCATCTCTTGCGTCTTTATTTTTGCACGACGTCCTTTTCTCCCTTTTCTTCATTTTCTTCCCCGGAGAGGTTAAGGGAAGTGAAAGGCTGTTCCTTCTTCTTCAAGGCCGACTTTTAACGCGACACGTTTCTTTTATATTTTCCTCGCCCTCGGTGAGTAAAACAAAAAAAAAAGCAGGAAGTTTTGTGACATTGGCAGTTGTTCATCACTAAAGGAGGCTGTCGTAACGACATATCGATGAGCAGTCACGTCCCTTCATTAACTTGCGCACAGAGACGCTGTAGAAAAAGGTGATAAAATACTAATTAAAAATGAAGCAGTACACACGCAAAGAGAGAGAGAGGAAGAGAGGGAGAGAACGCCTAATTAATAATTCTGAAGATGATAGACTGGTTTTCTTTTACCATAGGTGTTTATAGCGATGTTCACGGTAGGTAGAGTGATTAAAACAACGCGCAGAGTCACACACACACACACACACACACACACGCACGCACACACGCACACATCGTAATCACCTGGAGCAGAAAGCCAGACCTAAAACCAGGCTAACATCTCCAGAATTATTAATAAAGCGTTCTCTCTCACACACACGCATTACGTGTTCACTACCTCATTTTTAATTAGTACTTTTTAAAACATTTTTCAAGAGCGCCTCAGTGCGAAAATTATTGCGAAAGTTATGGAAACGACAATGTAGCTGCCCGCTCTTTACTACAATCATGCTTGTTCATCAGCTTCGACCCCAAGCAATGACACAGGCGAAAAGGAAATCGAATGAAAAAAAAAAGGCTTTCTTAATGAGTTGGGAGCGTAGTAGGAGGAACTGCCGAGTTTCTCAAGGACTGAGCTCAGTGGACTTGCGCGCTCTCAGCGGCGTACACCGCCGGGTGGCATTTTCTTTATACATACCCGTGGCCTTGGTAAGCTGAACACCTCGCGACAATGACAGCTTTTAATTAGGCTGTCATTCATTCAGCTATCTGTCGATATACGCAACGTTTCCAACAACGACGGATCACGACAGCAAACTACACAATCGCAGATTTAATTACCTCATTTACGCATACCTTATGAACGCCTTACATTTGTCTTTGTCGCTCCACTATTTCTCCTCTCTACATGTTCTACCGAAGAAAGAAGCAAAGAAGCAATGTTTGCCGTTAGTCGAATTTTACTTTGTCGAAATGGCACTACTTCCTTTTGCAAAACGTTCTCTGTTTCGTTCTGTGCATTATGTGCCAATCACTGTTACGTGTTTAATGTAGATGTCCTGTACAGGACTCCTTATTTATAAATATGTTTGTTTGTATTCTTTATTTTTCTACCCTTGTTATAGCCCAGTCAGGCTGACAGTATAATAAAGTAAATGAATGAATGAATGAATGAATGAATGAATGAATGAATGAATGAATGAATGAATGAATGAATGAATGTGCCCTATTTAGTCAGCCTCTACAGAATAGGCCTGTTTTCGCCACGTAGATTAAAGTCGAAATAAATAAATAAATAAATAAATAAATAAATAAATAAATAAATAAATAAATAAATAAATATAACTGCTGCAAGGCAAACAACGTGAAAACATGAAGCATGCTTTTCCCCGTCCTCCTGTTTCCGGACCCGATCTTCCAGTTGTTACAAGCATTGCACAATAGCCTAAAGGACACGCCTCCAAAAAACAATGGAAGCCTGCTTTAAACACTCATTATATAGTCAAATATAAACTCAGTCGAGACTGTCACGTCCCTGGACAAGCGAGACCAACAGAGCGCATCTCAAGACGCGACTGCAGCAACGTAGGGCGGTGTCAGCTATAGAGAGCAGAGTGCGGGACCGACCGGAGTTCAGATTGGCGTCCGACTTCCGGAGCATATTCTCGCCAAAATGGAAGCGGTGATGCGAAGCACATGCAAAATGCGCGGGTCTCGAAGTGTCACAGCTGTCGCGCTTGTCTACGAAAGCGAAGGGAACCACTCGAAAAGGCATTCGTTTTGTGTCGACCCTGGACCTAGACAAACGCACAGACACAACCATCGAGCAAACCCACGCTAGAGCTTGGAAGTCGTTGTGAAAAGCTTGACAGCGAACTGCGGACAAATCTTGTGTTGCGCTGGTGTCAGTTCAGAGGGGCTGAGAAGTCCGGGTACGGTTAGGCAATGGAGCGATCGTAGAGAAGTGGAACAATTGGCACTCAAAATACGCATATATTGAATCCTAGTAACAGCAAGAGCTGGAAAATCAAAAGTCGTTTAGACCACAAATGGCTGGCTTCCATTGCACTGAAACCAATACGCCGCGCTATGATCAAACTATGGCGTACGTGCAAAAACTCCGTACAAGCATATCTTATCACTAAATTGCCTGTTCGTCTTTGGGATATCAAAAGGAAGTGGATGAATAAGCAGCGAAATAAAGTGGTTTTGAGGGTACGCGTAACAAAATGACTGTAAGCCTCAGTGAAGACGCGGTCGCCAAATTTGTAGATGCTAATGGTGCCAACATTTATAACACATTAAATAAAGATGCGTAAATGCAGCTGACGAAGATGTTAAATGAAACATAACCGACCTTGTCATGTCATCAGGGGGAAAGATAACAGATGGACAGTAAGAACGACGGAATGGATACCAAGAGAGGGAAAACGCAACAGACGCAGGCAAAAGGTTAGATGGAGCGATGAAACTAAAAAGTTTGCGGGCATAAAGTGGAACCAACTCGCTCAGGATAGGGTGGATTGTAAATCGTTGGGAGAGGCCTTCGTCCTGCAGTGGACCTAAACAGGCTGATGATGATGATGATGATGATGATGATGATAAGACAGTTTTTTTTTTTTTTCTAAGCCAAGGTGCTTGTTCGCGTTCTTTACGCGAACATTTCCAGCCACAGGATTGCTGACGGGAGACTGCAGTAATGTAGAAGCTATACTTATAAGTGCAAGCTCAATGGAACAACACAGTTTCGTTTATTTATATAGCACTTTAACCTTTAGTAAAGTAGCATATTTTCACATTTTTGTGTACCTATAAAATAAAGGTTACCGTGTTTAGAGTGTATAGTGCAAGCGGCCGACGGTGGATATGACGTTAGTGAGGTATTGGTGGGTACCGGCATAAAAAAACCTTCGTACTAAAGAAAAAAAAGATGTGCGACGAGAAGCGAAGGCTCCAGACACAGGCTCAAGTCTTCGTACGAGCACGTATATTTCCTTGCTTTTACTGGAACAGCGCATAATATAAGGTATAGATGCAATGTTACGCAACCGTAGTTAACATTAAAGAAAATTGAATTATGTGCCTTTCCAATGCACATGAACAAAAAAAGAAGAAACACTGACTTTCCTCCGTTTCTTTCGAGCAATATTTCCTGCCGTTATGTAAAAAAAGGCACAACGCGTAAACCACAGAAAGAATTCCTGGTATCTGCGACCGAAATAGCGCCGTTCAGGGCGTTGAAGTAGAGGTTCACCATAAATCACGGGTGAAAATTTATTCTTTCCAGCGGCCTTCGGCACCGATGTTATTGCACTTCAGACGTTTCAACTTGCAATGATTAAACAGTTGGCAGCCGTAAACTGAAAAGAATAGGTGAAAGAATTTTTACGGGAGCGCCACATATAACCTGCACAAGTTCCTTTTCTCTTTATTTTTTGCTTGTGCTGGTGGTTTTACAGCTCGCCTCCAACCGTTTGTCAAATGTTGCATCACAGAAATGCGGAACTTAAATGCAGGCTTACACAACGAGAGAATAAATGGAAGCAACTAAACCGAATATTTCCGTAACGCGTATGCTGTTTTAGTTATGCTAACGATGTCCACGCATGTCAGATATCACGTACATAGCTTTGCTCCATATTCAAAACACAAAAGCAAAACAAGACGCCTAATCGTAGAAGAAGAAGTAAACAGCGATTAGCCGACGAGGCTCAGGAGATCCATGCTGCTAGCAATAAATCTAGAGCTGATCTGCGAAGTTTACTCACATATCACCTGCTGTAAGGCACACCGTCAAGTTACCTACATCACCTACCAACAGGGAAGTCTATACAGACTTTACTGAGGAAGTAACCTTTCAGTGATGGCTTACTTCAGAGGAACAGGGTGAGCACTGATTTTCTTGTCCGGACTTGGCCTAAGGCATGTAACGCGAATAGAGAATTTTAGCGTGTCCGGTAATTCGCTATACGCAAACGCACAGCGTAATACCGGATAGCGCATGGCGCTGTTTTTATCACCAGCTATAGGTGATAAACAGAATAAGCAAACTCGTTGTCTATGTCCCCCTAGAACCTGGCGGCCGCTCGCTAGAACTACAGCATCAATGATTCGAGTGTAGCTTTCAAAAACAGTGTCGAAATGTCACGGATACTTCACTGTAGAAACTTCACGACACAAAACTATGCAAATGCAACTGTCAGTTAGTACTTCAGGAGTTACAGAACACACGACGACAATTTCAAAGATTCGAAGGGGACGGCATACAGTTTGGGTGGTTGGCCATGTTCACGAATGCGCTGTTTACACTCGATATTCCACTACACGAAAAGCGCTTTGCGTATAGCACAGGTTACCGGCCACGCTAAATTTTGGCTGATCCTCGGAGAGACGCTGCACACCCCCGAGCTTATCGCTATAGACCAACAGACCGACCCCATCACTTGCCAACTTACATTGTGAATGTCTTTCAGAGGATTAGCCATAGTTCATGCTAAACGCCATTGCGCTATGGTTGAAATAACTGAGACAATGGCGGGCGCCTTCTGTCCAAGGGCAAAACGAAACATCAACGACATCGATCTACATGCAAACGCGCAAATCGGCTTCACTACAAAAAGTGCACACCCCGACTGGCCGCGTCCGAGACGGCGCGGTTACAGATCCCGAAATTTGAGCCAATTGCTTCAGGGCAAGAAACGTCGCCTTTCGTATTAGCATGAAATCCGCGAATGACTAACGACAAGTCCTTACTGGTGAGACAGCTGGAAAGCTTTCGCTTGTAAATGGGAGTTTTAAAAACTGTAAGAACTATTATGAATATGTACAACAGTGCCCCTCGAAAAACCGTGAGTTAGATAAGCGATAATGTGAGCACTAAATTGGACGACGCAAAACGTACCGACAACAGGAGACGGAGCAGAGAGCGTATAAATGATTGGCCGCGCCTGACTCGAAAGAACATGTTGAGTGCCTAGCTGGTGCCTGATAAACAAATATATTATGAGCGCGAAAACGTACGCAAAACACGTTAGGAAGAGCGGGCGCAGGACTGACTGGACGTGCCTGACTGTTTCAGGTTACGATCAGTTCCCTTCCGCACCTACGGCAGCTCCTACAATCCAGCATAACTTGCAAGTGCTATACTAGAAGAAAAACTTGCCAATCGGTTGGGACCCGAAGCCGCCATTTTTCGCACGTTCATCATCAGCTTGTCTACGCCCATTGCAGGGCAAAGACCTCTCCCACAGATCTCCAGTTATCCCTGTCCTGTGCTAATTGGGCCCAATTTATCCCCGCAAACTTCCTGATCTCATCTGCCCACCTAACTTTCTGCCGCCCCCTGCCACGTTTGCCTTCTCTAGGAATCCACCCTGCTACCCTTAATGGCCAACGGTTGTCTTGTCTTCGCATTACATGGCCCGCCCACGCCCATTTCATCTTAATTTCTATTAATATGTCCCTGACACTGTTCCCTAACCCACACCGCTCTCTTCTTGTCTCTTAAGGTTACACCTACCATTTCCCGTTCCATAGCTCGCTGCGCCGTCCTCAATTTAAGCTGAACCCTCTTAGTTAGCCTCCAAGTTTCTGCCTCGTAGGCGAGTACCGGTAGATGCAGCTGTTTCGCACATTACGTGGTGCATAATCTGGCCGTTTCCGAAGGGTAAAAGGACGTATTGTCACGAGACCACCAAAAAACCAATGCTGGAATCGTGCAGGCAAGCATAAATATATGACGGCGCTGTCCGCCCCTGCCCGCGCGGTAAGACGATGCACGTAACAGTCCAATTCGTATCACTGAAGAAATGTGCATACAGCTCCATTTCGTAAACAAGCAACGAAAACATAAAGTACGCAACAAAAGGTTGGCGCGCAGCCGCGATGCAGTTACACTGCCACGTCGCGTGCAGAGTTCGAGTTATATATTCACCGTACCAAATTGCTCAGACCATGCGAGGTTCCCATTACGCACTCAATAATGAAGCCCAAGCCTACATAACTTGCATTTAATGAATTCGAAAGCGTATATATATCTTGCAAAGTGACGAAGTGATACCAGATATCGCATTTCGTCTATTTATCTTTTTCTTCCTTGATTTATCTACTCGTTTGAACGTGTTCGAATAATTACCGGAAAAGACGCTGCCGGGAATGCCTAATGGGTGGTGATTAGAAAATATGAATGTAGTTCAAGCCACACACATGATTTCTGAGCGTAGCGGTGGCAGTTCAGCCGACGATGTTCAAGGCAGCATCGAAATTTTGGCGGAAGGACATTATTCAACGCGGCACCTGACACCCCGGATCTGGAGTATCATTCGGACGAGAGGGCCAGCGATATCGATGATGGAAACAGGGTAGATAGGCCGTGTCGAAAGCGGAAGATGTTACGCTTGCAGACCGAGAGATGTGCAGCGAGGACGTCCTCAAAATAGGCCGCACGCGAGATTGCGATGAGCGAACGAACAGAGAGAGAGAAGGGGGAAACGTAGATTTAAGGAAACGTGGAACTTTGTGGGAAGGTAAGCGAGGAACTGGCGTGCAAACGAAAACGAATGGCAGCGGAACAGGCGCACCTGTTCAGGGTTTCTTTGGTTCGACTGTGACGTGCAAAACAAAACAAATGAACAGGATGTTAGTGATGTTCCAACTCGAAAATGGCAGTTCCTACAGATAAAGAGAAGTTACGCTTCAGTGGGTGTAATTATCGAAGTTACGCTAATTACATTCTGCAGCTGTTGAGTGTAAGTGAGTATGAGTAAATAAATTTAGATCTCCTCTTCTGTATGATATGTAGCTGAACGAAGCGAATTCTATTGCTACTCTAGTGTTAGCCCTACACTCTTAGCACGGTAGCCTTTAGTTTATTTGATAGGTACGCAAGAATTGTGAAAATATGTTTCCTTACTAAAGTTTAAAGTGACCTTTAGTTTATCTTATAAGCACATAAAAATGGAAAATATGCTCCTTTACTTAAGGTTAAAGTGTTTTAACCTTTATTAAAAGAGCATATTTTCACACTTTTGTGTACCTATAAAATAAACTAAAGGTTACCGTGCTAAGAGTGTATAAGACGAGCACAGTAGCGACAATTTATAGAGTTCAAAAAGCGCTACGGTTTCAGGACACACCGGGGTTCTACCGTCTTTCATGTAACCTGTCGAGAATAACACTCTCGTCCCAGAACAGGCACCGCGCCTCTGAAAACAATCTGCATAAATGCGCTGTCTATCTAGGTTCGATCATCTTTGTGAGGTCACGCCTTTGCGAGTTTAAGGCGGCTGACTTTCTCATGAGGATATACGTCACTGGTTTCTCACAGAAAACTTAAATGTCCCGACCGGACTTACGCAGGAATCAGGAAGTCAGTAGTATAAGACGACTTAATATTTCATAACCCGGAAATACTGAACTTTTATATTTCCTTTATTCCCTAGTTCCCCTGCGATCCACATTAGGGTACGTAATGTTCCTGAAACTCAGAACGAAAACACCTTTCACCTCTGTGAAAGTCGTCCCAGATGGGTTTTATTTAAAGCAGAAGTGCTCTCCATTTTCTTGTGCAAATACTAAGCGCGTTGGAATACAATCGTTCGTCGTTTGTGACTACTACATTATCCTTCCGGTTGAGTACCGATGTCAAGATATTCGATGAGGTTTGTCGGGACTCTCAAATTTCGTACCTAAAACGAACTACAGAAACCCTCGTTTTTCGGTATGCAACACTTAACACTGTCACGTACCCCCATTACAGTTTCCCTCCATCCTTATTTCCTCCGTCCTTTCCCCCACTGCAGGGTAACATACTGAGAGCATGTTCTCTGGCTCACCTCCCTCTACTCTCTCTCTCTCTGTCTCCGCTGACCTGTATCTTGGCTTTCTGACGTACGATAGCTCGTTCCCCGCCCCGCGTAATGACTCCCGGCGCAGCCTATCATCCGCTAAGGAAGAACGAGCGATATGGGAGCTAACGGGATCAGAAAAAAAAAAAGAAAGCAGTTCGTGGGGTTGACTGGACAGGAAGAAGTGGGACCTCACCGAACCGCTCAGGTCACCCCGCTCTATAAAAGACGTAAATGACCCTCGCTAAGCGGCGAGACCCACGCTGTGCACGATACGATGATTTGTTTTCGTTGCAATCTCCGCTGGAAGCTGACCGCAAGAAGCGAGTATATGGCGCCACGCAGAGAACGCTACAGCGACGTTTTGCGCTGTGCGTTCGCTTCGCACGACAGTCGGCAACATAGGTTTGTGGGACGCGGGCTGCGGGAGAGATCCGAATCTCTGGTCACTTCTCTGTTTTGACTGACAGCAGCGTAGGTTACATAAACTACGGCGAGCTGAATTTCATTTTGTTTTGTAAGCACAAAGCACGGGCAGACCGCACAAAATGTCCACAGAACGCGTAAATTTTGCGCTCGAGAACTAAATGACATGCTAACATCTCAAAACTTACTTCCTCTCAATCTGAAATTTAAATTCTATGATAATACTAAGTGCCCACGCTTCCAGAGAAACACGTGCCCGTTATTGACACCCGTGTATGTTATTTAAAAATCTTCACTCCAGGGCATAACGGACCATGTGCGTTGAACGCCGTTAATCTGGCGCTTCACATGTCAATAGCGTTAAATTCTACGGTAGTCACCACACTGCGTTGAACTGCAATGTGACCACTTCATGCGACCACACAAATGCCAGTGCACTGCGTTAAACAATCTCACGTGAGGAACGTCCGCCGCACGTAAAAACGTTAGGGTATAAAGCCGAAAGCTAATGGAGGGGCAATATAGCCGATTGAAATACGGTTCTCGGGGTGCGTTCCAATGCCAACCGTGGGAGTATACATAAGCAGGTAAGCGGACGGGAACCATCCTAAGTCCCATTCGAATTCTGATGCAGACTGCCAAAATAGACAGCTTCGCGAAGACAGCATCGAAGAAAAAAGCGATGCAGGCTACTTTACTGCCAAAACAAGATGGCGGCTAACTGGACTGCTTGGATTTCACCGGGATAGTCAGCTGCCCCCAAGTATGCGTTTTCTCACGCGCTTCGTGGAAGGTACGTTGAGTTCACCGTATATTCAAACACGGAAAGAAAAGAAGAAAATTTGCTTTGTTTAGCTTTCTCTGGCGAACGTGCGGTGGTGTCCAGTCGAAGAGACGTCATCCAGATGCGTTACAGTACTCCAACGGCCAGAATTCGAAGCTGTGTTTAAAACTGTCATTGTAGACTGCCTACGACACTATTAATGTTTAACAGAGTGAGCCCGCCCGCCGTTTCAGCACGCTCTGGAAACTTTGTTGACAATAGTTCCTAAAAACAAGGCGGTAAATCTACTAGCGTCACAAATGGCAATGTAACAGAACAACTGAAGAAAGAAAAGATGTACTCTCGACTTAAGCACTCCAACGGCTAGACTAGTGCGGAAGATTTCTTGAAAGTGCGCGATACAGAAAAACCAAGGTGAAACCGTGACTACAGACCGAGCTAGTATACGTTTCTTGTGCTTTCTTCCTCGCTTCGCTAAAGAACTGTCTCAAGCGTAAAAACTTCAGACAATCAAACATACGAGAAATGCGCGCGAAATACTGTCTTGACTAACAACAACAGCCCAACGAAAGTTCACAAGCACATCAATTTATACCATGCATGCAAAAACTGTCTATGCGCCAGCTTTTCCGAATGAGGTTGCAAGGATATGCAAGAGAGCATAAACGTTCAAATCCCCCTCGAAAGATTTTAGGTTCGCCGGTGCTTTACGTAGCACTGCCTTTACGTCACCCGGAACTAAATTGTGCGCAGCGACGCAAGAGACAGCGGCAGTGACTTCTCAGTTATATCACTAGATGCGTTTATTTTGAAACTTTAAAGGAAAGAAACGCGGATGACTAAACAAGCTAAGTCGGAAAGTTTGGCAACGGACAGGCCTAAGGACGCGTGGGTTTCAAACGAAGTTACGCCTCGGAGCGGCAGAGCACTTTATTTCGACCCGCATAGCGCCAAATTTCTGTAAGCAAACATAACAAAAATAATGAATGGAAGAAAGAGAAAAGAAAAAAGCAAGAGAAATAATGTATAGAGATAAGAAAGCGGCACTGAAAATTTTACCGCCTTAGTGTGCTTCTCTTTAAGTTTTGTCCGCGAACTATGTTTTCTGCATTCCTTGCACTCTTAGCCACGGACTGGCGTATTTGGGGTGTATTTTTGTCCCACAACAACAACAGCGCACTTCTTTCAGGTTCCAGATGGCGTGCACGGTTATCAGCTCGACTTATAATTATTGACAGGATGGCGGCGATCGCCGAGTATTCAAGAAAGAAAATGCAAGCAGGCAGATGACGATTATAGTGCGGGCTAGAAACACTTCCCAAATTCATCTGCTGTGACTAAGAGTGTATTCCAGGTGCCCTCCAATCTAGCAAGTGTGTTTAGTTCTCAATCTCTCTTGTTTAACTGACACGATGACATAGGCGAAGTTGGAACTTTAAACTTTTAGCTGACACGAACAACTTATTGTCACTTATTACAATGAGCCAAAGAACACAATAAAAAAAGTTCTGACAAAATATAGTGCACAGGGTGACAGTAAAAATCTAATGCACAACACGGAAGAAACAGTGAGCCAACGACGACGAAGTTTTGTGCACGAGTACAGGAAACACGAAAATGCGTTCACGTACGGAGTGTCCGACAGATATATCTTAGGTGAACGCACCTTCGCTGCATTATATCTGCACTATACCTGGCGACAACTTCCTGTGGCAGCACAGCCAAGGCTACGGAGCCGAAGCACGCTTGTCTTACTGCGCCACAGCATGTAGTCCCCCAACGAAAACGTTTGTATACTGTTCTCGGTAACTAACATTTTACCATTCACCACTTACATTTTTCGCGGATTTATTTTTCAATTAGTGAATAAAAACGTAGCGCAGTAGAAAAAAATTCGTTTCATGCTCTCTCAGGTTTTGTGGGTTTCTTTGGCTTCCGTCGCTTTTTTACCTCACCGCATTCCTCACCGTCAAAGATGGCGTCCTCCGGTTGCAGCTCGTCAACGTCGCTTACGGAGGAAACACCGCCGCGTGCCGCGAGTCCAACAGCTTCGCAGTCGTACCAGGCGTTGCCAAATCAAAATCTGTCCGCACAGGTGCACAACGTTTACGCGCAAGTAAGGAAAAGCGACCTGCGCTGGTGAAACCGAAACACCCGTCGAAGCGGTCGGACTACTTGGCGCAGTAGCACATGTGCATAGGCTCCGCCCACGTAGCCTTGGCCGTGCTGCCACAGAAAGTTGTCGCCGGGTATAGTTGCCAGAACATTTCTTGAAAATTATTTCAGAGACCATAGCACCATCACTTCTACACACAGGTTATTACCCCCGAACTTCTCCACAGCCCATGATTAAAGCTTCATAACTCCTCTTTAGCTATTTTTCAACATTTCGTTAACCACTTTTTTTTATAACACGTCGTCCAGCGTTTTCAAAAAAGGCCTGAATGAGACAACAGCTGAGCGACCACAGCTGGACAAGACCTAGTGTGGTACGCGACTAACTTCTCCGTCACCTCTTTAATTTTCTCATCGCCTGTCACTCCACGAGAACAGGAGTACTATTGACACGCGCTTCTCGAGAGCATAAGAAGGCGCATAAGGCGTCCACAAGTGCACGCACCGTCGAGCGTACACTCTTAGCACGGTAACCTTTAGTTTATTTTATAGGTACACAAAAATGTGAAAATATGCTCCTTTACTAAAGGTTAAAAGCACTTCAACTTTTATAACTTGTCAACTTTTTCAACTAAACGTTACCATGCTAAGAGTGTATACGCAGCAACGACATGACTTCCATGTAGAAAAAAATCAACATCAAACAGTTCAACGCCCCAGCTCGCAAATCTCCCAAGTTCGAATTTCGCATTCCTCTTTGCCAACTAGCTTACCAAATGCACTTAGACACGTCCTTTATTTAGCCGGGATGACGGGACAAATGTGCCCGATCTGAACATGCCATTGTGAAGCAGTGGACTACTCCGAACGCGCTACGCTTAACGTGAAGTCACCCATAAACTTTCGAGCTAGAATACCGCACCACGTTCTTAAAAAAAAAAAGAAAACAGACAGAACGACACTTAAACATGCCCTACTTTACGAGTATCGAAAGCACGCTGGAACTGAATTTCGACACAGTTTTTAACGATACGTTCAACGCTTCAGCGTAGAAGTTAGGGCTAGTTAGTCATTCTTCTTCTAACGGTGACTAGCGCAGCGCGCTTGCAAGGGAAAGAGACAGACTAGAAAAAAAAAGCCCCTTTTTTTTCAGTGCCTTCATTTTTTTTTACAATCTGAAGCCGTGCTATAGTGACCGTTATAAATTCTACCATAAGCATGACTTCCACTCCTCCATTCATACTCTCCTCTTGAAATACGTTTGTTCAAAGCAGCCGGGATGTAATCCTTACTTGGGCATTCCATTCCGCATTTCCATTATTCCGTATGGTTCAGCACGGGACCCGCATGAGTTCTACATATTTGTCGCACGTCATATTTCCCAGGTGAGTCTTACGAAGACGCGTGGAATTACTCAAATAGCCACACGGAGCGTTCAGGTATGTGTAAGTCAATAAATCTACTCGTCAATAATTGACGTCGCATCACTGCTTGCTACTTATTAAACTTAGTGCCTTGCTAGCCCTCCCCAGAGGCCTGCTTCTATTCTGGATAAACCGCTTTTCAATCCAGATTGTTAGCACGGCTTTAGATTGTAAAGAAAAACGAAAGGGTTCAAAAAAGGGTTTTTTTTTTTCTCGAGCGAATGAAGTGGTCGCCCAGATGGCGAGATTATACAGAGCAGTGAGAACGAGCTCTTTCTCTTCTTATACTGTTCGACGGCCGACGGCCTCTTGCCACCGACTCTTAGAAACGTCGCTATACAACGAATCACTCCACACAGAATTAAAAAAAAAAAGAAATCACTGTAAGGGTGCCCACACGACACACGCTTCCAAATACTGGCCTTTCGGCACGTATTCCTCGTTCCGAAAGTGAAAACCCACTTTTCGCTTTCCAGTGTGAGACGGACGGACGGTGCGAAACTGGACCCTTTCTCGCCTTATTTCCCACCGACGTGTGCTCGGAGATTTTCGCAACACTACACACGTTCTCGCATATTACTTTTTTTTTTTTTTGCTTTCCGGAGAACCGGCCGCCGATGCAACCCCGTTTTTCGGAAAGGACCGTGCGCCGCAATCACGTACCGAAGCCCTTACCGAAGCCAAAGTCGTGCCATAACCAGTCTTGCATATATGGCTCGATAGCCAGTGCGTTTTTTACAGGTACCCAAAAAGCGGGGCTTTGCATCTTTTTTTCTCGAAGAGTCCAAAGGCATTCTGGGTTCCTTCACCTTTCCCGGCCTATACGTATACGGGTTCCAAAGCTTGTAACAGGGCGGGGGCTTCGACCTGCATACGCGTGATTTCTGGGATATATGAGTGTGCGATATTAATGAATCATGCGCACCTAGCACGTTGATACATCAAATGCAAGCGACGGCCGGCACAGCACCGGCTTACCAGCTTATTGAACAAGGGTAGTATAACAATAAGTGGGCATCAAAAGCGATTTTGCTATCCTACCACATTTTATCACACGCACGTCATATCCCATCTAGACTAGATTAAGACGCCTTTATGTCGTTATTCCCTTACCGTATACGTACAGCGTACAGGTTGTTTTCGCGGATGCCCTGCCAGGAATAAGCTGCAGCGAAAAGAAAGAAAGAAAGAAAGAAAGAAAGAAAGAAAGAAAGAAGAAAGAAAGAAAGAAAGAAAGAAAGAAAGAAAGAAAGAAAGAAAGAAAGAAAGATAGGAAGGAAGAAAGAAAGAAAGAAAGAAAGAAAGAAAGAAAGATCCATTGACGTATGCTTTCTCATTTAATCACTCGGGTATTTCGCTCAAACAATGTAGACACTGAAGTTGTCTTAGAAAAGAGCATGGTCTCGATTTTTATGACGCAGGGATGGTCGTTCGTTTTTAGTTAATTGTTGTCCCTTTTTTACACTGCAATGGTGCAAAGGTGATAGTTCTTTTATTTTCTTAAGCATAAATTTTGGTTATCCTGTGCGAATGGCTTTGATCGTCGTGTCGTTGCCCTCTCTTAAACTTACTGCATTTTCACGTCCCTTGGTTTAATGTGTAACAAACAAAATCTTCGCTTTATATTGGTCTCTTTAAGTTTTCCTCTTAAGGAGAAAACTCAACTCCATACTGCAAGATGCGGTGGTTATCCCACTTGATATCGCATAAAAATAAATGAAATAGAGTTCATAGACTGACGTGCCGAAAGCGCCATACTATTATTACGCGCGTCGCAGTGATAGACTCGCGGTCGCTGTTGACTGATTGGCGTTTTTTTTTTTAACATGAACAATAATTCAGAACACACCGTTGTTCTCGTACTCTGACCACACCGTAGCGTAGTCGCTGTGGCGGGCAGCCGAACCAGCGTCCCAGATCTTAGGAGCGCTGCATCTTACCGTACAGGACAGGTTTTGAAGCCGTATATCCTTGAATACCAGTAACAAAAGAAAAACAATGCAATAAATATGGAGCGTGAGCAAAACTGTCCGTTGAGATTTTCTTTATTACTTTCCTTCTTGCATTATTTCTACATCACATCGTGCATTTCTGTCTTCGCTGTCACATTGGATAAAAAAAAAATCCACCATCCGTCTCCGCATACACTCGTCAATAGCGTACCAGTGCTCAATAATTGAAGTAATTGGCAAGCATTAAAAGCAAATCGCACGGAATGACCGAGTTAGCAAGATTCTCTGTGAGTACAAGACAAGCAATATCAATTTTGGCATTAGTCGATGCCTCCGATTACCAACACGAATGCATCATTCTTGAAGCAGCTGCGGCTGATAAACAAGCAGCCGTCAAATTACCTTGTCCAATGTGTCATCGCTCACGTTCGTACCAACTAGCCACTAAACGAGTTTCAATAAGAAGCCTAGCCAGTTTTCTTATTACGTGCGGATTAACACTATACAACCACTGCAGTCATCAGGAAAGCATGCACTTCTCTAAATAATTGCACTAAAGGTTGTGTCACCTTAAGCATTAACAATCGCCGCCATATAGAAAAAGCACTGGTGTGTGCATTAGCACCCTTTTACAGTTCATGGATATATGTTAGCGCGAATATGCTATATATGGCACTAGTTTGGTCGAATTAAATGAATGTTGCATGTCAATGCTCTTGCACAATCGGCCGGTGTTAGTTCTCTTTGCTAACAAGCTGCTAACACAAAAAAAAGAAACATTCTCGTGCTTTACTATCTGTTCGGCCGTATACCTCGCGCATATGTCAGTGTACCAACAGCACTACCGGGTACTACGGGATTAAACAGGATGTAAAGCTTCGTGAACGCTGTTGAACAGCAACTGTCGGAACCTTACAGTGCGTTCAAAATGTCCCTCATATTATTGCACTCCAGGACTTCATTCGCATTTCTCAGACACTAAACATTGTTACACCCTTAAGAGTGTAACTCAATTCGTCGCCAGACAGGCGCCCTTAGGGTGTTAGTGCCTACAATCTTTGCGATAGGTGTTATTTTGACACACCTATCGCGAAGGCGTACAGCAGACCACGCAAGGGGTGTTATGGTGTTATCTCACATGAACACCCATTTTCATGGAAGCTAATACACTCTTCGTGTATTACCGTGCATGAATGCCCGAGCATGAAGCTTCATGTTTCATGAAGCTACGTTGAGAACACTCGTCTACTCGGCCGCACTCCCTACTTTCACTGCATGCAACCCTGCCTGTCAGCAGACGTACATAGTGTGGCACCTCGAACGCTCCCCTTATGGCACTTTCGCTTTCGTGGCCATGAATCCGCACTTCCTCTTCCGTTCTTACTTCTTTTCATTCGGTGCCGGTGCCTTCATACGTTACTTCCGTTCTTCGTCAGCATATGGTTTGTATACCCACTTCCACTTTGCTCCTATAGCTTAGCTCCGTCTGCGCTTTTTTTTCCACTTTTTTCTCATATGCTATCAAGCTTCGATCCCACCCTTTTGATATTCCTTTCTGTCCTTAGGCTGCTGTCTGTCCTGTCTGCCTTACGCTGATTATGCATTTTTCCACTTCTTCCCAATAACGCACACTTCCGCTTCCAAGCTCGGGCGCACGGTGATACTCGTCAATCCATCCGCCGCCCTGTATTTTTCGGGCCCTTTCTTCGACGACATCGTGCGCGCCATCCATTCTGCCAAATTACCCTATCATTTACTTCATTTTCTTATGAACCTCGTCGCATCGACGTAAGAATCGTTGACGCCTAGCACCCCGTTTCCGCCGATCTGTCGATTCAATCAGTTTTATAGGCCCTGCGTTCTTTCAGCACTATCTCTCGCATCCTTACACACGAACAAGAGTAGAAGCGGCTATCCGCCCCCATCATGAAGAAAGCTTTCTCATATTATCATATTCTCATATAGATTTCATATAGATCTCATATAGATTCTCATATACGTGTTTGGCTTTCACTCAGTCTCACACTGCCGCTTCCGTACAAAAGTTCTAATTGCCAATTACTATTTGACCAGGAAACGCGGCGTTTAGATCTTCTCCAGGGTCGCTTTGGATACTCAATACTTGGTGGCGCTCAATATACTAGGTATTCGTATATCCACTAACTTATTATAACTTTCATGTTAACATATGATTTTGGCGACACAGGCGAACGACGCAAACCGGTGCTTACGAAGTAAAATATAGCATTTACTTCAATTCTGCAATCATTATTAAGATAGTAATATAAGTATAGATAATAATGTCATTATAAATATATAATATATCGATGTATTCGTGGTGGGAGCCGCGATTTCTTCTATACGAAAATGCTTTGCTCAGTTGGGCTGGTTGTACTTTAGTTAAATGCTGATGTGCACACTATTAAGAAGACAACAGACAAACTACCCATCTCCCCCATGATGAAACCGTGCACCGAAAAAAAGAAAGGCCAGCTTATCCAATATTCCCGAAGGATCCGTCACAGCGAGAGAGAAATTATGTTATATAATTTCTGTAAACACCGAGAACGTAAAAAAAAGCTGCATTTCCCCATCTGTAGCTCAAAAAAAAAAAACGAAAAGGTTCGAATATTTGCCCATGGTGGAACTAACGCCACAATGGTTCAGCGCCTTCCATTAAAGAAAAGGAGATTAAGAAAAAAAACTGGCCATTTGAAGCGCGCGTTCAGGCAGCGTGAACGAAATGATCGTTGAAACGACGCTAGCCACGTGTGTCCGCCAAGGTCACACAACTAAAGGTCGCGCGATTGATTCATTTCCACTTTGCAACGTTCCTAATGCACTGACGCACGGTACAATCATTAGACAGTCGCTGTAGTAGGAATTCGCATTCGCGTAGAGTCGGAGAAGCCATTAAACACATACACCATCACGGCGCGTAAACAATGAGCCCAGCCTGCTCCACTACTTCGTCGAGTACCAAGCAACGGCTCCAGTAACAGTCTTCTTCTACGCCTCCGGAAGATAGTTTACAACCATTAGGCGCTTCAAGGTCTCATAAAGCCGATGTTAGGCCGGTTAGATTCCGAGAAGCTGGGAGATGGCCTGACTAACAGTATGTACTGCCTGCTTCGCTTGCCACGAAATTTAGGTGGTCACTCAGTCGTGTTTGCAACAGCCGACCTGACACAACCTTGAAGGCTATAGAACACCACCGTCACATTTTTCACAGTTCTTGGTCATTGGCTGCTGTACGTTCGAAATCTTCCTGAATGTTCATGTTCTCTAACTCAATGATTCTGTTGTGCCAACAACGCCTAATGTGAAAGTCATTCAGGTGCGTGTGTGTGTGTGCTCCTCTGTTGCTCGTTAACTGATGTCGTCTTTATGAAAGGGAACACGCGAACTTGCGGCCTGTGCTCTGAGGCTGCTGCTTAGCGCGCCGCCAAGTGCACGGAAGGAGAAGCACGTCCCTTTTACGCTTTATCTATACTGACAGCAAGGACACTCATCTGGCCGGAGAGGCAATCTGTAACGCGCTTGCTTATCTGTGGTACTTGGTTATGCTGCTCGCCAACACCTGTACGGCTGATTGCACGGCTCATAATGAACGTATGGCTTAACTTTGCACTTCGAAGTCTTGAACTAGCTGGGCTTTTTCATACAAAGGCATATACATCTTTTAATGAGCGAGTTGGGCTGACCACTATTTTGACGTGTGAACTTAAGCCTTGCGTCAGCCACAGCGAAAGTGCTGCTGGAGCTGGTCATCCACCTGACCTTTGACGTGGACAGCAGTAGGCATAAGTACTACCGTGAGCGATAATTAAACAGGACAGGTACAGAGAGTGCACACAAAGCCTCCTGGAGCAGGCTAACGGCTGTTCCTGTCAGGACACGCAAGCTCCTTCCGCTAGTCGTCGCTGCACTGGCTTCGCGCGCATCAACGCTTCGGGCACTTGACGCACTATAGTTTGTGAATCGACAAAACGCGGTGCCTCAGAGCACATCGAAGCCCGCGAGACAAGCCTGAACAGAACTCGAGAATATAACTACGTGCATCCCGGATGCACCATGAGTTTTAGAAAAAAAATTTCTAATAACAGTTATTGCTGGGGTTTAATATTTCAGTGTCACGATATGATTACTGGGAACGCGCTGTAGAGGAGGACTCGGGAGTAGATAGATCCTACAAAAACTAAGGTAATGATATTTCGCGCGAGACTCAAACAATAGCGTGTGCTGGCAAACAACTGCAAATTACTGGTGAACATAAGATACTCGGCGTTCACTTTTCTACGCAAATCACATGGTATAAATAAATTGACATATCTGAAAAAATCTGTATGCCTTCACAGATGTGCCGTCTCCACGTAGGTATCTACTTCTGCCAGAAGTAAACATGGCCTTTATTACCTTTTTCAGCTCATGAAATACTGTATCCTAGAAAAGGCAACTACTAGAATAACTAATATGACCAAATACTGTATACGATTCTGCACGCTGACAACATGCCAGCTCTTTTAGGGCCGAAGCACCTTAGGGCCGAGCTTGCGGCGTACACACGGCGTAGCCATCTAATTACAGTTGCGCCCCTTATGGGGCCCATCTTCTCGCGAGAGAGAGAGCGAACGGCGCGCGTTGACTGTGTAAACGCTCTTTCTGCGATGTACCTTTAGCAGCTCGCAAGGAACGAGAACGCGCTCTCGCCCGCGAGAGACAACGCCGCCGCAGGCAGCGTACTGCTAGCGAGTTTCTTGATTGAAAAAAAACCGACTGATGGCGCTGCACAACCGTTCACCGGCCACCCCGCATATATATACACTGGATCTTACGCGAATTTCTCTTGTGCGCAGTTGAACAATAAAGATTCGCAGCGTGCGCGTTGACTACAAGTAATCTGGAACACGACACGATCTACGACGTGGGAGCGCAGGAACCTCCCAATGACGAGGATCATAAATGGTAACGCGTGTGTAAACATACACACGCGTTGTCACTCATTTACGTGCGTGAGCGGGCAATGTCACGGGTGATTTACGGTAACACCGAACGATCCCCAGTACTTCGCCCATTCGTCATGGTTCGCTTCGTGGAGATGCGTGGTTTTTTTTAAGTATAAAATTGTCAAGATAGGGCTTGTATACACTTTTCATTTATTACATTATTTTTACTTCTCGAAAACAACCTTCACAAATTTTGCAGTGTTGACTGCATCTTTAACATAAAGAATGACGTCTGCCAGTGCAAGAAATAGAAAGTAGTATGTTGCGCGGTTTCCCAACAAATATAATCTACTGCCATTGCAGCATAAACTATGTAAATTTTCAATAAATATCAAGGTGCATACATTTCTCCATCCAAGATGCTTCGAATCCACTTTGTAAACATGTTATCATCAATCGCATTTCTCTGTGTTTTCCTCTGTACATTTCTTACCGTTTATAAGACTCTATTACGATTTTGTAACCCTTGCATTTATCTCTCTTTCCTTTTTATGTACGCAGGGTTCTTTATTATTATCTCTATATTATTTTGGTCAATCGTATGGCTTTGGCAGGCCTGATATGTGTACCATTTACTTGTCAAATGAGCAATTATTATTATTATTATTATTATTATTATTATTATTATTATTATTAACAACATTCAAATCATAATTTGAGTGTCTAAATATGTAACTGTTATTTATGTAAACCGCAATATATGCCTTGTGAGGGACCATTGGCCCAGTCATGCTGTTGCTACAAGAGCTTTTGGCCTATGGGATCCTCCGGAACTTTGGATTTTCTTGAAATAATTATGTACCTAATTTAACCACCTAAGGTTCTCTAACGCGAACCTAAATCTAAATACACCGTTTTTCCTCTTTCTTTGTTTATTTCTTTTCTTCTTTCTTTCTTTTTCGCATTTCGCCTCCATCGAAAAGCGACCGCCGTGTTCAGGATTCGAACAAGAGAACTCGAGCTTCGCAAGCATGCAAACACCCCAGCCGCTATGCTACCACAGTGGATAGAAAGCTTTTCTTCAGAACATACAACGGCCCATCTTTACAAAAGCCTCACACGTATCACCCCCTGTTATTGCCCTGCCTTTATTTATCAACTCTTCGAAACAAGAACTCATACGTGTTCGCGCAGAATCAGCAATAAGAAACAAAAGTTTAGAATACTACAACTTCGAATCAACAAACACCTTTCTACCTAATCCTGCGACACTCCTCGTCCTTGTGAATCCTGTCACGTGGCCAGTGATCAGCATTCGTCACTCTCAAGGAATGAAGGTCGAGGTGGCGTTCGAAGATAAAAAAAAATGAGATAAGCAATGGAATAAGTAGGTATCTCGAACAAGACATTATATATACCTCTCCCTCGCCACTGGCGTGCCCTCAGCATAGCGATCAGGCCTATTCTTCAGTTACTCTGTTTTGCCTTTAGGTTACTTCGGAATCTCTCGATATAACGAAGAAAAAATACTTATCACGGAAAAAAGTAAGATAAGAGCGCTGTCGGCAGGAGTGGTACCTGTACACAGGCACCGCCGTTTCCCTGGGTGTGACCAAGTATCCCCGAGGGCACCGGGTGGCTGACGGCGTAGCCGGGGCCGCTGATTTACGATGACGACGTAGTCTCGACACGACAGTGCCGGTGTGCCCGCGTCCCATTGATCACGAAGAAGGAAGACTAGAGTACACACCGCTGCCAAGATGGCGTCACCATTGTTCGTTCGCCCGCCTCCGTACGAATACCAGCGTAACGCTTAGTAAAACAAGAATAACCAGAGCAAAGTTCACGCACTGACTAAATACACAAAGAGTGAGACCGTGAAACATTCGTCGGACCGCAAAAGGGGGTCCACATTCCTACATCATCATCATCATCATCAGCCTGTTTAGGTCCACTGCAGGACGAAGGCCTCTCCCAACGATTTCCAATCCACCCTATCCTGAGCGAGTTGGTTCCACTTTATGCCCGCAAACTTTTTAATTTCATCGCTCCATCTAACCTTTTGCCTGCCTCTGTTGCGTTTTCCCTCTCTTGGTATCCATTCCGTGGCTCTTACTGCCCATCTGTTACCTTTCCTCCTCATGACATGTCCTGCCCAGGTCCACTTCTTTCTTTTAATTGATATAATAATATCGGCTACTCCAGTCTGTTCTCTGATCCATTCCGCTCGTTTTTTATTTCTTAGCGTTACCCACAGCATTTTTCTTTCCATTGCACGTTCCGTGCTCCTTAGTTTCATCTCTAGTTTTTTCGTTATCCTCCACGTTTCTGCACCGTACGTTAGTACTGGGAGAATGCAGTGATTGAATACTTTTCGCTTTAGTGAGAGCGGTAAGTTTCCAGTCATGATTTCGTAATGCCTTCCGAATGCGCTCCAGCCCAACCTTATTCTACGGAGAATTTCTTTTTCATGGTTAGGAGTTCCTGTTATTAACTGCCTCAGGTATACGTATTCGTTTACACATTGTAAGGGTTCATTGTTGATTTTCAATTCCTGTTCTTTAGCTAGGCTACTGAGCATAACTTTGGTCTTTTGCCTATTCATTCTTAATCCAATTTTAATACTTTCCCTGTTTAGGTCATCAATCATGTTTTGTAGTTCGTCTCCGTCATTGCTAAAGAGCACAATGTCGTCTTCGAATCTTAAATTGCATAGATATTCTCCGTCTATTCGAATTCCCTTTTCTTCCCAGTGTAGACGTTTAAAGATTTCCTCTAAACATGCAGTGAATAGCATCGGGGATATCGTATCTCCCTGTCTCACACCTCTCCCGATCGGGATTTCTCTGCTTTTCTCGTGTAGGAGTAGTATGGCTGTGCAATCTTTGTATATGTTGCTTATGGTTTTCACGTATACGCCAGGTACCCCTTGTCGTCGTAGAGCTTCTAGAACTGCTTGAATTTCTACGGAGTCAAATGCTTTCTCGTAGTCGATAAACGCCGTATAAAGAGGTTTGTTATATTCCGCGTACTTCTTCCTACATTTCCCGTAAAATCACAAAGAGATGGCAGGTATATGTATTGCTTATGAAGGTGTATTCCAAGTGTATGCAATACACTTAAACTTATTGTAAGTGCATGCATGTGTATTGCGCATGTAACTTGAAACTTACGCAGTCTTTTCTTTTTCCCTTTCCTTCAGATAGAACACCACCTGTCACATTTCATAAGGATGTATTGGCTTAAAAACACACACGCCTGTGTCACGTCTCACGAGGTCATGCTTCATATCTTTCACTGTTATTCCTTGTACCATGATTCTTTTTTTTTTCTGTTGGACATTGTAGGAGGCAGGAGCTCTGTCAACCTGCAGTTTTGACAGCTTTTCTTCCCGTAACCTCCATATTTCTCAACGATAAAATAAAAGTTGCTTTTATTGATTGAATGAATATGTTACGTGGCTCTAGAAGGTAGTTTCCACCCCTGCACGGTGGCATAGTGGTTATGACACTCGGCTGCTGATACGAAGGTCGCGGGATCGAATCCCGGCCGCGGCGGCTGCATTTCGATGGAGGCAAAATGTTGAGGCCCGTGTGCTGTGCGATGTCAGTGGAGTACAGGTAGTCGAAAGGAGTCCAGGTGGTCGAAATTTCCTAAGCCCTCCACTACAGCATCTCTCATAATCATATTGTGGTTTTGGGACGTAAGACCTGAGAAATGATGAATGAGAAGACAATTTCCGGGGCTCATCAGCGTGTGGTGTTTGAATTAAAGAAGCAACGCAGCAGGACGCATAATATCAGACCGAGTAGCTTGCCTTTTTCTGTACTGAATGAAATGTAGAAAAGAAATGTAGAGCGCATAGCCTTCAATACCGGACTCACTGGGTTATTCTTCCCATGGACACTGCTGGATGAAAACCAGCGCTACAGTCTTTGCACAGGGAGGAAAAGGAAAAGAAAAAACGAGTGCAAGAATGATTTAACGTGGACAGGAGAACATAGCATAAAACACATGTACATATCACGACACGTGTCTTCTCCCCTTCCAGGACAAAGTAGATTTTAAAAATGCAGATGAAGCACTTCGCAATAGCACACAGAGAACACACACACACAAAAAAGAAAAAACGATGCGAAGTAAATATGGACAAGTTCCAGCCAGAACAGCGACATCTGGCAATACGTGATCGGTGAAAGGTAAAGCGGAGAAACAGAGTGGAGGGCTTAGTGCCGAACGTCAAAGAACCGGATAAGTACGCACCATACGTCATCACAGATACCAACACGGAAAACACACACACACACACACAGGGGTGAAGACGAGAGAAATAGTCTCACACAAACACGACAAAGTGCAGAAAAATCATGGCAGTGGCGTGCGAGCGATACGTGCTCAAGGTATACGTGACTGGAAAGCAAAAGGCGGTACTAGCGGACGTCGCCAGGGAATGGTGGGAAAAAAGAACGGGTGCACAGAAAGACCCCCCCCCCCCCTGCCCGCTCCGCCTCTGTATTTAGCTTCATCTTCATCTTACTCTCAACCCGTCCATGCCGTTTTGTCCATTTCGTTTACCTGAAACAGCAGCCAGAACTCTGTCGGCGCAAGCATAGATCTACCACCACCACCACCACCACCAATAATAATAATAATAATAATAATAATAATAATAATAATAATAATAATAATAATAATAATAATAATAATAATAATAACTGTCACCTTGGGGGATATACAAATGGACAACAGACCTCTCAAAGCCATCAGGATGCTTGGAGGACTAGGCCCGGCACATCAGCAGGCGATCGACGACAACACTGATCGAAAAAGCTCGTATGCTATATTATTATTATTATTATTATTATTATTATTATTATTATTATTATTATTATTATTATTATTATTATTATTATTGTTGTTGTTGAGAATTCTGGGGTTTTGCAATGCTCTGTATCTGTATTTTTCATATGCAATGGATCATTTATTTCCTGATAATAAATCAAATAAATAAATGAAACCACGATGAGATTATGAGATAGGTCGTAATGGAGGTCTCCGATAATTTCCACCACTTGGGGCTCCTTAACGTGTACATAACGTGCACGCTCAGCTTCATAATTACTGTCGTCAGTATTTAATAATGCATTGCTTGAACATTATCAACACTATGCCTGTGTGCACATATATTACATGTGAACGAACATTTCTGTACAAGAAATGTACTGCCTTTCACGCTTGGAGAACTCCTCGGCACAACTAACGCGCCGTTACCGTGCATTTATGGTGGATGGACGGCGCGTCTGGTGCACAGCAAACTCTATATAGCTATCGCCGTAATCCCTGCACAGTACGTCTGTTCGCAATAAAATGAAGGTAACAACAACCTTCTCTTTGTGCGCATTGAAGGTAACGTGATGTCTGCCCTGTGCTTCGCAGGAAAGTGGGCTTTAATTGCCGATCACCACTGATCGCAGAACGCGGCGTTTCTCGTAGAGGAACCGGTGCAGATACATAAATTCAAAAAAATTATTTCTCGTGCTTACAACAAAATAATTCTTTGTAACTTTGCGTATGCCTAGCTGATATGTATGGCTATCTAATTATGTGCAATTCATGATTCTAGCCCAAACAGAAAGGTGACTTATTCTAGCTTGACTGCGGGGCTACCTGTAAAAAAAAAAAGTGATCATTGTGATTCTTTTTTCTTTTTCCAGAGCACCTACGCATCCTCCCAGACTACATTCTATCAAGTATTTCTCTCATGTAGTAGGTTTGCAGGGCTACCAGGGTGAAAATTGCTTTCGGCCTTTGAGTTTATTAAAACACTGCCTAAAAAGAAGCCTCGAACTTCGCAATTTCCTTCATTATCGCTCATGCCGAAAATGTCAGAAATATGCCCTTAATGGAAGAATTCGTTATTCCTACAGTGAGATCGCTTCTTCAGCTTCTTCAGGCGGCAACAGAAACCATTTTAGCACCCGTGTCGCGTGGGCAATAAAATCGAGTTACCCGGCCTCTAACTGACAGTGAACCACAAAATCAACTATCAGAAAATAGTCGGAAAATTTCTGCAACGAAACTAAACGAGCAAAGGTACTCTCATGTTTCGACGAATGCGTGGACAAATGCGTTCTTACAGGCATGTTTATGATGGTCAGGAAAAAAGATGCTCTCGTTTATTTGGCATGGAATGACCCAGTTATAAGCAATTTTGCAATATTAAGCTAATTCCCACTGCAAATTTTTCTTGCCCGTTCCCTTGCGATAATGGATTTGTTAAAGGTAACACTCACTTTGCTTAGAACACTGTTTTCACTTTATGAATATATATGCTCGACGAAACTGCCTTCATGAAAATGAAATCCATGCTTCACGCTCATCACAAAACGAAACTGTAGCAGATCCCCAGTGTGGAGGCTGCGCAACCAAAGCAACTCTATAGCCGCATGCTCACCTTTCGTCTTTTAATTATTTTCGATTTCACTTTTAAGGAAGAGCGTCTGAGGCTCACATTAGAGGCCTTACCATAGACAGCGTGTGGAAGAGGCTACGTAAGATACATCGCGGTGCGCGCATTCGAACGCTGGATGAAACACGAGGAAGCGTAGGAGCCTCCCCCTGCAAGTACCTTGCAACAGAGCGCGTTCCTTCTATCGAACATTATTATGTTACAGCACCTCATAAAATGTAAAGTACAGAACAAAGCGAGTCTTACGTATCTGGGCAGGCCATGTGATGGACATGGGCAGGCCACGTGATGAGAAGGCTAGATAACCGATGGACAGTAAGAACGACGGAATGGATACCAAGAGAGCGTAAACGCGGCCGTGGGTGGCAGAGAGTAAGATGGGGGACGAAATCAAGAAGTTCGCCGGCGTCAAATGGAATCAGCTCGCGCGGGACAGGCAAGGATGGCGAGAATTGGGAGAGGCCTTCGTCCTGCAGTGGACATAGGATGGGGTGATGATGATGATGATGATGTATCTCAAACACGAATCCACTAAAAAAAGTCGGCAAAATCGCTAACACGGGCCCTCTGACTTTAAATCGCAAACGAATAAACGCCGCTACTTTCGCTTCTTTCTCAGCGAGCTCTGAAAGAATGAAGACTTTCTGAAAAATCGCGGGCGCCTGCTATATAATCCACATAAGCTATATAATTTAGAGCAGGAAGACGCCATTACGCATCCAAAAAGCCTCCTTCGCGACAATTTCAAAGATCAAATCGGCCTCCTTGTATCACGGGTTTCGTTCAGTAGAACTTGGGGCGGCGTACATCAAAGGACAAAAAAAGCAGCCTCCTTTCGTGTACGGCCCAAATTGCTGGGTTCCAGAAATTGCTGCGCTGCATCTCGCAAACGTGAAGGACACCGGCTGTGCGAACAGGTACAAAGAAGGAATAAAAGGTCAAATGCGTCTATACGACGATGCCAGCGAGCAGGCGAGCAAGCTCACGAGGCTACTCGAAAAGACGCGAAACCATAGCGCATGCATCATGTTCGCGACACTGGTTGTGTGGCCCCCAAAAAAGGATCTCGTTTGAGCTGAAAGATTAAAGGCCTAAGATGTTCCTCCCGGCGCGCTTGTCCCATTCGAGACACTTTTCAATCAAGACACTTACCTGCCTACGCGATCACAAGACAAAGATTAGCTATGAAAGAATGTTTGGAAACCTGTCTTCTAGTTCAAGAGGAATCGAAGTCAATACGACGTAGTGAATTTTGGCGAGAGCCTGCATAGCCTGTCCACAAAGAAGCCTCATACTCATCATGTGGGACGCGATTGCTGAAGAGGTATACGTAATGAAACACAACAAAGCTACCAGAAAGAGAACGCAACTTTGGCGGAGGAAGGGCGAGAAAACGCAGGTTCCCAGAGAGACAAGAGGGAGCGATATGAATATTGCCCTTTCGCAATGCTGTTTTCTCTTCGGTGTCTGTGAAGTAAAAGACTATGAAAAAGAATAACCACCTGATTAAGTGAGCATACCTGCAATGCCGGATGTATCGGTACACATGCCGCTTCGTTTCTCGAAGTTTTGACTTTAGCATACATGCCGACAGGCATAGCGGGTGGTAATCTTCCCTGCACACAGTACGGCTAGTGTTCTTTTCTGAAATGTTTGGTAGCCCAGCAAGCCAACTACCAATTAATTACCGTACTAATTAAGTTTGAACTCTATTCGTAGGTTAATGCTCCCATTTTTAGTACAGGTACACGCTCTGTGACCAGGAATGACCGTGAATGAGTCGTTCTTATGTTTATTAATGTGTGACTGTTTGGCCATTAGCGCAATACACGCACAAAATAATGCACATAACAAACACGTAGTTGATGCTTCCCATTGACCCCGTTTCTCATTTGTTGTTCGTGCTGAGAGACCACATGTCTTTGTGCTCTACTGTATAATATGAAACTGACTACTCAGGCAAAAAGCTATTCTGAAAACAAAGGCAGCAGCACTGAACTGAAACTCTCCGATAAATACGAACCAGCTGTTGGCACTATGCTAAATGACATATCTGCTACGACTCTTTCGGCCTATACAGGCTATAGACAGTGCGCGCAGACGACTGTATGGTAAAGGCTCTTATAAAAGAGAAAAACTACCGTCTTCTTGGGTAACCCCACAAGTAAGCTGTGTTCCACTCGCTTCAAGGCTCTACCCTGCTCTCCTACAGTCTACCTTAGCCAACTCTACTTCTCTCTACATATACCTTTTCCTGCTCTAATTTACTCCACCGGCGTCAGCGACTTCGATAGGAAGAGCATTTGCTTTATACACCCTCTTGCAACGAGCGCACAGAAAACCACAAGAGGTACACGTACAAAAAAGGCACAGAAAACCACAAGAGGTACACGTACAAAAAAGGGCGCTGTGTAGAGGCTACAGACGAAGGCGTTACTCGACGACCATGACAACACTTCGCTCACCTCGGCGAGAAAGCTATACATAATCAGTTTCACTAGTTCCGCGCAAGAGAACCAGTGCTACGAGGCCATCAAGCACAGAATCCTTCCAAAACGAGAATAAATGACATTGTTCGAGCACGCACCTGCGAGCCGCTCCTGCCTACAAGGGCCCCACATCTTCCTTGTCCTCCGCTTTCCAAGGCTTCCGCTGCTATTGCAGCGCCCACCATTGGCAAGTGCCGTGGCGCGGAAGGACACGTTTAACATGTGTTCCTACTTCTGATTGGCCGAAGAGGCCTGTAGCTTCCATATTGCTGCACAGAACTGCTGGAACAGAGTTATAGCGCCGCGAAACCAAGTCAACGGGCAACTGAAAGCAACGACGCATAGCAAAGGCAAATCGGTTATTGCTCGACCATTCCTTCGCGACAGCGGGGTGCTCGCCTCCAGTAACACACGAGTAAAATATCCCGACGGGAAAAAAATGTTTAGAAATGAAATCATTCCACAAAGTGGTCAGACAGCCATGGAAAACAAAGGGCATGAGGAAGAAAGAAAAAAGAGAAACAGAGACAAATAGTTGGCAGCTTCAAAAAATAGCTGCAATGAGAACAGAAGAACCACGAATGCCTGCAGGTTAACGCCTTCTAAATATTCTTAGCACAAAAAAGCCTTTTATTGAAGCAGTCCACAAGGACTAAGAGACGAAGGGTACAAAAGGCAAGACTTACGCTGTCCAATAGGTAAACGTTCATTGGAAAGTTACGTGACGTGTACATACACACTAAAAAAGAAACATAAAGATGATAGAAACAATAAAAATTGGAAAAAATGCACGTCAACACGAGTCCCGATGCTTCTTTTATTTTTTTTGTTATTTTGTATTCTTCGGTAGGCTGTCCCAGCCTGGTCCGAGCTCCCGAAAAGAAAGGAGCCTCATAAAAATGTCAGCCCGTACAGCGTATAGTGCACGTTGTAGCTCGTACACAACGTTCATTTCAGGTATATAACTACCCGTAAGATGCAAGCCTCGATAAGGCGCCGTATTGCCCGGCATCATTTTGATGTTTCCTTGTTTGGTTTCACTGGCGGCGCAAGAACACAAAAGAGAGCTAAAATAACGAAAATTCCGCGTGGCTTTCGTTTCTTCTAAAGAAATGTTCTAGCTAGCGGAACGCGGGAAGAAAGACTGCAGGGCACACAATAGCGTAGCGCAAAATGGTGTTGGAGTTTATGAAACCGCAGAGGCAAGCAAAGAAAACGAAAAGAGAGGGAAAAGTGTCGTAATTTAAAGAGGTCAGCGTCCTGACAAAACGGGGCCGTCAACGGCAAACACGTCACATGCAAGAGCAACCATCCAGGGCGACAGGAAGGCGACGTTCGAAATTAGCGCCATATTGTGGTGAACGCTATCGCGGAAATACCATATATATAGAAGGAGGGAAGACGTATAAAGAAAAAAGAAGAAGAAGAAAAGAAAGTAGTATTGTAGCGCAAGCCACGCAGTGTATCCACATACCGCACTGCGCGGAGAGGCAAAACATTTTACTTTACGCGACGTGAGGAACTTTAAAAGCGGAAAAGCTAGCCATTTAGAAAGAAAATTAAAGCACCATAAGCCGGAAGAGTTCAGTGACTTCGGATATTAACCCGACTCCGGGTCATATATCCTCACTATGGTTTTTGTCCCGTGTAGCATATATATGGCATGCAGAACAAAAAAAATTGAACAAAATTTAAAAAAATAGAAGGAAAGAAAGGACCGCTGCACTCTTCGCATTCGTGGATGGTAGCGATAACGCGAAAACCACGCAGGATGCCGATAACAAAGAAAGTTGAAGTTATTCAAACGGGAAATAATGGCAGCTTCACGTAAGGCGCAGCCAAGCAACGTACGGTACGCGCCCAAAATTAACGCAGCTAGTTGATGACGGTAAACATGTCGTTTTTTTTTTTTTTGGTACTGCATGCCTGGACAACGTCAATGCGGGAGCAGTATAACAATAGTCGTTTTGTGGCGCTACAATATTGAGGCAACATTTGCAAAAAAAGAAAAGATGGAAATTGCCACGATGGACACACAGGCTAGTTATTTTCTGCAGACTTCTTTCCTTCACCGGAGAACAAAAACGTGCCTATATAAAGACCAACACGTGAATTTTCTGGGGGCGACGTACAGATGATACTGTCAGCGAATATGAGGATAACAGAGTACAATAGCAGGGAGTCCGTAGGTTTGTTGTGTCGCAGTCGACGCGAGGGCAACAACCGATTTAGTGCTACACTCTGAGCTTGCTTCTGGATGCATGTAATGCGCTTTGAATGTCTTAGGTTCGGTAGCGAGAAAAGGCCCGTAATACAGGACACAGAGATGCGCACTGCGTATAAGGAACAAATTAATAGAGGAAACTCCAAGAACAATTAAGCAGTCCGCATCCGAACAGTACTCTTACGAGGGTATCGGGCGACAAAACCAGTGACCACAGTGACTTCCTGCATATCTCATGAAATCGCAGAAAGTACGGGCTAATCCAGCAAGCGTATAAGATTAAGATACCGAAATCTGTTTCATCACCAAGGCTGCGCGAAGAGCGAAAGTTTGAGTGAAGCGAATTCGCATATCTATGCCCCAGTGCAAATCGAACGGAATATTCTTCGAATAACGTTCGAGCAAAATTTAGGTAATTCCATCGTAAGTTTCTCTGTAACTTTAGCTCCCCTGTGGGTGTACAGCTAAACTTGGGCAAAAAGAGCAAAACGAATTTACTGCTCGACTAGTGTACTCACACAATTAAGTTACCAAGAAAGAAAAAAAAAATAACAGTCCAGTCCTAACGTACAAGCCAAAAGAGACCGGTGCGGTTGCACAGGTTAACTTCGCCGCGGCACAAACCTGTTACGCGGCGAAGCCTACTATATGTAAGGATGGGTCACTTCTTGTTACCGGACACATCATATTCTGTCCCTTAAGATCAAACTTCGCATAGTTAGAATAGCGAAATTCAAGTTCTAATAGAACCGAATGCCCAACACCACTCGAAAGCTATCCGAAAGTTTGAATATTCGCCCACCCCTAGCATCACAAGGATTTCTGCATGCGTACTACTCTCTGTCCTTATTTTAGCTTTCCTGATGCGGGCACCAGCCCCGCTGTCTATTGCATGCGTTTTATAAGAGAACGGGCGTCACAAATCCACGTGCCTCGAGGTCGAGCGTAGGGGAAAGTAAATAGCACCAGAACTGCCGAAAGTGCCCGGAGCGACGAGAACGATTCCCAGAATTTCCTCCTAGTATTCTCGTCCCTACGCGAAGTGCATATACGGCCCGTCCCGTATGAAGGTCTCTAATTCCTTCTTCCTGCTTGTTTGCGTAACCACACGAGCATGGCAGCGAGTCCGGAAACGGAAGGGAAGCCATTCTGCTCACGTACCCTAATCAGAAGTTCCAAAGCAGATTACCCGACAGAGCAAATTGAGTCATATATGGCTGCGGGGCACCCCGTTGTGGTGCTGCCTATAAAGGAGCCCTTTCCTCTCCTGCAATTTGCCCGCAGGAAGAGTTCTCAAGGTGAAAGCTTAGGGGATATATGTGATATTCACGCGTGGCTTATCAGTGCTAGGATTCTGATCAAATGACGGCGCGCAGGGCAAGGCTGTAGAGCTAAGGTGCCCGTCCGCAGCTCTTCCTGTGCTTTAGTGAATCTCAAACAGAAGAAGGATCGACAAAGTAAACGTCGTTGACCTTTGCGCATATACCTAGCTTTATTAGAGCCGGCTAAGTTGCTTCAGATTCCCTTTCCTTTTGACATGTCTTGCTCTGTCTGTCTGTCTGTCTGTCTGTCTGTCTGTCTGTCTGTCTGTCTGTCTGTCTGTTAGTATGTCTGTCTAAACTATCTATCCGCCTTTCTATCCATCCGTATGTCTCTGTCTGTCTAGCTAAGTGTCTGTCTAAATATCTATATCTGTCATCATCATCCATCCATGCGTCCACACCCACCCGTCCGTCTCATCTAATCTAATCTAATCTAATCTAATCTAATCTAATCTTCCTAGGGCCACTGTCTGCGCTAGCTGCCCACTGCACTCGCTCGATTTGCAAATCGCGTTTTTTCCGTGCGCAGAAACGGAAGTTAGCGGTCTGCGGTCGCACTGCATCAAGCGGGTGGAGTCTGCGAAGTTATGGCTCGAACGAGGAACTGCCTGCGGCCATCGCTCGAGTTCCCGGAGCACGTTTAGAAAAAAAAATGTGGGCGTGTGCTCCGAAAATTGGTTTTACCCTAAACTTACGTGTCCCCGGCTGCTTTACGTCGGCGAGCACGCGAGCAATATCGTAGTCCTTTAAAATAAAATATCTCGTTCCTCTGCCCTAAATTGCGTCAAATATACTCGGCCCCTTGCGCAACACACCAGCGTTTTATGGCTTCTTTGCGTGGCTTGCGTGATAGTGCGGAATCGCTGCAAGATATGATTCAGTAGTGCTCCATCAATTCGTTGCATCAGCGACTGTAGTTTAGTTTTCAGAACTTGTGTGTATCAACGGGATCGCTCACTATACGGGCACCGTGCGTCAATTAAAAGCTATAAACTGCGCTTTAGTATATATGTGAGCGCGTGTAAGTGTGATTGCAGATACGTGTTGTGTTACCGTGCGATAATCACAAATGCCATACTCACCGCTAAACACCTAGAGTAGCAAGCCAGGCCACAAACAAGGCTAACATCTGCAGGTTCATTAAGAAAGTATTCAATCTCTCTCTCACCAATCCGATGTTTATGCATCTGCAGCGCCATCACAGTAGCGGCTACTCGTAATGACACGCGATGAAGATCGGCCGCGCGCTGACCGTTGTCTCTGCGTCGTTTCATTCCCTGAATATAGGGTAGATGGCGTTTGAACTTCTGCAGAATTTCTAATGTCTTGTATAGAAGATTGTCAGCCCGCCACAGAGACATATAATATAGAGGTAAGCAAACGGCGCGGAATGAAAGTATTCCGAATATTTCATGACCCGCGTCTAACAGTTGCGTTAAAGAAAAAAAAACGCGAGAAGCAGATACCATTTTAGCAGACCGTAAGCAACATGTTCTTAATGCTTTCGGTGATGTTTTTGGTCATTAGCAGCAGCACAACCTTCGCATCCAAGTGCCGTACCGGTCACGTTTTCGTATAAGTACAACTAGGGGAGAACCCAGAATATTAATCTACGATCGGACGAGGGGGGTTGAGTTCACGCATGTTTGTACGTGTGCTTCGAGAGTGGAAGTGCCGAAGCTATGCAGACAAAACCACGTGTCTCGCACGTACACACTCCATCGCCGCGTGCACATTACGGTTCTGCATAAGCTTCTCGTCTAATTGTCTGGTCCGACAACAGTGGTTAATTGTAAGGAAACTGGATACAGTACGGCGAGCATCGTATGAGACTTGCACGCTCTACATTTAGCCCGCAATCGAATGCGTGATAATGGTGCGATGCGATACAATGCCGTACAACAATAGCCGTCTAGCCGTTTCCCAGCTGATACGAAGAAAAAAAAAGCGAGCGTATGTGTGTCGGAGGGGGTTGGCGATTGAGTTACAGCTCTACGTACGCGCAGATTAGTAGCTAAGCGAGACTTCGGATGCTTATGAATCTCTATATGTGAAATCGAAGGTACCCAATGAACTTCGTGTCATAATATTCTTTGGTATGATTTGTTTGCAGCTCAGTGCGACTACTACGCAAATAGGCCTATACAGAAAAGTAATTCTGGTAGTTCTAGTATTCCAATAATACATCAGGATGCATTGCTATCTTTTATCCTTTGGTTTAACGACAAGCACTCTATAACTGCTCACGTGACATAGTTGTGCGCATAATAATGTGAATATCGCCAAAAGATCGGCTAATCAGCACGTAAAAGCTTACACTGTTAACGTTAGCTGTTGACCGAACTATGCTGGTGAACTTCGCATTTTGGTGTGCCCGCTTCTGTTTCAGTTCAGCCGCTGCGCGAGTGAGCGAAGAGTCATGACATACCGTTCGCATGCAGCAGGCAGGAACAAGACCTCTATTTGCACACTCACCTGGAAAGAGAGAAAGAGAGGCTTTGCTGCAAAACTAAGCGAGGTACAACTATACGCAAGAGCACTGACGATAAAGTGGTACACTATAAGGTGCCGATTTGTTGTGGCAGGACACATACCAGCGCGAGCTCAGTGTCGGATGGTGTAATGTTCGTTCTTGAAGGCGGAGGCCTTAAAATAAAACTCTAAAGAGTTCTTTCTGTGTTCCAGCATCACGCTGTGAGGTACAACAAATGACGTGACCCTGTGGGCACGCACACACCCGACTATGTGCGGTGCGCAGTGGCATACACAAGCACGGAAGTTGCGGTTACGTGCCGTACGCGATTTCACATAGAGGGATAGCCCGCTGAATCTGGTAATGTATAACCCCAACGAGGTTTAACAATAAAAATTAAAAAATTCTGGAATGGAGATCTTGTGCTAAAGGTGAAGCCGGCGGCCGCCATCTTGCTCAGGGCATCGACTAACAGTATACAGATAGCACAAAATAAACAGCGTTTTCCTCACGCTTCTTAACCCCTTCAAAGCGGCCTTCTTTACTAGACAGACACTGCTTGATGTGCCTCTTTGTGGTACGGGTGCTGGAGTGAAACTTGACCATCGCGAAAATTTGTGTGCAATATCGTGGCAACGATACTCGGTCTGTGGTACTTTATTGATCCAAAACAACGCGCTTTTACATTACATTTAGTCTATAGAGTTTACTTCAGCAGATCAAGAACGCTTGAAATGATATTTGTTTCTGGACACTCTGGACAACCATAGGCAAACGCCGGCTTCACCCATCGCGGCAAGCTTCAGCGGGCGTTGCCACTCCAGAATTTTTTTAAACCTCCTTGGTATAACCTAATGTGTAACTAAATGTATGTCAGTGCACGTTAAAGAAACCCCAAGTGGTCGAAATTTCCGAAGCCGTCCACTATGGCGTCTCTCGTAATTATATTATGGTTTCCGGACGTAAAAGTACAGAAATCAATAACGCAGGGTTGAATGAAAGTCCGACCTTCATTGAACGCGCTGTGTGAATGTCACGCCTTCGTAAACAGATTCGTCCCGGAATAATACACTGCCAGGCGTAACGCGCTGTTCGCGTGAGTTGTATGTGCCGCATAACGCGCCTCGCTTCATCGTCGATTGAAAAAGGTCACCGCGACGCTCCAAATGTCACTTTGTCAGGCTCACAGCAAGTATCCCGTTTTGCCAGCAGTAAAAGCTTCTCGCGCGAACCTTCGATATGTCCGTACAGCAAAGCGCTAATTAGTGCACAGTTGATGAAAAAAAAAAATCATTGAAGCTTCCGCTAGCGGTGCAAGGATGGAAGAAACAGCGGAGCTAGTGTTAGGCCTAACCATTCTTCCAAGTTGTGCTATAATGCTAGGTATGGCTTGGTTAGGCTAATCGTTTTGGTGCGAACACGTCGCGTGACCAGTTACGTGAATTTACGCGGTTTTCGCAGGTGCACGTCACGCGACTAACTGTTAGGTAATCTTACGTGGCTTTGGGGAGAGCATGTCACGTGACTAGATGTTACGTGGTCATGTAGCTAAGCGAACCTAGGTGGAGCTGTGGCAGGTCTTGCTACAACGCGCCCTTATTTCACGATGATGACACTTTTTGCGAACCCGACACGGCCGTTTGCCGAGCTTAAAGGCCAACACCGGCGACTTTTCGACGTCAATAGATCTAAATAAAGTTGGCTGGGTACGTTCCTTGGTACACTTCCGTCATTTGTGCAAGATTACAGGATCGAGAGATGAGCAGATTCTCGCAATTAAATTTTTACTGGTTACCTCAAACCGCCTAACCTGGCTTCGACACTCTGTTGACGTCATAATCGGCAAAGCGACTGAATCAAACCGGTGCTATACCATGACCTTCGAGATCTGCGCGTGCCGACAACCTTCGTGACATTGCCCCAGGGGAAAGGCGCATCGGTTGCCGCACCATGCAAAATTGGGGTTGACCGATTTGACGTCACTGCTGGGTTAGATTACGGTGTCGGTTTCGGGCATTTTTGCTATTTAAAAATTATTTTTCGCATTTGCTGCACGTTACTACTATCAGGAGTGTGACAGGACCTCGTCAGGGACATAGAATCGCCATTACCTCGACATTCCCAAAATATCGCCGGAGTTGGCCTTTAAACAGCTCCGATGTTAAATATTCCTACATGTCCTTAGCAATCAATTAAGAGCGGTAAACATGAAATTCAACACATTTGCTAGTCAAACCCAGGACCTAGGGGTTCGAACCCGGAACCTTTGGCAGTAGAGCATCCAATGAGCGCAATTTCGCATGGGCTGTACCTAACCACACGTGCCTCATACCAGCGTATGTCGCGCGTTTATGAGGCACAAATCATATCGTTAATTGTGACATCCATAACGAGCATGTCGTTACACTAATGTCACGAGCTGTCATTAATATTAGTCATACATTCGTATCCTTATTCCATGACAATTCTGGTGTATGTAAAGTGAGCTAGACGCGAGCTTTTTTTTATTTTTTTTACCATGTATCGCAGCAGATTCACTGGGCAGCGCGCCAGCTGCCGAGAGAAACTTCTTCGTATTCGTGTGTCGGACGGCTGCATGTCATATCGCTTCTAGACTTGAAGGCTGGCATCAAGGAGAGTGCCACTTCGTCGGCACAGAGGCATGGGTAACCGTTTAGCCACGATACTACCCATTTATTTATTTATTTATTTATTTATTTATTTATTTATTTATTTATTTATTTATTTATTTATTTAGCTAATTAATTAAATTATTAATTAATTAATTGTACAGCCTGGAGTGTTCATCTCTGCAGCCGAAGCAGCATATAGCCGAGGCAATGCGGCACACCTCTTGCATCACTGCCCATTTCTCAGATACGCACATAGGTACGCATTACAATTCCCATCTAGACACGTGATCGACCTCAGAGAGTCATGCGTGGGTGGTGGAATGCTCGCTAACACACCGAACGGTGCACGCGCGCTCCATCGAGGCGTGCGCCAATGCCCGTAATGCATGCGCCAAAGCGGTACAGCACAGGCGCCATGGAGTCATCGCGGGAAGCCCCCTACTATATCAACAGAAGCACACCATGGAGCTGTAGTTTCAGGGATGCAAGCGGAGTGAGTGAGTGAATAAACGTTTATTTTACGAAACGGTACTGCGGGGCTAGTCCCGCTTGTACCCTAGGTGGGAGGTTTCCTCATTCCAGGAACCCTCTGGCCTTCGCTGCCTCCTTCGCCCTGGTGACGAGACGTCGTTGTTCGTCGAGGTCCTCTGAGGCGAGCTTGGCCTCCCACGTTTCGAGAAGGTCTTCGCTTGCTTGGCTGTTGTTACGGCCATTCGGTGAAGGCGATGTTTCGGTAACTGTATGGCACGGGCACGCTAGTATCAGGTGGGCTAAGGTATCAGGTACGCCGCAAATTGGGCAGAGGTATTCGTGTAGCGTCGGGTAAAGTCTGTGCATGAGTATCCCGTGGGTGTATGTGTTGCTCTGTAGTCTTCTCAATGTGGTACTGTCCTCTTTGTTGAGCTTTGGGTGCGGTGGGGGGTACTCCCTGCGTTCCAGCCTTTGATGCTGGAGTATCGCAGAGTAGGTGATGGGTACGGGCTCAGCCTCCGCGGACGCTGCCCTGCCGTCTGGAGAGTGGGAGGGGATATCCCGGTAGGCGTGATCGCGGGCCGCAGCGTTTGCCGCCTCGTTCCCCTCCAGCCCCTCGTGCCCAGGAACCCATGTCACACAGGTGTATGGCATCGGAGTGCTTCGACGCTTCAGAATGTTCAGTGCTTGTGTAGACACACGACCTTTGGAGTAATTTCGCATGGCTGTTTGCGAATCTGTGAATACGACAGCCGCGTCTATGCACGTGGTAGCTGCTAGCGCGATTGCTGCCTCTTCTGCAGTTTCTGGGTTTCGGGCGCGGACTGTGGCAGATACAAGCTCTGTGCCTCGATAATCTACTACGCTCAGAGCGTAGGCGTTTCTGTGCGGGTATTTGGCTGCGTCGACATATCTGGCGTCCGGATCTTGGCTGTAATTTCGCCGCATGGCATTCACTCGGGCTTTTCTTCTTTCCTTGTGATGCGTGGGGTGCATGTTGCGTGGAATTCGCGCAATGCTGAAGGATTCGCGGATGTTCGGAGGAAGTCGTTCTTTTCGATCCGTGGATGTATCAGCTACAAAAGCCTCGCTATAGTTAAGCCGTTTAAGCACTGATCTTCCAGTGCGCGAGAGCTTGAGCCGCTCTAGTTGACTAGCCTTGTGCGCTTCGGCTAGTTCTTGCCAGGTGTTGTGTACTCCCATCTTGAGGAGTTTCGTAGTTGAAGCTGTCAATGGTAGCCCTAAGGCGAGTTTGGTGGCTTTTCGTATTATGATGTTGAGCTTTTCTACCTCTGCGTTCTTCAGCGCCAGATAGGGCGTGCCGTAGGTTATTCGACTGCTGAGGAGAGCTTGCATCACACGTAGCGTATCTTGTTCTTTAAGGCCGCTTCTACGGTTTGCGATTCTCCTGACGAGATGCGTTAGCTGTGATAGCGTGCGCTGCAGTCGAGGGAGGGTGGCCGCCCCGGACCCATCCTTGTGGATGTGGAGCCCCAGCATACGCAACGTTTCAACTTTAGGGATGGGCTTTCCGCTGAGGGTGACGTTGGGATCGGGTTCGCTGTAGGCGGCTGGTCGGCCTCTCGTTCTTGATTTCAGGATGAGGTGTTCCGACTTTTCAGGAGCACAGCGGAGGCCGCAGTTTTGCAGGTAGCTCTCGATCGTGTCTATCGCTTCTTGCAGGCGCATTTCTTGCATTCCGGTATTTGAGGCGCGCGTCCACAACGTAATATCGTCAGCATAAAAAGCATGTCGTAGATCTGGTATAGCGTCGAGAAGGCTGGGTAGTTCGATTAAGGCAACGTTGAAGAGCAACGGCGAAATGACCGAGCCCTGTGGAGTACCTCTGCTCGGTAGACGGAAAGTGTCGCTGTGGAGGTTGTACAATCCTACTGTGGCCGTGCGGTCGGTGAGAAAATTCCTCACGTAGTTGTACGTCCGAGACCCGCAGTCCAGGCGCTCGAGGTTAGAGAGGATAGCATCGTGACTGACGTTGTCAAAGGCTCCGCGTACATCGACGGCTACAATCGAAGATTTACTATTGCTGCTCAGGTGGTCGATTAGGTCTTCCTTGAGCAAAAGGAAGATATCTTGAGTTGATAGGTGCTGCCTGAATCCAAACATTGTGTTCGGAAAATGTCCCTTGTCTTCGAGATATGGGGTTAGCCGGTTGTGTACCATGTGCTCAAAAAGTTTCCCGACGCAAGAGGTAAGGGAAATGGGGCGTAGGTTTTCAATGCTGAGGGGCCTGTTGGGTTTGGGGATCATTGTGATCTCCGAGTGCTTCCAGCTAGCCGGTATCTCTCCGTTTTCCCAGCATTCATTGAAATACTCGAGAAGGGCTTCGGTGGCCCGCTGCGGAAGGTTCCGGAGATGCTTGTTGATAATGTGATCCTTGCCCGGGCCGGTGTTTCTAGTGAGTCTAGACAATGCTGCACAGAGTTCAGCCTGCGTAAAGGGTTCGTCAAGTTCGGGGTTTGGTTTTCCACTGTAGGCTCTGTCGTGTGCCGTTGTGGTTATCTGTGGATCTCCGCACAGCTTCTTCTGAACCTCTCGAAGGATGTTCTTTTCCGATCCGGCGCAGTTATGTACGAGCCTGCAGAGGTTCTGGCGCTGCTGCGTCCTTGTAGGGCCGTTATCCAGGAGAGCGCGAAGGATGTGCCAGGTTTTCTTTGTGCTTAGACTTCCCTGGAGCGCGTCGCAGAACGCATTCCAGTTCTGTCTTGCTAGCTTGTCTGCATATTCCTGCGCTTCTTCAGTGAGGAGGGCGATTCTCTTCTTGAGTCGTTTATTTAGCCTCTGTCTCCTCCATCTTTTGAGAAGAGATCGTCTGGCTTCCCAGAGGTGTAGGAGGTGCGTGTCCACGGCCGGCGTTTCCTCATTTAGCTGGATTCTTTTGGTGTGACGGAGACTAGAAATTATCCTAGAACACTCGGTGTTAGATATCTTTATTTATTTCGGCCGAAAAGAAATAATGCGGTCAATTTGTTCCTTTTTCTGACACCTCATACTTCAATAACCCTTATTTGTGCAACACTTTAACCTTAGCCTTTAGTGCTCAGAGTAAAGATGCCTTTTGTGTATTAAGCGCCCGGGGGCTGTAACAGCCAGCTGTTCTAACATTCATTCGTACATCATCACCATCATCATCATCATCATATCATATATGTCCACTGCAGGACGAAGGCCTCTACGACCAAATTCATACGACCACAAGAAACTTAAGGTATAGGCTTCATCCCGGCCATGGCGGCCGCATTTTCGATAGAGACGAAAATGCTAGGGGCCCACGCACTGTGCCTTGTTAGTGCACGTTAAGTAACCCCAGGTGGTCAACACGTCCAGAGCCCTTCACCACGGCGCTACTCATAATCATGCCATGGTTTCGGCACGCAAAAGCCCCAGCAGTTATTGCTGAACGCCAGGTACGCGAACTGAAAGCGGGAGCAAATCGCTGGTAGCTGCACTTTATTTGTTTCTTAACGAAGCAATCTTGTGGTCACGAATTTCTTCGTCAACGTGGACTGCGAATCAGACGTTCCTAAGACAAGTGACTAACAACGCGAAGCCACTATATGCTATCTCTATCTCTTCTCACAACTCTTTGTATCACATTCTCTGTTTTTCCACGCATATATTATAATTGTTCATTTTACAGACAGATTTTCATTTGTTCTTTGTCTATTTTTCTATTGTTACATGTGCACAACCTCCTCCTAATTCATTTTTCCGGTACCTTCATTTTTTATTTGTTAAAAGCCTGATTTCGGAACTGCAGCCACCTACGTGGGTCCTCAGGCACTCTCAAGTGGTTTTATAACCGCTTTCGCTCGAGGGACTTCCAACTACAGTTGGAAAATGAATATTCGATCTGATCTTTATTAAGCTTTCGAGGCAGTCAGTCATGTTATAAACCACCGTCCCTCCTTTACATTTGGGGAGTTTTACGTCCAAAAACCACGATATGACTACGAAATGACACCGTACTGGGGGGCTCCAGAAATTTCGAGCACCGGGGATTTTTTACAGCGTGCACTCACATCGCACAACGCTCGCGCCTCTAGCATTTCGCCCTCCATTGAAATGCGGCTGCCACGGCGGCCAGGATTCGATCCCACGACCCCCGGGTTATAGCAGCCAAATGCCGTATCCACTGGAACACCGCGGCGGGTATAAATTCCCATCACTCGTTGGTGCCGCCCTGCTCTTAACGAGCATGACAGGACTGTTTCGAAAACCTGTCGAATCCACGGCACATGCTCCCCGGAAGTGTCACGTCGATGTGCACACGCCCCTTCAGCGTGGCGACAGCAGAACTTCAAAAACAAAAGGAAAAAACAAGAAAGTCAAAGCTGTACGAGTGAAAAACGCACATCCAACTCGGACAAATCGATTCTGGATAAGCGGGTGCACACGCGGCCATGAAGAAAATTGACTGGGGGCCACTGAAAGTAAGTTAAGAACTATTACGATCCAGGTAAGCCTCGATAATATCGGGGCAGGCAAACGATCTTGACGTTCTCGATGCTGTGGTCGACGTCGGTGTTGCTACTTTTTCTTATGAGTGTAGGTACTTCAGAACTGTTCGGCAGAAACTCGGTGGCCAATTTCACGCTCCAGAAGGTGTCTTCGCCGAGTCGCAGCCCAACGCAATCAGGAAATCCTGCTTTCAATTTCGCGCTTCATAATCCTTCTGCGTGGACGTTACCGTGTATACCTAATGGCCTATCTTGGCGAGTCCTCGTTGCATAGGTTCGAAACTTGAGGTTTCTAAATTAGCACAAGAAAAAAGTTAGCTAAATAACAAGTAACTGAATGATTATTAGGGTTTTACGCCCCGAAACCATGATATGACTATGAGAGACGCCCTTGTGGAAGGCTCCGGAAAGTTATACCACATGGGGTTCTTTATAACATGCACTGACATCGCACAGTACAGGGGTCCCTATCATTCGCCGCCATCGAAACGCAGCCGTCGCGGCCGGGATACCATCCCGCGACCTTCAGATCCGACAGCCAATAGACCACCTTGGCGGGGCTAAAGCACAAGGAAGAACAAGCGTAATGGTTACCTTAACGTATTCGGTTCACTTGCTCTGTTGTTGTTGTTGTTGTTGTTGTTGTTGTTGTTTGTTGTTTGTTGTTTTGTGGGGTTTAACGTCCCAAAGCCAGCTGTGATTATGAGAGACGCCGTAGTGGAGGTCTCCGGAAATTCCGACCACCTGCGGTTCTTTAACGTGCACCGACATGCACAGTACACGGGCCTCAACATTTCGCCTCCATCGAAATGCAGCCGCCACGGCCGGGATTCGATCCCGCGACCCTCGGATCAGCAGCCGAGTACCATAGCCACTAGTTCTGTTCCACTTGTTCTGACTGGTCCACTTGTTCTGACCGCACACATACACATTTCCACCGTAAGACCCAAAGAGAATTAATCGTACTAGAATATAGCGAGGGCTAGGGATGTGGTACCAATATTAGTCACAAAAGTCTAGGCCTAGCTTCGTGCTTGTTCCACTTCAACATAGGTTGCATGGAGGCTGCGGTACCTTACCGCACGTCACGCAAAACAGGTTCTTTACAGAACACAAAGTCCCTCGACGGTATTCTATTAGGCCTAGTGGAAGTATAATATTCTGTAGGCACGCGTACGAAATTACCTTCTTCATACAACCCAGCAATTACAAAAATAAAGTGGATGGGAAATGAAGAGGCCGCGAAACGGTGGTCTAGCGGCTATGGCACTCGACTGCTGATTCGAACGTAGCGGGATCGAACCCCGACCGCGGTGGCTGCACATCGATGGAGGCCAATTGTACAGGCCCGTACGTGTACTGTGCGATGTCGGTGCACGTTAAACAACCCCAGTTGGTCAAAATTTCCGGAGCCCTCCACTACGGCGTCTCTCATAATCGCAGCGTGGTTTTGGGACGCAAAACCTCAGAAATCAATCAAATCAATCTCTTTAGCGTCATAGCTCCGAGTTGTGGACGCGCCGTCGTAGTGAAGTGATTTTGCATCAATTCAATGGCACGTGCTCGCAGTCACGCTCGTATTGATCATGGACTGACCGTCCCTTACAAAAATGCTATATGTGGCCATATCAGGAATTGGGCAAATGCGGCTATATATGGCACATGCCGTATGTGGTCCTATTTGCCCAGATCGTTTTAGAAACATATGTGGCAATGAAAGACACACACGAGGAATGCCAAGTAAGACTCTCATGCATATTCGGCAAATACGGACACGTACGGACACGTGCCATATATAGCCAGATATACATATATGGCCATATATGCATACCTGGCTATATATGGCACATGTCCCTACGTGTCCGTATTTTCCAAATACTCATAAGAGTCGTACGTGGCATTCCTCGTGTGTGTCTTTCATTGCCACATATGTTTCTAAAACGATTTGGGCAAATGCGGCCACATACGGCCACATACGGGCACGTGCCATATATAGCCACATTTGCCCAATTCCTGATATCACCATATATGGCATTTTTGTAAGGGGTGGCACGAAGCTCGAAGCGCTGTTGCCCTTTTTTGTTGTTTCGTCAAAAAGGCCACCCTGCAAAATGGTTCCTTTTGCTGCCTACCTTTTGTTAGCACAATTTCTCTTCACGGTGGAGCGAAAGCGACAGAAACGAATTTTTGCCATTCGGGAAGAAGCGTTCTCCAAGAATTGCATTCATATAATACTTCTTTGCTTCCAATACGTAGTGTACAGCAACAGCGCGCGATCGCAAGCGAAATAACCGAAGTGAAGCAATTCTGAGGCAACGTCTTATCGCATCGACACTAAGCAAACCACTAAACAAAAAAAGGACACACATGTTCCAAAAGCACGGACCGGATGCATTGTGATCGAAAGTGATTTCGCCTTCACCTTGCTGTATCGCTTTCACCTCAGCTTCGTCGATCGCAGAACCAACGGCGTTCCGTAGCGAATCGATCGCTGCTCTCAAAACTCATCCCGCATGAACGTCCCGCCATGCACGTGTCAAAAAATCCACCTACGCTCGAGGAACAGAGGTTGGGCAAACTCAAACACCGGGTTCGCATACCTTTGTGCCTTGAAGCAACACCGTCTCGGCCGAGCACGTCCCACGTGCAGCTTGACAACAGCGATGCCAGTTGCCACACGGCGTACAGAGTTTCAAAATGACCCATAGCAAAAAAAAAAAGTGATTGACCCTTCTGTCATAGGAATCGGTATAAAAAGAAAGCGACACCTGTCTTCGCACATAAGCGGCAATATGGCGAATTGAGGGGCGGGAGATGGGTTGGATACTCTGGACATGTGAAACCTTTGCATGTACTATCGGCATCAAATGAAACGCGAACAGCGGAGCGCGTGGCACAAGCCTTATCATTGGCATAGTGCGCGCCGTCCACCAGTCATCGATATAGACAGGCCCGCACATCCGGTGTGGCAGCACTGCGCGATCCCCCTATAGCGCAATATTTCTGCTTGTGTTCCAGTTGTGCTATTTGATAACGCACTATAGGGGGATCGCGCAGCGCTGCCAAACCGGATGTGCACGCCTGTCAATGGTGATGACTGGACGGCGAACACTATACTGTTTCTAATGCTTGAAACACGCGCTCCGCTGTTCGCGTTTCATTTGATGCCGATAGTACACATCAACGGCACCACGGCCCTGCACAGGAATCTTCGACAGTTGCACACAAGCGAAAGTTCTCGACCGACTCGATTTCTCCGACGACACAGCGTTGAACGCGCCAGTACCCTGCGCAAACCTGCCGTAAACCAGGAGCGTCCGAAAACGGTGAAAACTTGCAAGAGAAACCGAACTGTTTGTCAGCGGATCGCTTGTTGAATGCACACTTCTCTTTGCGAAAGACGCATCATTTGCTTGTCGGCGGCCGTCTTTTCGTTCCTGGAGTAAAGCGCGTCACAACGAAACTGGCTATCATATACGTCACACAAGACAATTATGTAGAGGCCGGCTGGGTTTACTTATCGAATGCGACCTCACCATTGAAGAAGGGCGACTTGTCGTCCCAGCTGGAAGGCCAATGCACAGGAGACGAGCACGGGCTGTGAAACGGACAGTCGCAGAGCAGCCCGCGTTTCATCTTTGCAGCGCTGTTCCTTCTGGACTGTCGATGCTCGTCGTCTGGGCAGAGAAGAACACTTTCCGCTGGCCTTTCGGTGCATTCGGCGGCGCTTCTGCAGACGTGAGAATGGCCTCCTCTTCGCGAGAAGCCCGCCTCGCGTGACGGAACGAACGGCGAGAAGGTGCACAGGAAGCGAAACGCGGAGGTGCAAAGGCAACGCCGGTGACGTGAAGGCGACGAGACATAGGTAATGCGCGAATGAGACTGGCGTGAAGCTCGTAAACAAATACACCCTGTTCCTCCGTACGATATGGTCCAGTAAGAGTTCCGCGATACGATGCTAAAGCCGCTCACGCGTTACACAGGCAAAAGAGAAAGATATATTTCAGATCATCATTGCACTAATGGCTGGTATAGAATGGGTCGGGTAACAGATAGGCGCATCCGATGGCCTTGTCAAAAGTGAGAGAGAAAAGGACCTTGACTCGCTACCTAATGAGACGGATGGGTAACCGATGGTCAGTTAGAGCGACGGAATACGTACTAAGAGAGGGGAAGCGTGGCAGTGGAAGACAAAAAGCGAAAGTTGGCAACGAAATGCTTAGAAATTTGCTGGCCAGAATGGGGACCGTTTTTAGGCGCTTTCGTCCTGCAGCGGGCATATACACATTTTCAGCCTTTGGTGTTACTTCTCGTGTTTAGTTTGTGTTGCCATTGTTGCTGTATAATGATTACCTGTATTTTGTTCACTCATCTGAGTTCTTTTTCTTTGTTTTATGCTTTGTTGCACAATGTATGTTAAAACATGTGCCACTCCCCTCTGTAATGCCCTCGGGCCCTGAGGGTAACGAAATAAATAAATAAATAAACCAGGCTGATCATGATAGCTATCAAAGACAGCTTGAAATACAGAACGATATTTCCTCGGCTTCTTGTAATCCCTTAATCCGTCTATAAAGCTTTCATCGTAATCTATTTATGGTTGGAGTGGTCTTACTATCACTAAAAAAAAAGGGGGCAGCGTGAAGAGTACACAGAGGAAGCAAAAATCAGGAATAACGAAAGCGCTGGTCCGTAGCTTGTTCGCAATGACAAAATAAACCAGTGAGGCCACAAAACATTACGCTGCAAGCGCTCTCGGTCAAGGTCGCCGTTTGTTTCTCTACAGCTGCCGAAAGCTGTGACAACGCCCTCTACCCGGATGTCACGCGAGACTCGCCTTCTTGAAACACACCGGTCGTAAACGGAAGCCATGGAAGCGCACCTGCCGCAGTATGCGGAGGCGGGGTGCACAAAAAGTTTCGCTTGGGGCGTGCGCCCAAATTCTCATCGCTTTGGAGCTTGCCAGGTCAGTCACGTCAAAGTCAGGCATCGGTCACGTCTTAACGTGGGCAAGTCACTTCTTGGTCAGGTTGCCAAGAGGTAGACCGAATTATAGCGGAGAGTTTCAGAGAACAACTCTCCTGCTAAGAACAAAATACCGCCTCACAATACAGGGGGTGTTCGTCAGAAAACAAATTACTAAACGAAGAAAACCCGGGCTTGCTTTGTATAAAGGAAAGCAACAAGTTCTCTTTGTACCTTAACGTTTATATTTTTCTCTTTGTACATGAAACTTTATATTTTTGGCTAAAATTGTATGAATATAAAAAATCATGCCTCATCCCCTCTATAATACCTTTGTCCCGGAGGGTATTACGAAATAAAATAAATAAAATAAAATGACAAATTGTATGAGCTTCGATCCAACGGCTGTGAATGACTTGCGTACATCGACGCTGGGACACGTGACTACAGAATGGCTGCCGCCAGGGAAATCATGCGAGGCACAAAATTGGGCAAGAAGAAAGCCCGCGGCAACACACGAACCATTTGATGTATGTACACAGATATCCGGAGCTACACATTGCGATCGAATCATCGTGCGAAAGAAACAGATGTGTTGACGACCAGACGGCGTTGGCGAGAGGGCGCCCTCGGTCGTGCCAACAACGAAGGCGTTTCGGCAACCGTTATGCAGTCGAATAAAATGAGCAAAAAATAAAGGACACCGTCACACGGATGTGAGAAGTCGTGGCAGGAAGAAAACGTGTTTCATGCTTGAACTTATCGTTCGCGTTTCGTCGCTATGGAGGGCGGAAACCACACCCGGTGCATCGCACTATCCTGCTCGCGTATAAACTCACTGCTCCTTTCTAAGTGTTATTTTATTTCTGCAGTTTATCTACGGCAGGGTTGGTCGATACCTGCTTTTCCTTATTATGGGCGAAGTTCTTCGTACCATTATGCAAGGAAAAACCACGCAGAGCGGTAAATAAGTGGCCTGAGCAACACATGCCAAATGACAGACTCTTCTTGAGTTGAGTACATTCATGTCCAAACACCGTGATTCCCAGGCCTCACGAAAAAACGGAGTTGAAATTAGAGAAGATACTTCAGTTTCAAACTCGTGTGACTTTTTCCCAGTTCTGATGCTTTCTGTAGAAATTCGCTGACGTCTAGTTCAAGGCGGAAGCAGGGGCCGGAGTATTGCTTCCCTGAAATCAGTATGCAAGTAGTGCTGTGAGTGTGTGTGTGTGGAAGTATACTTCGACACACACGCTTACACACCCCTTGCACGTGTTCGTGCGTGCGTGTTCGTGCAGGCAGGGGTCCCGTTATCTACCCTACACTGGGGAAAAGGGGAGAGAAGGTGAGAAGATCCGGAATCCTATATATATATATATATATATATATATATATATATATATATATATATATATATATATATATATATAGACGATCCAGCAACCCAACAAAAATAGCACACAAAGAGGCGCCATTGTGTGGAAGCAAATAGAATCATTCGAACGACCTTGGAACGTACTGAACCTGAAGCGTCATCTGTGCCCGAGACAGCCGTCTTCGATTTCGAGAGGACGCAGCTGCTTCTAATGGTGGTCATCTTTGTCTAAACAATAAATAAAGGTACACAAATGAAAACCTCATGAACGTAAACGACCGGTTAGTGTTCGTTTGTGAGGCTGGTCAGAAAGAATAAAGTTCCACGTTAAGAAAAGCATAAGCTGCGCACTGGAATCGACGGCAGAAGGGAAAACCGAGCTGGGAACGCTTCTCTCGTACAGAGCCGACAGCCAGCGCAAAGCACAAACAACCCAACCACGAGCTACGTTGTAGAAGGAAGGATCCGAACGACGGTCATTGCGATGAGCCGGCGCGCAATGACCGTAATCGGTGGCCTTGCTAAGGCACGGAAGATGAGACACCCTGTGCGTCCAGGCGGAAGGTAGTGGAAACCTGCGGTGGACAGATGCCAGAAGTGGCCCCTCCCCGCCTGCCCGAGAGCAGAGGTCTCATTTTTGGGAGTAGAGTCTCGAACAGGGAGTAAGACAGTGGCATGACCACTGATACTGCCACGGCTCCAGCTTCATGCAGCAACTACATGTAGCGAATTCAGATTTATTTATTTATTTATTTATTTATTTATTTATTTATTTATTTATTTATTTATTTATTTATTTATTTATTCATTCATTCATTCGTGGTACCTTACAGGGCCCAATAGGGCATTGATTAAGGGGGACAAGTACAAAATAAATAATACAACTAACATCAAGGAATACAGAGAATAATAATACGTGAAATATGTGAAGAAATAAGTAATGACGTATTTACCATGGTACGTGTTTCCGTTGATCGACGATTGTTTGGATGCAGTATAGGAATCTTTCACCTAAACTGCCTAATATACCGCGCAAACGTGATGCGCCTTAGCAGCTTTGCGGAATTGTCTACACAATCAATTTGTTGAAAGAAGAGCGGGCGCTTTTAAGCTGTGTATGAAACCAAGTTACGATTTCCATGGTTCATGCAGTGCAATAATATTGGCCTCGTACGTCTGCCGGAGCCACCACGACTGATCGGCACCATGTTCTGATCTTGTACAAAAATTGGCGAAGGGCCTCTTTAAATCTTGTGACGAGAAAAATGTGGAACGACTGTCATTATTTATAGATGCACGATGCACACCCCCCGGCGACTCGGCAGTGCACTAAGCCTATGCGTGGACCATCGTCTAGCCGCGGTGAAAGGGACGACGCGATGGAAACCGCGATAAACGTCGCCAGCCGTTTCGGTATCGGCCTCAGCTTTAGCGCTCACTCGCAGCACACTGGCGTTGCCTCGTCGTTCGTCGAGGGTAGTTGCCGATGCCCTCTAGTTGTACTGGTTTTATTTTAACGCGATAGAATCGCGTCATCTCTACATAATCGCTTCAAGCCAAGGTCGGCCTCAACCTAAAGTACGACGGTGGAAGCACAGAATAACTGGACAGAAATAGTGAGGCAGAAATTTCTTGCGCGGTAATAAATTTGGCGTAGCTCATGCGCGACCACACGTGCACGGCCGGGCGGCGCCTTTAAGCCAGCCCGTGTACGTCGCGCACTCGCCATAAACTTTTCGTTTTTTGCCTGTTTCTCAAGGTGTCATTTTCCACCCCTAAACAGCGCTGTTTACTTCGCATACGCCGGAAGGCACACCTTCCGACCCCGCCTCCCCCCCAAAAAAAAGAAAGAAAGAAAGAAAGAAAGAAAGAAAAGAAGGAAAGAAAGAGAGGAAAGAAAGAATAAAAGAAAGAAAGAAAGAAAGAAAGAAAGAAAGAAAGAAAGAAAGAAAGAAAGAAAAGAAAGAAAGAAAGAAAGAAAGAAAGAAAGAAAGAAAGAAAGAAAGAAAGAAAGAAAGAAAGAAAGAAAGAAAGATGAAACGGTCACTGTGTACGCAAGTCACTATACGCTGTGGTGCATCACGATAGGACGATGCACGAGTGACAAAGTCCTACTGAGGCAGACATTCTTATGCCTTTCACCTTGTCATCCAAGGTCATATTTGTGCCTGAAAACCTAATAATAATAAGGAAATAATATTCATAGAGTACTGTTACTCAGCAGTTCCTCGATATGCCAAGGGCATCTAGAGCAACAGCATGTTTCCCGTAGGTTTCACTTTTATTGTATGGTCACGAGGCCTCCTCCTGCCGAACTATTTATTTGTATTGGTCAGCTTAAATTGAAGCTAAAAATAGAGTGATCTCACGAAGAACTAAACATACATGGGAAATGCGACAACTCTAGTTATAACGTGCTTAACCTGGCGATCGGATTAGTCAATCTAGGGGAAAAAATAAATTCAGATTACAAATTTTAGAAGGCTTCTTCCGTGAATAGAAAGTGTTGACAGCCAATTGTGGCGACATGAAATGCACAGCAAGAAGCACTTCATTCATTCATTCATTCATTCATTCATTCATCCATCTGTTCTTGTGTTTCCACCTTGTTGTAACTTTCTTTATTTTCATTTTTATTTTTTCATCAGCGAGCTGAAGGCCTCCTTGTTGATATGTCTATTGGCCCATTCTTCGTCAAAATCGGCAAACATGCCTAACCGTCACGAAGCAGGTGTACCTACGAACTAATGTAAATAGACAGGCTCCTACCAAAGCTGCCTGTCAGCTCCGAATTGTTTGTCCAGGTGCTGTTCTCGCAAAAATAATCAGCAAAGCTATTAGAGCCAACGTGGCTTCCTGTTTGGCTTCACCTTATCGTAGCCAAGTGTAAACATGTCGAACATCGCTGAAATTCCACGTCGCGCGCACACCTCTTGTTTACTTCATCCCAGTACACGGTAAGTAAGTGGAAGTTGCATGCGTGTTGACCAAAGCACCGTTCCCGCTTCTGAGGCTCTCGAGCTCTGATGACCGTAGCAACGGTAAAAATATCGCGAAAATCCGGAAGAGTGCTCTAGACAGCCCTGACAAGCATCGTGTAGGGGAAAAAACGAAAGGACTGCCTTATAAATTCTTATATAAGTTGTTCTCCAGAGGAATATTAGTAGAGTGGATCCCTATAATTCCTTCTCGAGAAAGATAAGCAACGGTCCGAGACCTATTCTCCTGAAATCCACATACTAACATACGAATGTCTGTTTTTCTTCTATTCACGTCAAGAAAGACACAAACACACACACACACATACACACACAATTGCAATGTTAAGTCCAGCGAAGTTTCAACACCTAATGCTTGGTGCTGTAACATCATATATCTACTCTTGCTGTTCCAACGTTCTTAGATTCGCGTTGTAGAAATACATTCAGCATATCATTTTTATTACATAAACGGGAAAAACGAGGTTCAAGGAAAACCGGGAAGGATAACCTAAGTTTGACGCCGAGCCGCGCTAGCATAGGATAAGGGAGACAGCGTCGCAATTTCCTCTTGCCTATGGATAAGATAAATAACACTTAATGTCCATTATCCATCACCTTCGACATCATCCAATGCGGAACAGGATAAGTGCAGTGTGTCCTTATGTGGCGTTTAGTGGGGCTCAGTCGGCTGGCATCGTGAGACGGTATTGTCATTGGAGAGGAAAGGGTCCGTAATCATTTTCAACACGGTGCCTGCGTCGGCGTCATTATTTTCCTTTTACATTTTCTATCGCCCAGTGCAGGGTAGAAAACTGGATTTTTCTTCCAGTTAACCTCCCCGCATTTCGTAATCTCTCTCTCTCTTGACCACGCGGATTTCTTTATCACGTACAAGGATTTGTATCTAAGGAGCCTGACCCCCTCCGATAAAGAAAATAAGCGAATTTAACGTGTAACCGACACATTTTAACGCGGTCTTCTTAGGGACCTCGTGTTGCAGAAAATACACTGTCGGCGTCTGCGGGCGGAAATTAATCATCGCGAGCTAGAGCCGTGTTTCCCGAAGCACCCGACTACGCAAACTTTTCTTTTATTTAAATGTGGGAACGTGGGAATGGCTACGCGAACTATCCGCTATGCCAGTGAACAAATTCAGTCTGTCAGAGTAAAACGACGACGACGTCGATGATGATGATGGTTATGATGATGATGATGATGTCTTTTTCGTCAATGGCTAGTATACCCTGGGGGGATCGACCATGAATCGTTATCGGTAGCTTATTCGGTACTATCTAGGGCTATCTTGCACCGCTATAATACGTTAAAATAAAGCATATAAACGGGCAAAGTAAAATGCATCAGACAAAAAATTCGTTTAAAATCCAGCGGTACTGCAGCTCCACTAACGTGAAACCTGAGGAGATGCGAAGCACGCGGCGATTCACCGGACAATCAGCCATCGCGTAGCCAATGCCGGTTAATGTACTCTTCGTTTTATCTGACCGCATGCTTAACTGTGACGGCGACGCCGACAGTAGACGTCGACAGCCTGAGCGCATAAGGCACTTCACACTTAAAGTAACACTTACACAAAGGATAGCTTATACTGTAATTTGAATGTGCGAGAGGGCATAATTCTGTTACCACGAGGCGACGCGAAAGGGGCCCAGCGATGCTATAGCGTTCACTCTTAACGGTGACATTAACCGTCCTCAAACTTTTTATAGTTTAACCCGAAAAAAATTCAGAACGATTAAGCAAAAAGAGAGAGAAAGAACTGTTTCCTCCCTGATTATGGACTTGAAAAACAGCGAGGGAGTTTCACCACTCGAGTATTGCAAGGTATAAAACTTGAAAACTAAGCCTACGATTTGTCTGCCTCTTCAACAGTGTACTTCTTAAAGAAACCCTCGAAGCGGCCGCAAAGAGAGTGCAACTGCGAGCAAGCTGCTCTCAGTAGACGCACTGCAGAAGCATTCACATTGAAATGTGGCTAGAGTAGCTAAAGGGTCTTACAGAGTTGAGGCACACACGCTTATCTAAACTCAGTCTCCTCCTTTGAGTAGAGTAAGAGCTAGGTCCACACTTGGGCTATCCTATGCGAGGCTCTTTAACGACACAGCGCATCCTGTCTAAGAAACGGCTGGTCTAGAAGTACAGAGAAAGAAAGGATCATGGTTGCTCTCCATAAAATCGGATGAATGCACTCCTCTCGAAGTAGGCGTCTTTGTCGTAACCATTAGATATGCAGTGAAGCATCCTTTAGAGATTAGCCACCTGATGGAGACGCCAGTAGAGCGCTACTGTTGCAATAGGCTCTAGAATCCGTTCTACCACCGAGTAGGTTACAAGCTCTTCACTGCCTAAGTAGACTGAAACCTACTCGTCTGTAGAATGTTCTCCGTGTGTTTGCGGAGAACGCAACTAGGGTTGCTAAGTGCGCTCGTGCGGCTAAGGCTTGTGCCGCGACAAGCCCTAGTTGTTAGCACCACCTTCCCTGTTTGGTTGTTTAGTTCATTATAAAGTGATCCGCGTTATATTCCAGGCTAGTGCACAATTTGTCCATCGCGCTGGTCTAGTCCTTATGGTGTCGGAGTGCTGACTCGAAGGAGGCGGGTTCTACCCCGGCCGTAGTTTCTATGGAGACGAAAATGGTTGAGGCCCGTCGTGTACTGTAGGTTATGATGGCAAGTTTAGGAACTACGAGTGGCCAAACTTAACCCTGAGCCCTCAACTCTGCGGCGCGACTCATAATCATATAGTGGTATTGACACCTAAAACGCTATCAATCATTATTACTACTGTGCACAGTTTAAAAGAAAGACAGATATATCTGTGTACATTTGATTAAAGAATACACGCAAGCTTCATGCGTGCGTGTTTTCACGCGCACATAGGCAGAAGGGCGTGACCTCTCCACGGGCACTTAACCGGTGGGCTTGCGCAAAACGAGACCCCGCCCGCGGCCCACTTTCATCCCGGCTGCAACTCCTCCTTTGCCACGTCAGCCCTGACGCCAGCGGCACCCATGAGCGGGGATAGCGCGCCAAGTGTGAGTCCGCTGTCACGTCCACTTCGATAACAACGCCACTGTATAGCGAAGCTAAACAAGGTACCTTTCCGAAAAAAAAGGAGAGTGAGCCGAATTGCCTTCGTTGCAGCAAGCCATCCACTCGTCCATGCTTTCTCGCTTGGTCGAAGCGACTATATACTGGGCGCCAGGTTGCGATGGTTTCACAACGGCCGTGGTATAGCTTAAAGGCTTGCCGACCTCGAGGGCACGGGTTAAGATCCCGGCCACTGCGGCAGAATTTCGACGGGGGCGAAATGAACATAGATCAAATAAACTGCGTAAGTATAGATTTAGGTGCACGTTACAGAAGCCAAAGTAGTCGAAGTTAATTCGGAGCCATTCACTACGGGCCGTGCCTCATGTTCATGAGAGCAGGCATTTACGCGAGTACTATACCTACTATACTCCCAGTCGTGGCACAACCTCGGTAAGCGGGGAAGAGTGGCTGGAGCGCACGACAACCTTAAAGGTCAGAGCCTTTAAAACTGTCTATGTGAGCCCATAAGTGTGGCTGTCTATATGTATGAGGACCAGAGGTGCGGTTGTCTACATATGAAGCCCCAGGCTGTCCCTATATGAAGCCCTGAAGTGCGGTTCTGCCGGTTTATTCGCGCTTTCATAAAAATGCATTTAATGTTTACATAATAACGGAACCCGCCGTGGTATCTTAGCGCATAGGGTATTGTCCGCCTGCTATACTTGAGGTCGCGGGATCGAATGCCGGCCACGGCGGCCGCACTTCTGTGGCGGCGAAATGGAGAAAACACGGTGTGCTTGTATTTTATAGGCGCACGATAGGGAACGCTCGGTAATCAAAATTACGCAATGCCCTGCACTAAGGGGGGTGCCACATAATCACGTCGCAGCGGAAGGAATAAGATCAATAACTAAAGTATCATGAAAACAAAGGAACAAGTAAAAGGTAACAACGAACGAAATGCCGTGGTGTTCAACTGAACACACACGCACACAAACGGACACGGCAGCGTAGCCATCGTTCTATAAGCCGGCTGCTCGTGGAAATTTGAGCAACGCCTTCGCAGCTCTCGATTTCAGGTTCGATTGTTCCGGCCTACCGAAATGCATTGTTCGGACAGTGGTGTGGTCGTCGAGGCGCGCCATTTCTGAGGCGACTTATCGATAGAAAAATAAAATAAAAATAAACAAAGGAGGACAGATCCGAAAGCCACGTGAAGTAATAATGGAAGCCGGAAGTCTGAAGTGAGTAATCCTCCTCGCCGAAAAAACCACTGGAGGCACGAGGCTTCCTAGAAAGGAACCACTGCAGCCACGGGCCGAGTGGTCGGTTGCCAAAGAGGCCCGTATTGCGTCGTCTAAAGTAGATGTAGTTAATTAGGCCACGTGCAATGTCGAACGGAAAGCACCAATCGATGACCTCATATAGCCGACGGAGCAAGCACACAAGGGAGCCCCCTCCCCCCCCCCTTTATTTTTTTTTTTGAAGCAAGTGTCGAACGATAAACGATCGCTCCACCATATAGACCACTGGGACGGCAACCATGTTTTTTCCTTTTTTTCTATCCTTCTCCACCACAGTGTCGCATCTTTCAAGTAGGTCTTGCTCGTTCGAGAACGCAAGCGTGTCATTTATTGCACTGAACTGTTCACCTCTTATACCACTCGGTATATTCAGCGGTGCCGTTCTCCCCTAAGGAAAGCAATGTGCGCGTGGGACGATCCCGGTATTAGTTCTATACAGGACCGACCTCCGGAGTAAGTGAAGCAGGCTTCATGCATTCCGCCAAAAATTTAGAAAAAAAGAACATTGCGAGCGATTAACAATATTAAATTTATATTGCACATAGAATGATGCATGCGCCCCCGAATACGTTCCCTTCCCGAGGCAGGACGCAGTACATCGAATAATGGTGTAAGAAGGAGCAATTATCATGCTTCTCTCTGGAAAACTCATACATGTATCCTTGTGCAACTCCGTTTGACCTCTATAGCAGATGCAGTGGCAGTTTCGGCGACAGCTTCCATAGACATCCACTTTTGAAAGACCGCTATCGCGGGTCAAGTTTAACGGAGGACCTGTCGAAGCTCGAGTTCCAGCCGTACGGGGACGTACAGCCGTACGGCCGATGCCGGGGCCGATGCCGTACGGGGCCACCACCCGCTTCGCGAATTTCGCGAAGCGGGTGATGAGAAAGCGAAGAGAGACAGAGATAATGTGTGTGAGGTCTGACGAGGAGGAGCAGATATGGTAAGAAAGAGAGACAGATGGAATGCCATATTCGAACCAGGTACACTCACGATCTGAAGCCGAACGTCGGCCATGTAGCCACGCTTGTACAACATGAATTTATGGGAACTATATGATAGCGTTGTACCGAAAATTGTAGCACAATTTTCTTGGCCGAGAGAGAGAGAGAGAAAATGAGGGCAAGAGACGGAAAAAAGAAAAAAAGAGAGAATAAGAAGAAAGGGGGATATTTAATAGGAAAAAATAAAGAAAGAGAGAAACCAAAAACTCCTGTTTTATGCTTTTACTCTTTTCACTCTTTCTTCGTGGTTTATTTTTTTTTTTTGTACGTGTGTTTCCTGTTTGCAACACCATGATGATGGGATAGTGGGGTGTAACGTATATCCTACCTTCCCATGCTTTCACGTTTAAATAAATAAATAAAAATTTTTAACAGCAGTGTTGCGACGACATCGAAGGGAGAAATGTACTGAATATAGAAGACTATGACGTAGCACGCAAATATCATTGGGATTGCAGTGCCAAGAAGGAAGATGATAAAGGGCAGCCATCGCGTCTTTCTCTTTCCGTAGAAAATTATCCCGAGTGGCATAAAATGCGTGCGCCGTCGTACACATGGTTAAGAAATTCTCGGCGATTTCAAGTGGGGCGACGACGAGGATTGCACAGACGAGGCAGATGAAAAGAATGAGTGTGTAATAAATGACGTGAAAACTGGAAATGAAATATTTTAAGATAAGGGAAAGCGAAGTGAAGCCACGATAAACCCAAGGTAAGCTAAGAGGAACCACATTAAGCTAATGAAAACCACAGCTCCGCTGCTTCGTCAGCGATCGCACCACTAGTGCGTAGTTGCCTCAACTTTATATTTCTTTTTTCACATTTTCCCTGGCTGTGTGTCTTTTTTCGTAGTCATTTTTTTTTGGCTAAACGACATGAACAGGCCTGTGTCACCCTAAAGGACCCAACTTCTCAACTCCTTTCACCCCGCCCCCTCCCCCCGCACACACACACACACACACGCACACACACAAACACACACACACACGCTCGAGCGCGCACACATTGACAAAATAAATTATATGCATGTTCAAGATATATTTGGTTTATCTTGTTACAAAAGTCTGGACATTCTGACACAATTCACAATGTGTTTCATGCATGGTAAACTTATTGCATCAATCAATGCACCGCTGATAATAAAATAATTACAGCGAACTGATAAAATAAAACTGACTTAATCCTTCACTTTCGTTTCCCACTAAAAAATATTGATACAATCCCAAGCTCATGCATCATATCCTCGTTTGCTTTACTTTTTTTTTTCATTTTGCTGTATATCTTGCGTTTCGGTATGATATCTACGCAGTGGTATTACTACATAGTATACACTGAGCGACCAGGACTTATTTGAAAGGTCATCAGCGTAGCCGTATATGTACACGTAGCCCCGCCAAACAGACAGTGAGCCACGGCCTGCTCGGACTCTCTCCTATTCTTCCGTTTTTTTTTTTTCTTTTGACCTCTTCGATTTTGCTGCCCACTGTAGTAATAAAGCCAGTATACATAGGCTGCACAAGAAAGCCGCAAGAGACTGCGGAGTACCCAATCAGGAGGCAATGCTTTGTGGTATCTCCTGCACGGCAGTAGCTATCAGGAGGCGATATTGCTGTCGTATACAAACGTTTGGTTGACCAATTAATGGCTTATGGTTTTTCGTGCCAGGAAGTACCTCAAGGTATTCTCTCCTAATTAATCTGCAGCAACGGGTTTACTTGAGTTACGCTTAGAAGGTCACCTGCCTAATAGTTTGCTGAAGGCCTTGGCTCGATGGTCCCGATATCATTAGTCGATGGTAGGGCTGCAGTACAGTGTACACAGAAACTTTAATACATAAAAGTAGAGGTCAAAGAAAAAAAATCCCCTCTCTCCTTTTTTGCTCATTAATGCACAAGAGAAGGTTTCCGGAAAATTTGAACCATAGCACTTTGGCTAACAAAACTACACACTACGAGATAGTGTTCTGAAGGTTTTCGCGGCCTATATAGCCAAAACACGACCGATCCATTAAAGACGGAGGAGTTTGATCCCTTTCACTCGTCGCCCATCTCATTAAGTTGTCTTTTGCGAGGTCAGCTCATTCCACGAATCATTATTCCTCCATCCACAGGAAATAGAGTACAGTCCGGAAATTAATGGAAAACAAGAAAGAAATAAGAGCGCAACGCCGAGCAGGACAACTTAGGGAGGCGATAGAACTTTACAGATCAGTAGGCTGATTGAACTGGCTTCTACGATAAATTCTGCCTCGGGCTTTCCCTCAGTTTTTTCAAAGAAGGAAAGTTCTGGACCTTGCCATAGCCCTTTCAACTTGTAATTAAGGACATCTGCATGCTCTAGCTCTCATCAAAGTTTCGGCACTTGCTCATTTCGTACCAGCAACAACGCTGGGGAACTCTTTTCTGCGCTGGACGCTGCGTTGACACAAAATGATGCATCTTTAGTGGAAAGTCACAGCCAAAACAGTTCTGCTGCCCAACACTTCCCTCCATTCTGGAGCGTTCACGTCTGCTTTGCTAGATTCTCACTGAGTAACCTGAGCAACTGATAAGTGACAAGGACATACTAAAGTGTCCCGAGCAATTTGACTGGGTGAGTCGAAGGCTCCGCAATCGAGTTGGCGCACCTATTTGATAACAACCTCCATGCCATTCCAGGAAGACATTTGTTGACTGTGCTGTCAATACGGTCGTTCAGATCATCATCGTTTAGTTTCATGCGCTTACGAGTGCCCACATTGTTGTTAAGTCTTTGCGTAGTTATCTATGACTTGGCGAGACTAACAGTGTTTTTGCAATCATAACAGTTTCTTTTTCCATTTCGTACACTTCTTCCGCACTCCATATGGCTACGGTGTTCCTCTGTCTGTCTGTCTGTCTGTCTGTCTGTCTGTCTGTCTGTCTGTCTGTCTGTCTGTCTGTCTGTCTGTCTGTCTGTCTGTCTGTCTTGCATTTTACCCCAGGTTTGCTTTTGACGATTTCCTGCTGCTACTCTTCCGGCTGCTGTTCGTGCTCTTGGTGGCCAGGTTCCTATATGTCGCAGCTACTCAATTACATGCATGCCCGCCGCGTTATAGTTTCACACGAAAGACCTCACGCCGGCTGCTTACACCGACAATCGCGTTTACGGAAAAGCTCTCCAGACTCTCGGCCACATCAGGAACGTCAATTATTGTTATCGTTTGTTGTTAGAAAGAGTCTTACGTTTCCTGCGTAGCCCTGCCCGCCGCGCATCGATTTAAGGCACGGGCGAGTTACCTCTTCTGATTGTGCTGAATAGTGGGCGCGCTTACAGTGTTCATTCCATTTGTTGCTGCGCAGCGACTGCTGCTCGTGTATCAGTTCTGTGCAGTAAAAACTCACTTAAGATTCGGCTGTCATCGTGTGCGTACTCTATTTCTTTGTCCGCTGTGGAGGTCGATTTGATATCGTTCCATCGCACAATTATCCCGCAAGCCCATCCTGGCATCCACATTTCAGGTCGCGAGCCGTGTGACCAACCAACGAGGAATATTAATGACGATAGTCTTTCCTGGGATACTTGAACGCAGAAATTTTGGTCTGTCTTTCTCTCTGTATGTCTGTCACACGATTCAGCCACCCGGCCAAAGTTTAGGCACTTGCCTAACGCTCAGCCATCTTGAACTGGTAGCTGCGTTCATACTTGTGAACATTGTAGATCAAAAAGCAAATATTACGCATATCTGAGGCGCAATACCAATACGTACGTATTATTAGATGGTGTGTTCCTTTACTGCAATATACATAGATACGTAATTCTAAAGACCCTGGTGTTTGTTAGGGTGCGCTAAAAATGCGACGCTATGTACGAAAACGGCATCTGCCGACAATTTGGTGCTGCCACCTGACAGTTGCCCAGGGATTCTGCACAAGCTTATGTTTCCCGACGGCGCTGCCAGATGGCGTCCATATCTCACGCAGCGTAGCAAGGCCGGCAGAATACTCGTCTTTCGACGACGTTTGCAGCGAAGCACGCAGATATGCGGCCAATTTTTTTACGAAATCATTCGCAGTAATGACCGTCTGCCTAACACAAATCAAAGATAATCCTCATCACGGTAGTTTGTTTTTATCCCAGAAAAACAGACCGAGGACAGCAGCACAGGCTGGGCATGCGATGCGTGTTTCCAAGAAGTAAAGATAAAGTAAAACAACGCGTGAAGCGAGTGCATTCCTGTAAGCCACAGGAGCGAATACCTCATACTGATGTCTTCATTTCGTTGACGCCGTAAAACGCGCGCACAAATACTGACGTATAAGGGCGAACATTTTGCTCCAGCCGCACCGCCAGATCACTCACCTGCGAAGAGACAAAGAAGAAACAAGAAAAAAAATGTCATCGTACGCGCAAAGCGAACGCAAGACAAAGACGCATGTGACATTTAAATCGCAAAATGAGACAACTGATCGAGTACACACTCCTTCAAGGAAAATGAACAGGTTTCCCCGCTATTTGTCCATCCATCGATCCGTCTGTACGACATACATACATACATACATACATACATACATACATACATACATACATACATACATACATACATACATACATACATACATACATACATACATACATACATACATACATACATACATACATACATACATACATACATACATACATACATACATACATACATACATACATACATACATACATACATACATACATACATACATACATACATACATACATACATACATACATACATACATACATACATACATACATACATACATACATACATACAAGTACGTCTTGCATATGAGCGCGTGAATACGGGCGGCTTACAGCACACCGAGGAAGCCGCCCGTGTGCAAGGACTCGAGGCCGTCACCCCTAAGCGGGGGCGGGGGGCTTGTTGCCTTACCCCGACCAAATCGCCGGACCTGTTCATTTATTAAAGTTTTTTTTCCTCTCTATCTTTCTTCAGAGTTCTCGTCGCCGAGCGTCAGCTAGCCAGTCCCGGCGTGATGTAAAACACCACGGCACATATGAACACAATAGGATAAAAAATTGCCAACATCGCTATCGAAGTCTTGGGGCGACAAAAGAAACGATCCTTGTTTGCGTGCACCACATGCAAGTGACATCAGCCGACAAAGTTGCTGCTACACGATGGGACATGCTGTCCCCACGTGACTTACACCTACGTCCGACTGTCACACGTCACAACCAACACGTCACAACCAAACCGCCCCCTCGAAACCGAAAGTGAGCTTTTTAATGTAGTCATGTTAAAAATACATTCATTGCGATCAGAGGCACCAGGATACTCTCTCTTTTTTAATGTTCTCGACGTAAGTGCTTTTGTTTAGAGCAACAACGGGACAATGCCTAAAATTCGTGCAAGCACTCCTTCAAGCGCGTGAACATTGATTTCGCGCGGTAACGACTCCTTTTCTTTGTTCGAAAGAATAGCAATAGCTCCGCCACGGTGGTCTACTGGCTATGGCACTCGGCTGCTGATCCGAAGGTCACGGGATCGAATCCCGGCCGCGGCGGCTGCATTTCGATGGAGGCGAAACGTTGAGGCCCGTGTGCTGTGCGATGTCAGTGCAGGTTTTAAAGAAACCTCAGGTGGTCGAAATTTCCGGAGCCCTCTAGTACGGCGTCTCTCGTCGTGCTTTTGGGAGGTACAATCCCAGAAATAAATCAACCACTCAATCAATCAATCAATTAATCAATCAGTGATTCGATCAATCAATCAATGAATCAACTAATAACAATAGTTGAGTATAAAGGTAAGAACAGCTCCTTTAAAGTGTCTCGGCAGAGCATATTAGCCGTGCCAAGCGCAATGCACTTCCGTATACACTCTTAACACGGTAACCTTTATTCTATTTTATAGGTACACAAAAATGTGAAATTATGCTCCTGTACTAAAGGTTAAAGTGCTTTAACCTTTAGTAAAGGAGCATATTTTCACATTTTTGTGTACCTATAACATAAACTAAAGGTTACCAGGCTAAGAGTGTAGGAAAGCGACATTACACATTAATCAATGCCACCGGCCGAACGCGCATAGTACGGCTATTTGCGAACCGCTTAGCAACGGAAGACGAAAGCAAACCACAGACACAAGTCCAACCGTACAAGTACATTTGCATATGTACTTTCTTCTGCTTCTTTTTTTCCTAAGCGGCGCCCAAACAGCCTTATTATAAATTGCAACCTTGGATAGTCCAACCGGTACCCTTCCAAATGTCCAATCTCCATATCGACCCTTTAGAGTGCGGCAGATACGGATATGCTTTCAGGTAGTCATAATCTGGCAACCACTTTGCATCGACGCCTGCTTTTCAAACCGCATAACGTGACAGCTGCGTCTGTCGTGACGAAAATACGCGATAGAAAGCATGCAGGTTTCTCCCTCACGAATAATCGCTTCGCGATATTCGCACATTTCTTCGGGCCTGGGTTGTCGCTCGAGACTCAGTTTGCGTATACAGATTCGTAAAGTCAGAATCGGTTTAGTTATGGCTTGTGCCAACGGTCGGCTCCCCTATACCTAACGTGAATGGTTGACGCCATAGTGGGGCGGTTCATGCAAGTCGTGCGAGAAATGTACGCATAAGAGACGCAGCTTTTTGGAATAAAGAAAGCATTCGGTATCAGAGAAAGCGTAACCTTCGCGCACGCTACAGAAATGCGCGACCTAGATAATCACGAAGAGATTTATGAATATGTTGGCGGGCTATATGCACGCGCTCTACGCTGTTTTAGCATTACTGGCAGTTAGGAGGTTTGCGTGACTAAGCAAAGGCACACCGTGTGTACCTAGTTCGATCCGTTCCCACTGTTACCTCTTGCTTTCAGTCGTCGTGACGATAAAAAATTAATGATAGTATCGTTTTTATATTTACCAAATTTATCCAACTTATAAGTGAAAGCCATGGTTATAGAAGGGTGTTTTTTCTTGCGCTTGCTTACACTCTTAGCGCGGTAACGTTTAGTTTATTTTATAGGTGTACACAAAAATGTGAAAATATGCTCCTTTACTAAAGGTTAAAGTGCTTTAACGTTTAGTAAAGGAGCATGTTTTCAGATTTTTGTGTATCTATGAAATAAACTAAATGTTACCGTGCTAAGAGTGTAGGACGGCTTAGGCGTGCAGAATGGTATGACCGAAAAAGCCCCTAGATCTGTCCGTAATGTCACATAATCGACCATCGTACGGTAAATTTTGTCACGTGGTCGTAAAGGTGAAGAATGCATAATCCGAACCGTTAAGTGCAAAGCTTTTTTCATTAGGCGAACCTGTCTCCATCATCGAAGGTGGCCCTCACTCCACAGCAAGAGCGGAAAGCGAAAGCGCCATCGTCGCCAGTCGATAAAAACAAACAAACAAACATAAAATAATAACATAAAATTTAATCCTACTAATAGCGTTTCATTTAAAACGTCACTTACTGTATATACTGCGATTCTCACCGAAATAAATAATGAAAATAGATATTTTTTTCAAATAGAGAACGCCTTCAGCAAGTGCCACCCCCCGCCCCCTCACCCCCCACCCCCCACTCCTCGAAAAACATTCCTGCCTACTGGCCCGGTAGCAGGTTGGAGCAAACTACAGGTCAGGTCGACACCCTGTCTCTGTGCTAATTGCGCTAGCAAACACGGACAAAGAAGAGGTAAACAAGACGTGCGCAGACGCGAAACCGGGTGTTTAATGGGTGAAAATGATATTATATATATATATATATATATATATATATATATATATATATATATATATATATATATATATCAAGATAGTAGTTTAGAAACGAATTGCGCACTTGCGAAAATCGCACGTTTATTGTTCAACGTTTCGGCCGTGCCACGGCCGAAACGTTGAACAATAAACGTGCGATTTTCGCAAGTGCGCAATTCGTTTCTAAACTACTTTTGAACCGGACCCACAGAACTTCTTCCCCGAATTATATATATATATATATATATATAGATATATGTATATATATATATATATATATCAAAGTAAAACGGAAGATTTATTTCATGCAACGTTTCGACCGGAGTCCGGTCTTCGTCGGTACAGAGAACATGAAAATAGCTCATTGGTCCTCCAAACAGATATGTTGTCGTCGCAAATTAGCATCTAAAAGCCCTATTTCACAATCAGCATTTGACACCAAAGGTTCGCTTACACACCCACATGTAAATTTAATTTTATGTGCCTCAAAAGAGCTACCGAGTGCTACGGTCTCAGACACACAAGAATCAAAGGCATACAAGAATAAAGCTACGTATGGGTGCGTGAGCGAACCTTCGGTGTCTCTTTCTGATTGTGAGATAAGGTTTTTAGAAGCTACTTTGTCACGACAGCAAATACTGCTTGGATGGCCAATGATCTGTTTAGATGGTTCCTCTTTATGTATGTTCTTTTCACCCATTAAACACCCAGTGCCGAGTCCGCGAACGTCTTGTCCGCCTCTTCTTTGCCCGTGTGTGTTATCGCAGTTAAAAGAAGTTTTACTATGTATGTCAACCAACTATCCCGACTTGGTACTCTCTCTCTCTCTCTCTCTCTCTCTCTCTCAAATTTTTAGTTTATCCAGCAACATTCTAGAAGCTACGCACAATTAGAGAAGCTCGGCTTGCACCGAGAGATAACACCCGCAACAGACAGTGTGAGAAAGGCGGTCCGCGTGAAACAAAAGCAAACAAATGAGCGCGCCAAGATGCAGCATGCAAGTGGAACCGCATGGGAAACCAGACAAAGAATGAAGCAGCAACTGCGCGACGCACTCCTCGTGCGGTCATGTAGTCTCCAAACATCCTGCTGTCTTTGCCAATCGTTAAAGAAGCGCCAGACAGTGCAGCCTCAAGCTTTGATATCTCTGCCACCGCCGAATACACTAGAAACTGTTCCGTAAGCAATACACGCATTTGCAACGCTCTCAAGCCAACTTCCTGTCTAGGAACAAACTTATATCTATCGGCGATGCAGGCATTCATTAAATCTCGGAGCAGTCGCGAGTGTAAGAGCCAGACGGGGCTGGGGATGACCTGATGGGAGATGTTTCGCAACGTACGCCACAATGCGAAAGCGACGCTAGTTTTATTGACATCGCGCTGTGGGGATGCGCCTGGATTGTCTTCCACGAAGAGCTACATACGGGTGAAAATGCACGTCACGATAGTGAAAGGAAAGGTTTCACATAAAAAGTTATCTACGCAACCGGATATTAGTTCCCTTGCACGGCAACACGCTCGTGCACTGGCCGGCAATAAACGTCTCCGCAAGAAGGTGAGATTAGGCTGAAACCGTGGGTCCGGCATTCTCGCAAGAGACGCCCGAAGTGTGCTATGAACATTGGAGCTAGAAGCCGTTCGCTTAGAGGACCTACCAGACTGAGGTCGTTGGACCAACCGCGACTATACACCAAAGACCAACACAAGGCGATCGATGGCCATGCCGGCAAACCTAATCTGCGCATTGGCGCATCGAAAAGTCCCTGAACTCGCGCTGTGGAAGAAACTATCGAGCGCCTCCTGTGACACTACCCAACAGATGACGATGAAAGAATGCAACTCCGTGCGAGACTGAGAAAGATAACCGCAGCAACATTTTGACCGTTGAAATATCTTAGCTCCATGGCACTGTGCACCTCGGCTGCGCCAAGCAACAAAAGTGTTGCTGCATTTTCTGAATGCTACTGGGCTAATTAACGGTCTTTGAAAATGGACAAAGAACTTCCATAGCGTCTGCGTCACTGCAACATCTTTTATTAGTTTTTTTTTCTCTTTATCTATCTTCCTGAGCTCAGAACTGATTCACTAGATTTAAGACTGCTGTCATGTGACTGAAAAATTTGGCCGCGGAGCGTATGATCTCCAAATAAGTCGCTCTTAGACCTGAGAAACCAGATGCTGATGATAGTCGCCCATGCGACCAGCTCACTTGTGCGACCTAATCAAACAGCGGTGGCTCAGGATCGCCCCTTAACTGAAAATTTCACGCACATTTACTTCGCAAAGCGTTGCCTTCGCAAAGCGTTGGGTACATAACATTTCTCGTACTATAGCGCAAAAACTAGCAAAGCAAAGAACTAGAAGAGACAGGGGATACGAGGAAGGCGCTACGTTACCACCCTCTTCTACTTTCTTTTCGAGCTTTCGCGCTACTACGAGGAATAATTAAGTAAACACCAACTCGCCGGAGAAGCCATTTTGAAGTGTTGGACAGTGTTTGCCTCTCTGAAGCAAACTGAGCGCAGTAAACGGTAGATGTGTTCCTCGGTGGAGCAAAACCTAACACGCCCTCCCTCTCAGTACATGTAATTAAGGCACACTACACTTTGTCGAGCGAACCCTTCTCTGCCACTCCAACTTCTGTACCCGCATCCGGACCTCATTATGACGCAAACTTTACCTACTATTGAGCCGCGCTTTGGAGTTACCTATACGAAGCCATTAACTACACTAACTGAAAAGGCAAACTATGACGGTGAGGACCACCATGCAATGTAAACGGCAATGAGCTTTTGTGGAGAGAGAAAAGCCTTCGGGTTAATAGGGTGTGCCTACAATCACGTTTCTTTTGCTTTGTTTCCCGGAAGCGGCGCCTTCATGGAACAGCTAACCAATAAAGAAAGCAAAAGAGAAAACGAACACCGACCTGTCGACTTAGAGGTCATTACCGGAGTGCCATGACGCTCTGACATTACAGAACCAGTAAAATCGTCACCCTCTACCTGTTAGACGCGATATCGACTCAGAATCGGTTACACGGGCAATTGTTTTCTTCTTTTTTTTTTACAGGAGAAACTAAGGGTCGTGCTCATGGAGAATTAGCGGATGCTATACTTCAAGCGTGCTTCAATTTGTTCCTGCGATGCGAACTTACGTGAGTGGCTTTTACGATATTCGCTAGGCGAGCTACCTATCGACTTCAACAAAGTTCGAAAGAGCCCATGGAACTGCGTCATCGGGTTTCAACAGACAGAAAGAAACCCAACGATTGGGCATTCTTTTTCGTTCCGTATAGAGCGCGCAATAGGGGAAATTAATCAGTGACGCAACCCACAAAACGTTCACACGACTCGCAACGACGAAGTCTTCAAGACACCGCGGACGACGTCACCTGGGGTAAATCATCCCCTCAGTGGCATCTCTCACCAAGAGTTATTTTCGATGGCCACTTAAAGCACACACACACATACAGAAAAAAAGAACCAGCGTAATCTAAGAGCAAAAGGCGGTGACAAATGTGTCCCGAATCCAAGCCTACGGACCATGTGGATGAGGTAAACGGAAATCAATGGTCATGGAGAGAAACGGATGGAGGTCTATTGATATTAAAGTACCGGCTTGCAGCAATCCATGCCGCGAAAGCACCGTCGTCGAAAGGACCCGATAGCGAGGCGGAAGCACCAGTAATAGTAATAGTGGCGTCAGCGCTTACAGCGGTATTATGAAGACGGATGGAAGCCAAAGTGCAGACAAGAAAATGAACATTGTGCAATTTGGTGCCTCCTGTTCCAAGCAATAAAATGAACATTGTGCAATTTGGTGCCTCCTGTTCCAAGCAATTAGCACGAAGGCATGCATACTTGAAGATGAGTATAAACTATGCAGACGCAGCAAAAATAACTGAACTGACACTTGGCAAGTAAGTAGGCCATTCTTAATTGACTGATTGTATTCTGTTGTTTTACGTCCCCAGACCACGATATGATTGTGACAGACGCCGTAATGGGGGCCTGCAAGTATTTCGGCCACCTGAGGTTATTTAACGTGCACTTACGACGCACAGAAGTTCATACATAACATTTTGTTTTTCTTATTTTTGAACAGCGAGAAGCTTTGACGTGCCGCCAACGGATCCCATTGGTCGGCGCTCCTTTTGGCAGCCATGTTCTTCCTAGAGCTGCCACTTCAATGCCTCCGCGAGATAATGTCGGAGGAAGTTGCGCGTTTCAGTTGGCGGGTTTCTTTACAGTACAGGACCGGAAACGTCAATTCATTTTCATTTTTCCTTGCCGAGTGTACGCCAGACGAGTGTTCCTCAAATGCTTGATTTTTTTGGTCACAGTCGTACGCACTTGTGCTATCACTTTACGCCAAAAGCTTCCTATCTTATCGTCCACGGACTTTCTTGGTACACCCTTCATCAAGAAATTCACTTCGGAGTGTGCTGTAAGCATCCGATGTCCTTTCGTTTCCATAACTTCGATTTTGCGATAACCGGCCCTGTATGCGGCCTCACCTCGACTATTTCACATTTAATGACGTATAGAAGAGTTAATGACGTATAGAAGGAGTGCCAACACCAGATCCGCTCATACATTCGTTCAGGCCGCGTATAAGCCGTGCTCCGTTTACCTTTTGAGCCGACAACACATAAAACGGCAGGGAGCTCTGAGAGCAGAGATGTTGCTGACTGCGCGAGGACGGTTGGAAAGGGTGACCATGAGGCCTTGCTTTCAATCTCTGACGCTGAAAGCAAAACAGATGGCGTGTAAGTATCCCGCGGAGGTAACGAACGAGGTCACGGGTTATTTCCGGACATGGACGCCCTCACAGACTCGAGATCGATGATCGCCTTTCAATTATCTGTCTTTACCTCTTGATGTTTCCATTTCTGTCCGTGAAACTCGCCTGAGAGTTGCAACAAATCAAAAGAAATTGAGACCGCGAAAGTACAGAAAAAAGAAAGAAAAAAGCGGGGGGTCGGGGGGGTTATACCAACGAAAGTGCCACAAATTACAGACAGGAAAAGTCTCGTGCGACACAGTATTCGCGATGTGTGCTTACACCCAATACTCTCTCATCCCTGCCTTCTCCACTTCTCTTACTCCACCTTGTGAACAATGAAAGTCGAGGGGTAACACGAAAAGTAGGGTGAAAAAAGAAAAGGGTAGACTGACGGGTGTGAGGGACAAACCGTGTCCAGCTTGTCGTGGTTTCGTCCGCTATACGGTGTTTCGGGAACGAAGACCTTTTTTTTCTTGCACAAAAATTCATCGGGTGAAGCTGCGCAGCACTTGTAGGCACGTGGAAGAAAAAAAACACTCGCAATTTCAGGAAACGTATGTCCATAGATAGGTCAAGAGGTGGATAGAACAGCTTGCGCAGCAGGCGGGAGGGGGGGATTGGCATACCTTCGAAGGAAACGACTAAGATGAGCGATTGGGTGAGTGACTGAGAGATGTGAAGTGTGAATGTTGTAGGAAGGCGGAAGCTGGCAGAAAATGAAGGTTGCCGAACTCGGGAGGCATTTACAAGAAAGGCGGGTAAGCATCGAAAGACCGCAATTATTACCCTCCGACGGTAAGTATTCCAGGAATCGGTCTCGGCATCGTTCCACGTGAGGCGTACACATGTGATATCACGGAGCGAAACAAGGCCACGCGTGAGAGTTGCCCGATATATATATATATATATATATATATATATATATATATATATATATATATATATATATATATATATATATATATATATATATATCGCTTATTCAACGTTTCAGAAAACTTGAATAAACGCAGCTGCCCCATTTCGTTGCTTGCAAATAATTCCAATTCCTAGGGTCTACTACTCATCCAAGTCTTCACGGCTCCGGCCTCTGCACCACCATGCACCACCATATTATATATATATATATATATATATATATATAAACCATGAGATAATACCCGGTTTCGAGATAGGAATGTAGGACGAAATATTGAGGACAAGAAAAAAATACGCGTGACTCTGCTGGTACATTTACACTCTGCTTGAGCAAACGCACAATTATGCTCAAGCCGCCTTCTATGCATTGGCAGTAAAACGCAATAAAAATACTAACTAAATTAAATTAATCTCGGCCTCCACTTCCACCACGGCATATTTCAGATGCTGTGGTCCCTAATGTCGCTGTCACTTCGTAGTTAAAAACAAAAGAAAAACAATATACAATATGCACACGTCGCCGCTTCAATTCGTACCTTTTATATAGAAGTGTGCAGAAATGGAAAGCAAGACAACACATCAGCAAACGTGCACAATTAAATAAGAAAGAAAAGAAACCCAAGAAAGCTTAACGCGTTAGGTTTCTTCGCTCAAATATGACGGATGTGGCCTCTTTCTGCTAGTGCTCTCGTTTTATTCTTCTCGACGAAGAGGGAAAGAGAAAGAGAGAAAGAAAAGGAAGAATACTGTAGCGTCTGCGAGTACGAATAAAGAAGGCAGAAATATACGCGAATAACGAGGAAATTGCCGGCGCTTCAATCTCTAATTCACATTCAGCGCTTCCTTCCTACCTTAGTGATTTGTTTTTTGGAGTTGTCTCTTCTGCAAATGCGATGGAGATTTCGCGTTTCACGTTTCACGATGGCCACGTTACCGTTGTTTTCTCTCTCTCTCTCTCTCTCTCCTGTGTTCACGTTTGGTTGTTTTACACTTGCAGTTATTATTCCGGACGACAGCTCCTAATTCCGCTGTGCAGACGGGAGCAAAGTGTCGTTCCTGTTTCCTCGTACGCGCTCCAAGCTTAAAGCACGGTGTTTAAACGAAGAAAAAATACAGCTCAAAACGTTTCCCGCAGCGCCGCTGGGAGGAAATAAGTGGATACTGCCACATTTATCTCATTGGCTGAATGCGTGTTATTAAAGCTTTCTTGTTGTTCTTAGGCAATTGTATCTGCTAAGACAGAAAGTGAAATAAATAAATAAATAAAAACAAGAGGTATTGCGTTTCCGGATTCCGTTCGAGCAGACCGTGAAACACGGTGTTCCGAGTTGTAAAATCGCGATCGAGTTTAGCATACCAATGGCGACAACGGTGCTCCCGAGTGTGCGACGAATTCCGAAGATAAATGCGCGGTCGCGAACGTGTCATTTAAAGGGGAAATCATCATCTGCTTCGTTATCGACGTCATGTTTTTTTCTTTGTTTTGAAGGTTGCAGTTTGCACTTGTAGTTAAGCGCTCGTCTGAAGAGGTTCATTTCTTTGTGTTTTGTTGGCTCCTCCTTCGCTTTAGAAGAATGCTTTTTTAATAAATGTAATAAATGTAATAAATGTAAGAATGCTTAATGCAATCAACGCTTATCGAAGCTTCTATTTCTCTTTCAGTTCACATTTCTAGTCCCGAGGCTCATGTGCTGTGCGATGTCAGTGTACGTTAAAGAATCCCAGGTGGTAGAAATTTCCGGAGCCCTCCACTACGGCTTTTCTCATTACTATACCTGATTTGGGACGCAATATCCACGAAATCGAAACATCCTTTACAGTCCTCAATTGTTTCTGTGCTCCTTCCCCCATCCATCCCCCCCAAAATAAAGAATGTATGCGAATGAGGAAAATTTATGGAATTATGGATTAAGAAAATAACAATGGTACTTAAAGCTACGTGCATCTGCGATAGAGATATTTTATGGTATTGTGATAACCAAAAGAAAAATATTAACGCTACGTGTACAGGCTCGCACTAACGGTACTGAAGGCCTATGCGATGATATTCGCCATATAAAATGTGTCAATCACCTCATGTTAATGAGCCTCCTCTGATTAGTATTTTGAACTAGTAAGGGAAATAAAAACAGCAGAAAAATATAGTTAGGAGCCGACTGATTTTCTTTTTTTTTTTTTTCAGTGGAGCCGAGGTGGGAAAAGACGAGCAAGTAGTGGCGTTTGCAGTGCATGTTAAAGAACTCCAAGCGGTGAAAATTTCCTGAGCCCTTCTCCTCGGTGTGACACATAATCATAACGTGGTTGTTACACGTAAAAGACTCATAGTAGTTATTAACAATAAAGATAGCGCAGTTATGTGCTGAAATGGACTCCAGTTATCACGATGACACAAGTTCTCACTCACACCTTCCCATTGTCGGGGGAGTGTCATCACACCGCTTGCAAGCGGAAAGGTCAAACACGGGCAACGAAAGAAAGAGAGAACGATGACCTTCAGTTATTTCACAGTGAAGCAGAACGTTTAATATATATATATAGAGAGAGAGAGAAATAAGGAAGGGAAGGCAGGGATGTTAACCAGTCATGAGTCCGGTTTGCTACCCTACACTGGGGGATGGGAAAAGGGGAATAAAAGTAAAGAGAAGGAGAGAGGGGGAATGCCTACAGGGCAGTCCTATACAATATCATAGGCGCTCAGCTAGGCCAGATGCTTTTAGAAAGGCCAAAAGCGCTTTCCTTGCTTTCTGAGCCGTTGGACCGTGAGGACGGTATTCTAAGATTGTCTGTTCACAAAGTGGACGATCGTCGAGCTTTGTGAAGGACTCGGTCATAGGCAGTCGATGTTCCTCAAATTGTGGGCAGTGGCACAACAAGTGATCTATGGTCTCTGCGCATCCGCAGACAGCACACGCAGGACTATCAGCCATTCCAATCAGCGCAGAGTAAGCGTTCGTAAAGGCCACTCCCAACCACAATCGGCAAAGAAGCGAAGCCTCACGTCGGTGCAAACCAGCCGGAGGTCCGAGTTGCAGCGATGGGTTTAGCCGGTGCAGTCTGGTGCGCCTCGTGTATGGGGTATTCCACTCAGTTAAGGACATGGTTCGCGCAAGAGTGCGAAGTTGTCTTGCAGCGTCGGTCCTTGAGAGCGGAATGGGAACACAGCGGTCTTCATCGCCTGATGTCCGAGCTGCCTTATCTGCGGAGTCATTTCCACTGATACCGCAATGGCCTGGTATCCATTGAAAATATATCTCATGTCCTTTTTCTTGTAAATTTTGCACAAGTACCGCGATTTCGTATGTAAGGTGGTTTTGCTCCACGTGTCGAAGAAACGACTGTATACTTTGTAGAGCTGATCTTGAATCACAGAAGATTGCCCACTTTCCAGGACTCTCAGCGTGTATAATATGAAGCGCTCCGCGGAGAGCCGCGAGCTCTGCAGCTGTAGATGTGGTGACGTGGGAAGTTTTGAAGTGCTGGGTGACTCCCATTCTTGGGATAACTATAGGACCACCGGAACTGGTTGATGTGGTTGAGCCATCGGTATAAACTTCTGTGCAGCCCCTGTACTTCGCATACATGTGTAACATGCTTAGTTGTTTGAGTGCACATGGTGGTAAGTCCGACTTTCTCAGAATACCAGGGATGTTGAGGCAAACTTGAGGATGGTTCACACACCATGGAGGAATTGAAGCCCTTGTTGTAGGTGCATACCCTGACGAAAGAGAGGCACGGTGGGCGAGGACCTTTGAACTGAACGTTGTGCGGGGTCGTTCCACTGGAAGACCTGCGAGGTGGTGATTAGGGGTCCGGGCACAGTGTCTTATGTGCACACGCATTGTTTCAATGGTTACATGCGTTCTGACATTGTGATCGCGAGCGATTGCTATAACGTCTGTCGACGACGCGCTCCTTGGCAGACCAAGGCATATTTTCAGGGCTTGGGCTTGGATGCATTGGAGTGTATTCAAGTTAGTTTTGCAGGTGTTCGCGATCACTGGTAGGCTGTACCGCAGGAATCCAATGAAAAGGACTCGGTACAGCTGTAGCATAGATGTAATTGACACTCCCCAGGTCTTTCCTGCTAGGAATCTAAACATGTGACAGATTCCTGTCAACCGTTTCCTCACATAGTTCACATGGGGTGTCCAGGACAGATTTCTGTCAACAATCACTCCCAAAAATCGGTGACTTTTGCTATAGGGGATCACCTGCCCGTCGAGGGTTATGACGTATGGCGACATTAGTTTCCTCGTAAATGCCACCACAGCACACTTTTCACAGGCTAGCTGCAGACCTTGCTCACGGAGGTAGGATGATGTCAAGGAACCTGCCTTCTGAAGCCGCGCACGAAGCTGAAGTCGTGTCACAGCCGATGCCCATATGCAAATGTCGTCGGCATAGATGGAGAGCCGAACGGTGCCAGGAAGGATGTCGGCGAGTCCAATGAGCGTTAGATTGAAGAGAGTTGGGCTCAGTACTCCGCCCTGGGGAAATATAGCATCTCTGAAACTCCAACGCGCACACAATAAACAATTCTTTCATTGATCTCTGGGGTTTTACGTTCCTAAACCAAGATATGGATCATGAGAGACGCCGTAGTGAAGGGCCCCGGAAATTTCGACCACCTGGCGTTATTTAACGTGCACTGACATCGCACAGTACATGGGCCTCCATCGAAACGCAGCAGCCGCGGCTGGGATTCGATTCCGCGACCCTGGGATCAGCAGCCGCGTGACATAGCCGCCAGACAACCGTCGCGTGGCAAGCGGTTGCGAAGAACTCCGCTATATAGAAAGGTATACGGTAGTGCTAGAGTTGTACAGGAAGTACTAATCATGTATGTGACTTCCTGTACAGGATGTGCCAACCACGTAAGGAGTCTTTTGCTCCGTGCATGTCTAATGAGGTCAGGACAGCTGTATAAAAGTTTTAAGAACTAAAGTATACTATAGGCTAAAAAATTAGTCCCACACCCAGGACGCAACACAGGTTCAGTTTGTGTAAGCGGACGTGAAATAAAAATGCAACACGAGTTATGAACAAAGTGCTGCATATGTGGAAATGCATACTCAACATACAAAAAACTCAGATCATCCGTTGGGCAGCTGCGCATAACAATACCCATAGCAACAGCCTCTAGACAGAAAGAAAAAAGAAAAGTGAAAGACAGGAAGAAAAAAAAGAAAAGTAAAAGAGAACGCACGAATGAAGGATTCAAGCGATATCAATGAAGTGCGCTTGAGCAGGTACTCGCCAAATGAATCTAGACTTTTCTTTTTGATTAAATGCTTTGACGGCAGTCATCACATCGTCCCGTCCAGTCTCTCTCTCCCGTGGGCTATTCAATTGGCTGTTTCTCGCAATGAATCGGTACTAACAAGCCCGCTTGCGTACTTTAACTAAGTATACCATTTCTCTTCATCCACTCCAACACGGCGTCACTAACAGCCCCCCGGTGTATGCGCGGGATGTTATTCCCACAAGAGTTATGACTTGTCGTTATCTCTTTGGCCTTTCCGCTACTCTAGTCCACTTCTCCTCAACTGCGTTTAGTAGCAAAACCGCTTCCTTGACGGTTAGTTTGCCTTCAACGCTTTCTTATTCAATTCTTCTTTCACTGCCCGAATTAGTCAAGTAGTGGTTACAAGTTCTATTTTGATAAATCTCTAAATTCAAACGATTCTCAATAACGAAAACTAAACTTCCGAGCCCTATTACAGGCAATCGACGGCTAGGCGTCAACAATGTTCGCTTTGTCAAGACAACAGCCATAAATCATGAACACCAAGCTGTATATTTTCGGCCAGCGCGTGGCCTGTCAACGGCTCCCGAAACCAACTGCAAACGCAGCTCTTGCTTGGTTTCAGTTTGTTATGCTAGCGTTGTGCTCTACAATAGTGCTGTTGCATACGACGACGTGAGACAAAGTGCCTTTCGACAACTTTCAGCCTAATAAAACAGTACACTCCGAATCAATAGAAAGAGAGGAGGGAAGGCAAAGGAACGATATCGAGTTCGAGTCAATAGACAGCTCTGAAGAAGCCCTTTAGAACTGAAACATCGTTACTCAACTCCAGCCCCTCCACCCCCCCTGCCAGAAAAAAAAAAAAAAAAAACAAGAATCAATCGTAGGAAATTTTCGAAGATTGCCAAAACACTATGTGTCCCATCCGGTCGGTCCGGTTTCGCTTGGAGGCTACGTGAAATCAATGATTGATTGAAGCGTCTCAAAATCATTTACTGGAAGTGCTGCCGCTTTAGAGCCAGTCAGCGCGCGAGCACGCACAAATACGCTAAAGCGTGCGAGCAGGCTCATTGCAGAAGCGCGCATCGAACCAATTTGGCCTAAAAGCGCGGTTTCCACGCCAATAAGAGAACGTCTCCTAGATTGAAGGCGAAGGCTAGGCCTTGGATCGATACGAATCCCGCGCCAAGTCATGCCTTTAAAAGTTTTGGGGGCGCAAGGCTGACAGGCGCTGTGAATCGACAACGAAGCGCTGTCACATACTGAGACATGAACGCGGTTGGCCTGCGGGGTAAAGCTCTTATTTGTCACTTTGTCAAACGGGTTCATCCCATTCGAGGTTAGCTCACCTAAACGTGAAGACTCAGCGTTGGACTAAGAGTCGTTGGAGCATGCGAGACGAGGAGACGACTGGACGTTGCCAAAGTCGAAGTCAGTGAAGTTTAAATCTTGGAGGCGTTTGGGTGACTTCTTTTGCGATCACTTCCGGCAAGGCATGTATGCGTACCCTGAATTCTTGGGGCACAGTGTAGCGGCCACATTCGATTGGTCGCTGCAGAGCACCCGTAAAGCGTTGAAAACGTCACGTGAGCCAGCAACTAAGCCCGTCAATACACACTCGGGGCAGTGTGAAACATGGCAGGAGTCCCTTCGTCCATAGGTCTTGGTTTTGTAGACCAACACTTTTTAATAGAAGTGCTAAAACGGAGACAGAGGAAGCAAAGAAGCGGACACTTTTTGACGCAATCTTTAGAACTGATACAAATACGATGTGCCTCAAGTAGTTCCAGCGCAGTTTTGTTCGTACTTCTTCCCAGAATCTTTACCCCAGAAAACCGTGCTACTGAGGTACAGCAAGCACCAACTCGCCCAAGAAAAACGTTCCCTTGCAGTATATTCCATCCGAGAAAGAAAACCTCTAGTCTGACGCCATACGTGCACTGTGGGAAAGGCAAAGAGGAGGAAAATACATGACGAAGTGCAGAGTAAAAGAAAATAGGGGCTCATCAAAAAGAAATAGAGTACATGCCAGGAACGGAATGATTACTGTCATTCCATCACACGACCGTCACGTCAAACTCTAATGATTCCTCGACCGGAATTCTGGTGCCGCGACTGTCTGCACAGGAATTCCACGATTACCACCGCCGAAAGCGGGGATATATGTACGCATTGTTCCGAGGGACAGAAAAAATACGGCCGCTGCCTACGCACGCAATGGAATGCTTTACCGCGATTTCCGGAATATATGCTTCTTGCTGGTGTTTGGTTCTAGTGCATGCCGCTAGATATGGCATGGTAACCAAGCACTAAAGCGCTCCTTTTGAAAACAACCGCGCTGAATGAGTGCTTCCTAACGTATAAAAATTAGCGAACACTCATTGTCAAACACGCGCGCGACAAAAGGCCCCCTGAGCCCCTTTTATTTTTTCACATTTCGCCTATCCGTTTCCCGGCACGATTTTGACTAACAATCTCTGTGCCTTTGCTCTTTCTTATCTTTCTCTAAGTCTCTTCCTTTTACGGACTTTATGATCAATTTCTCTGGCACGTCTGCCTATCTGTTTCTTGACTCAGCGATTCCTCCTTCCAAGTGGCCGTGTTTACGACCGAACTAAGCGCAGAAAGTTTTCGCTGTAAGCAAGTAACCCGCTTCATTTGTTGCGATTTCCTCCCGCTGACATTTCCTTTGTTTGGCTTTACTCTGTTCGTCCTTCGTAAGCAGTTTAGAGTGTCTTCGCTTCTCCACAGGGTCTTCGCAATACCACACGCCGCTGGACACACTGTCTGTTCATTGGCTGGCAGTGAACTATATTTCGTGCTCGTCGGCGGTAAAATGACTTCGATATAGCCTTGGGCGATGCACGTCTTTGGCTTCAGCTAAGTCTTCGCAACGCCACACTAAAGCACTTCGTGCGTTGCCACCGGAGGACACAGTTCACACAGAAGGCAGCGACGAATTGGCGAGCACGTGTTTACTGCCTTCCATTGAGCTTCAATGCTCACGAACACTGGAGTAACAATGGCCTCGCCCAAGTCGGCAAGATCGAGAGTCCGGGGGTTGAATGCTTTCTGTCGTGAAACTGTCTACGTCTTTTATCGCTGCTGACGGTTGTCGTTGGCCTACCAGAGCAGCATGAAGTAATGCGTTTCAACTTAGCTTGTTTAGTTGTCTATGCTGATATGGCTGTCCTTAGCTTTTTTTTTTGTATATAAAGAACCTCTTGCGCCTCCAGCACGATGTCGATAATTGTTTTAATGTGACAAAATACGCAATAAGTGTATGCGAACAATTCAGAGCCGTTTTATATGGTTGTGATAACAAATAGAGCTCTCAACAACCCTATGCACCACGTCATGCAGTGCTAGATGGTGAAGAAGCATAAAAATTTTAAGCCAATTGTATCAGGAGTTGTGATGATGTTGTCTTTGCAAGGCCAGTTTCGGTTGTAGTGTGTGTTACGCAACACGACGTCGTATGCAAAGTTTTTGATTGAACAAACATACAAGGGTGACAGATGAGGCTGCTCGATAAACATGTTCTGGCGCACCGTTAGGCATCGATTTAGTTAATTATACATACTGTATACCCTTAAGGCTATGACACGGGTGCTAATATACGTAAGTAAAACAAATGCGATTTGCGGGAGAACAACATATATATACAAAAACAAATATAAACAGACTAGATATCAGCAATACATTAAATATGAGAAACTGGTAACAAAATAACACCAGAAGGCAACAGATTGTAATGTTCAGTCATACACTGGGAAAGACCGCTTTCGAAGGTGTTAGTGCGCAAGAGGAACAGACCACTGTTTGAAGCATCATAATCTCTAGTTGATGACAACCAAGAAGGCATTAGCCGACAAGAGAGCCCTTGTGCTTTAAGGTTCATTGCGCTTACGTCATCGTCATGAAATGTGCTCACAGTATCTCCTAATTTAAACCATTACTCTAGGCTTATCCTCCACGAGGTGGACACGGGGACCACATTTACAACGAGTGCATGTTATGTCGCTACAGTACCGGTGTAATGCATAACGAGCCTCCACAGGCAGATAGGCCTGGACGCGTAATCCGGTTGCAGGCAACCGTAATGTCGCAACATCGTCAGGCACCTAGACAGATGATAATTGGTGTCCCCAAAATGAACAGGACGTCACTGCGAAATGACGAATCGCGCTGTACTGAGTTATTACAGTTGTAACACGAATCTAGCGTCGGGTCGTGCGAGTGCCCGACATAATTTATGTCACACAGTGCCAGCCATTTGTGCAAGATACATATTAGCCACGGTCCTGCGCTGTTAACAGTGCCACTCATAGCACGGACACTGCATAGCCGTGGAAAATCACGCCCAACAGAGAGGCCGTGCTACGATTATCATAGACACACACATGTATTCCCCAAGTGGACCCGAGGACTACGAGAACAGGCAAAGTTCGTCACACAACAAGACTTAACAATGCGCACCTAATGAACGACGTACAGGCGAAAAAGAAAAAAAAAAGCTTAAGCCCATCCCCTGTCGACAAAATCAAAAAAAGAAGAGTGAAGCTTGCATTGTGCGTGCATGACTTGATTCTTTCTTCCTTTCGTTGTTTAACCCAAACCATCCATATAGTTCAGTTACGTTGTCATCTCTCAAGCCTCGATGTGTTAGTCTAGTGGTTAAGACGCCTGCCTGAGGAGAGAGCGGGGCCTGTTTAAAACTCCAGCAAAGTCTGCACTACTGACACGGCCGCACTGCCACCTCAAAAATAGAAAAATCACTCCAATATGCCCTCTATAAAGTAGTTGCAACACTCATCGTGTAATGGAAGCACGCCCGCTCGAGTATTGGATCCGCGGCAAACCGCTTTATGCAAGAGGTTTTAAAGGAGCCGTGGTGGTCGGTGCAGCTGGAGACGGTGGAGAGGGAGCCACGGAGGAAGTAACTTTGACGACCAGATGCAGATGAAAAAAATAAAACACAGTAGAAAAAACTGGCCTGCGACGTCCTTTTCAATAACTCGGTCCATCGGAACACAAGTTCTGCTTCGACTGTATACTGCTACCAGCAATCCACCTTGGGATGTTTACTTCTGCTGCAAATTCATGCTACACTGTGCCTATCATTAACAATTGTTGCATTGTATTGCCTCTTTGTACTTCCAGTATTGTTTTCAATGTTTTACCACTCCCCTCTGTATTGTATGTTGACCCTGAGGGTATAATTAATTAATTAATTATTAATTAATTAATAAACCTCATCAGAAGACGTTACCTACACCCCATGCGTGTTGTGGAGAATGTGCGAGACATTTCAACGACTGCATTCGTTGCAAGCCATTGGTGGTTTAAAGAAGACCGCCGCTCTCTCTGCACGAACACTGCACGTAACAAAACTGCCAGATCTCGTCTGACGAAACACGCACACAAACACGCAAATCGCCGCAAGCCGCATACTCAGCACTGAGCGAACAATGGAGCACGTTCTCACTGTCGGCGTAACGTCGCCAGGGACAGTTATTAAATTACCGGATGCGAGATGGGGCTCGGGAATAAGATAATATATTTGAAGAGATAGAGAGAGAGAGAGCTACCTTAAATGTAACGAACAGAGATTTTGTGGGCCTCTGAAAACTTGACGCAACGTCACCCGCGGAACTATACGTGTCTCGGCCAATCAGGCCTCGAAAACAATGTCGCACGCGGAGGATGACGGGAAGAAACTCGCAACTAAAGCAGCTAGTTGGCCTATTTAGAGGGTGACGAAACAGGCTACGAGGTGACTAGACTTTGTTGCAATATCATCCATGGGACCAAACAAGCGTGAAGCTTGTAACCATCAGTAGATTTTATTTTGTTTGTTTGTTTTATTGTTTGTTCGACAATACGTGAATGTCGTGGTGCAGGGGACGGCAGGCGACATTATGAGTCACCTCACTAGGCCTCTAGCACCACGCTGTACATTCGTCACACAACACAACTGCACTGGAAAAAAAAAAGAAAATACAAGAGCACAATGACATTACGGAGCACTTGGACAAAGCTTATGCAATATAAAGAATACAACAAAGCTTCGAAAATCTGTTATGTAACATGCGTATCATTGAAGGCACAAAAAAAAAAAGAGAGAGCAGTAGTAGCGTAGACATCGGTGTTCCATATGGGAGCATAAATGTAGATTTTTTCAAACATGAATAGCCATATGAATGGGTACATATATAGCACTCTATGCATATATATATTAGAAATGGTATCTGAAGAAATGGAAGCTATGCAGTAACTGAAATAACTAAATGTGCTCAAATACTGAGTCGTGCCGCGCCGAATTCGACAAAATTAAACCAGACAAACTCAGCTGCCATTGTCTGGTCACAAAGGGAGAGCAGATGAAAGAATACAGCGAGCTCACTGCTACCATACTGCGTCGAGGGCGCACGGCCAGGTTTGAGCCGTTGGGGAGTGGGGTAAAACGGAGGCCACTAGTTCAACGAACCCAAACTCCAGATGACGAGTCAGAAAATATATCCGAAAAGGCAAAAATACACATTTTTCTTTCTTGCGCTCGTACGCGTCGTCGCGTAGGTAGTGCTGTTTACACTAGGCTATTACTTGCCAATGTTCCAAAATTTAAACATACGAAGCATGATTTTTTGTTCCCTTAATTATTGCACCATACATTTTAACTATGCTTCTCGCGCACTCACTTATCGTAATGGACGACCAGAAATCAGTATCACCATAGTTACACACATTAAGTAAACGTTTGCAAACGGGCATATATGGGGTTCTGCCACTGCTAAGTATTTTGGCGACCTTTGACCTGAAATTCCTTGCATTAGATATTTTTTTAGATATTTTACAATGAACAGAGCACAACCAAAAAGGAAAGATGGGCCGATGGTGGACGATTACTAGACACTGCAATGAAAGATAAGTAGATCTTCACTTCTCAGTTTTGGGAGTTTTAAACGGATGTTCCACCTTTTTTTTCTTTTTGGAACATACAAAAGTGCATGCTTACTCCTTTGTGAATGCCGCAGTATTTTTTATCATGAAGAATTTAGAATACCTACCTGTAATGTCAATATCACGTGGTGTTCTCTGACTTTTCACGCACACACACACACACACACACAGCGCTTAGGACTTCCATTTAGTTCCTGCCACCATAAAAGTATATATAAAAATATAGCAGTCGTCTAATGCCGATAATTGCAGTTGTTCAGGCGCTGTTTGCTAGCGCAGGCTCACCAAGCAAGAATGTCTAACCTTTTACATCTACCCCATCGCTCAGGTTCTAAATTACACAGGATGTTCACAACGTGCGAAAAGTCTCTCAAGCGCCTGATGCTTCTGTGAGGATTACATAAATTCACAGCCTTCCCTAACGAACCCGCGCTAAGCTGCCCAGGGACATGATGCAAAATAGAAGGACGTCCTACCCACCTGAAGCCGTAAATTGAGACATAACAAATGACCGCAAATGACCTCTCTATAAAGAAAACTTTTCTAGCGACGATGGAGCTGAGCAGGCCGAAAATCGAGTTAGCGATCGTAATGGGTCTTTTCGTTTTTGTTTCTTACTCGATTCCTTCGAACACTTGGAGCGTGGCGAAATGCGATTGCGGTGAGCGACCATAGGTAGTTACGGTATGGTTAGGAGCGGACGAAAAAAAAATAATACGGAACGCCCCCTGTAGTCACGGCTATATGCTACAGTAGCAACAACGAAATCAAATAATGCCTCCCAAGGAATTCTTGCTCTCTGCTCAACAGTCTTCGAACAAGTACATGCAAAAAGTATGCCCCTGCTCAACTGAAGTAAACGGCTTTCCGAGCACCTCCTTTTTGCAGCCAACAAAAAAAAAAAAACTGCCGAAGCTGATTGTCGCTAAAGGTAGAAAGACAACAAAAGAGCCCCGTGTCCCCTGGGTTCTCATGAGACAGCCGCCGTCTGCTAACTGTGCACTATACTCTGTTTCACTAGTTCCGTGCAGCAGAGCCAAGGCTACGAGACCATCGAGCGCAGAACTCTTCTGAAGCGAGACGAACTGCCATTGTCCGAATACCCACCTGCGAGCGGCTACTCCCAACAGCGGCCCCGCTTCATCCTCCTCCTCCTTCTTCACGCCTGTGGTGAGCATGTACTGAGCATGGTGAGCAATGGTGGGCAATGAAGTGCCCACCATTGTCAGGTGACGTGGCGCGGAAGAACACGCTTAACATATGTCCCCCCCCCCCCCCCCCCCGGTTTGGCCGAATAGGCCTGTAGCTTCCACAGTGCTGCACGGAAGAGGAAGGCAGGAGAGGCAAGGTCAACCAGACGCGCGCCCGGTTTGCTACCCTACACTGGCAGAAAGGCATTAAAGGATTAAAGAAAGAGAAAGAAAGTATGGTGCGAATGTCGGGGGCAGACAACACGTGCCTGTCCGTTGCGGACCTACAAGCGATCACTCAGCCCGATTGAGCGTAAAAACTGAAGCAAAGCCAGCGTCGCGCTTTGCTAGTCCGCAATGCGTTGGCTGCACGGAACTTCTGAAACAGACTATAGCTGCCACACCACACACGCACACGCACGCAAGGTGGCTGCGTTAGCGGGAGAAAGGGTTCGTCTGAAGAGGGCTGCTCCTGCGGTCCCGGACTTGTTTCGCATCTTGGTTTGGCGCCGACCGTTTCTAGTCCTGCAGCAGAATGGAGACGGCGGGTATCTGAACGAAGAAGCGAAAGTAGGTCCGTCGTCCCCTAAATTGGCTCACGTCGGCAGAGTCAACTCCAATAGCCGCAAGGTGCCTTCTTTGCGACCCTGCAGTGTTCCGCGCGACTGCTTCGCCGCGCACTTACTGCTACCGTGGCGAAACCTGATTTACAGGGACAAAAAGAAATACGCGCGTCATTGAAAGCTGACACAGGGGGAAAAGGAAAAGCGTTCGAAGCGCCCGTGCTGGCTTTGCTGAAAACACGAGGCTGTCGAATTCAATGACGCTGACAAGTTCAACGCTAGCGTGACGTAAATGTGTGCCACTCTTTTAATGGCGCACTCATAATTTGGTCTTTGCAGGAGAACTGCTGGAGAGACGCCGTTTATCAAGCGCGCTTCAGCGTGCAACAGGATTTAACAGGGCCATTTATTAGATGCGGAGCATCTCTTGCTCGCGGGCATGTCACGCATCTACCGGCGTCCGCACTCACACTACGCATGCGTGACTCTCCTCTCCCTTCCCTCACTCCAACAGCTGCTGCAATAAATAAAGCGTGTAGACAGCGCGCGCGCGCGGCGTCCGTCCGCACTCACACTACGCATGCGCGACTCTCCTCTCCCTTCCCTCACTCCAACAGCTGCTGCAATAAATAAAGCGGGTAGAGAGTGCGCGCGCGCTTCGCTTCAGTAGTATCTCTGCCTTCTCCGATGAAAGAAGTTGGTGGTGTTGTGTGATGGAAGCAACAACACTGCAAACCTGTAAACACCGCCGTTAAATGCACCGTTGAAACTCCCCGCGATGCTCCGCATCACCCCATGGTCCCCTTCGGGGAGATGGTGTAATTTTTTTTTGTATTCCTCCCTCACCCAAATGCGGCTGCCGCGACTCGGAACCGAACCCGTACCCTGACGCTTAGCGGCGCGACGCAATTTCTCCTAAGCCTCCTAAATGTAACGTCGAATATGCCAAAATGACGTCCTCCTTCACTGGTATTAAAATATGAAGTAACTTGCCCTACACAGTAAGATCATCAACATTATTACATGAACTCAAACATAATCTTAACGTATAACTAGGTTGGCAACAATAATTTTTTTTCTTATCTGAGGTCTCAAGTTTATAAATTCAAGTTTATATTCAATGGGTGCTTATTTACATGTATAACTAACCCTCATGCATTTGTTGTACAGCACTGAAGGTGTTTTATCACTCCCATATGCGTTGTGTAATTTTGACGTGTGTAATAATTAATCGTTTTAATGTTATTGTTAAACGACACTCCCACTGCAGTCACCCGACCTTGGGACCCTAGTTTGCGTTCTACTAACCATGGACATTTGTATTTTGAACAAATAATAAACTAAAACTGAGAAAAGAAACAGAAATTAGTGGAATTGGAGTTGTATACTGGTGGTAGCGAACAACACTGGCAAGGGTAGATTGTAGCGTAACCATTGCTCGAACAAAGAATTGCAGTCTGTCGATCACAGAAGAAAAACAAAACAAGATACTTGCGGTTTCATCGCGTTTTGTGCTTTTTTTTTCGGAGCAGGCTCGGTAAACAGAAACGCAACCCAAACAACACCAGTGTGTTCAGAACAGATTAGCTTTTCATTGCGGGAAATGAAAAGCGGTGTCGTATAACGTGGCGGTCTCTCTGAAAATGGTAAAAGAAAAAAAAATGATTTTTTTTTATTTCCGGAAATGAGAAGCGGTCTCCTTTAACATGACGGTGTCCCTGGAACCGACCGCGGAAACAAACAACAATACCAAAGGATCCGTCGATTCTTACGATTTCATTCGTCTCCACGTGCCGAAATATCGGTAGAGGTCATTGATAAAATAGCGAACTCACACGATCGAAGTTCTAGGTGATACGTTAAGGACATGCCCAGCCACCGCTGTTTACGCAACGCCACATGAAATACGAGTAGAACAGCAATCCCTCCCTCCCCGAAAACACACACGCACGCACACACGGACGCACGCACGACGAGACAAACAAAGGTTATAACGCGGCTTTAATGAATCTGAAATCCCCCCAATATTTTTCTACGTCCACGTGCAGAGTAGTTCATATTGCTTTTATCTAAAACGAGAAGAATTTCAGGACTAGACTCTGTCGCTTCATTTAGTCGTTGTCGTCTGTTCGCTTATATCTCGGCGCTGTTCAAAAAAGCATTACTTTCACCTCACCTTCATGGTGAGCACGAAACAAACTAAAGAAAACTGTAGCATAGAAAAAAATTAATATCGAAAGGAAACGATATGTAGTTCCCAACGTATATCCAGCAGGGACGACCTTTCTTCTCCGCGACACAAATTAGACTGAGTGGCTCCGCTGCGTCGCATATAGGAATGTGGAGCATGTTCTTAGCAAATGCCAATCAATGGAGTGTTAAACCTGACCTGCGTTGCAACTGCGTTTGTAGCGCCGATTTCAAGCCACGTCGGGCAATTAGCCAGTAACCGAGTCTGACAGCTCGTATGAAATAAAGGGCGATTCAGGGGAAAATGAGGGGTTCTCAGTTTCGTTCTTTTCTTTTCTATTACAGTCAAGCCACTCTGAATACTAATCTGCTGCTGAATGACGAAGCAAATCCCATTCAATTGGCATAAAAATAGAGAAAATATAACAGGCGACAAACAGCTACCTGAATACGGTACGACGTTGCCGGCGTTAAAGAAATTTAGCGCAGCTTGCGCTAGTGACGCAAGGCTAGCGAAGTAGTGAAGCTGATGGACACTTGGTTGGTCCCGGTCTTTATCATCTTAATCTTCTTGATCATCATCTTCTTCTTCTTCTTCTTCATCTTCTTCACTATCATCATCTTATTATTCATGGTCATCATCTAGATTCGACCTCATCTTTATCTTCTTCGTGATCTCCATCTTCTTCAACGTCAGGTCACTTGCAGTTGTAACATCATGTTTCGTAATGTACCATGATAAGGACATACAGGGTTATGCTGGCAGATGTAGCGTTGCGTGGTTGCTAGGCAAGGTCATTTCAAGGTCACATGCGCGACACGGACTAAAGAACGAAGAGCTTAAACAGCTTCACTATTCAGAAAAAGAAACAGAAAAACGGTAAAGCTCCCGTGCTGTGACGGGTTAATACCCAAAACAAATGTCCAGAATTTTATTTTTCTCTTTCGTAGATTAACCTCCGAAGAGATAATGAGTAAAAAGTGGGGAGAAGGTGTTCCTGAGGAACAGGAGACAAGAGGCAAACTCGGAAAGGGCTTTCAAGACGGGCCCACCCCTCTTCAAGTTCTCGCGTTGCATACTATCGCTAATGAGCGAAACTTTTTGTTCCGAATTCTTAACGAACCACTCGCTGATTACTGGAGCCATTTGCAGAGGTGCACCCTTAGAGTGATTCTATCCAAGCAAAGACAAGCCTTCACCTTCACCCATCCAGCTACCCACGCATTGCCGCAGCTCATCATCAGCACATAACCTTTCTTAAGAAGACACGGAAATGTTTACGAATCGCGGGTCCACTTTGAACATACGGGGAGTCTTATCACCGGTGTACTTTTTGATGCTTTAAGCAATCGAAAGTAGTGCTGATGTTCATGCTCTTATTCATATGTTAGAGAGCATTGCATTGCTGATTACCGGATTACCGGAGCAGTGAACACCAGAAGTGGCACATTTTACTTGTTAGCCCAGCTACAATGCATTAGAAAAAATTTTGCCATATCCACGTTATCGTCCAAAGAACACCAAAGAGGTGGTAAATATCGACGTTAGCTTACGAAGACCAAGGTACAACGGCGATCAAGTACAACAGGTTAGCTACTGTAGCAATGGCTGTGCTTAATGGGTTACACGTTGCATCATCATGTGTCCCTACGCTCACTACCATCGCTATTTGCCGCTGTCGTATTAAACGTTAAGCCGGTAATCAACGAAAGGGTCACCATTTTACACGGAAGCTAAAACTCGCCATTAATTTCCTGTGTTTGTTCTTACGTTGCCGTACGACAGGGCATAAACCACATTACTCATCCTAAAATCGACTTTTACATATTTAAGAAATTCATGCGTGCGCTTGCTTTTGCACTGCTCGAAATGGCTTACTGGTTTACCGATTCCGGTAGGTAACGTATTTGTAGAGGCGTCGAGCTACTTACGCAAGCTTTAGCTCGAACTTCGAAGTTACCACATAGCATGTGCAAAGAAAAATAACGTGTTTTGTTCAATTATTGTAGTTGTCAATATGTTCCCATGCAGCAACACCGCATTGTGCTTCCTCAGGTAACTTACGTAGCAGACGGCCTCAAGTAATGGATACTCCGAATCTTATACTTAATCCAAAAATGTGCGCGCTGCTCCGCGGGGCTCGACTCTAAGGCTAGACAACACTCTCACCGAATATCTGAATATCAAACATACACTATATATCCAAGACATCGTATGTTCATATGACAGCACATGGTAATACGAGATCAATGTATATTTGCCACACCTGTGACCTGAGAAATTGCGGTAGAGAAATATGACCAAGGACACTGGAGCTTTCCAACGCAACATGGCCAAGCAGTACACCGTTTCACCACTATCGAAAGCAGCAAGGAGTAGTCCAAGTGTGAATGGAAAATGCAGCTAAACCAAAACATACCGATTGCGTCGACCGGGTCAGCCATGAGAAGTATCTTTACTCACCTGCAAGGAAGAAATAAAGAAATGTTCAAATAAAATCAAACGCAGTGGCGGCAATGTAATGAGGCAAAGCATCAATACATAATGTTAAATGCTCAAATGTTTAGGTGCCTTTCAGTGGTGTCAAGAAAGACATACGTTACAACTGTTCGGCCGATAGTTGATGGAGACCCCGCCGTCACACACATTTCTAGTATACTTAATTCTTTATGTTATTGTTAATCGAGGGTCCCACTGCAGTCGCTAGACTTTGGGACCCTTGTCTGTATACTATTACAATGAACTTTGTACTTTCAAGGAATAATAAACTGAACTGAACTGAACTGAAAGGGGTCTTGCCACACTTTGCCAAGTAACCCCAGTAAACCGCACCAAAAAAGTTCGCTGTCTCACGAATTGCCTGAAGCGAAATTATTCAAATGTTTAAAATGAACATTGATTAGCTAAACAATTAATTAATAATTAATGAATTCATTAGGCACGAGAGGAACGCCATTCGAGCGCTGTGGAAGCTACACTAAGAGGAGTGAAAGAGGGGACAAGAAGCCAGGCTAGCACGCACCACGTCCATGAACACTTTTCTCCTCCTTTATCGTCCGCCGCGGTGGTGTAGTGGTTACGGTACTCGGCTGCCACCCAAAATACGCGGGTTCGATCCCGGCCGCGGCGGTCGCATTTTCGATGGAGGCGAAAATGCCAGAGGCCCGTGTACTGTGCGTTGTCAGTGCACGTTAAAGAACCCCAGGTGGTCTAAATTTCCGGAGCCCTCCACTACGGCCTTTCTCTCCTCTCTATCTCTTTCACTCCCTTCCCCCCACCCTCACGGACGCTTAGCCGTGCTCCCTACATGGGCTGTAGAAATTAGCGTCCTTTCCTAACCGAACCACAATCATCATCATCATCATCATCATCATCCTTTAGCAGCGAAGCTGCTTAAGCTAGGCAAACTTTGTCTTACCACGAAATATGTGCGTCCTCTCACAAAATATGACCTCGCAATGACCTTGCCTAGCAACCAAGTGGCGCCACATCTACCACCATAACGTTGTGTAGCCTCGACGTCGTGATCTATCGCATAATATGACGTCACAGTGGCACATATGACCGGAAGACGAAGACGAGGATGATGATGATGACGGTGATCGAGATGATGATGATGGTGATGACGAAAAAGAAGATTACGACGACGACGATGATGATGAAAGTGACGATGATCGGCCAGCTCCGGCGTAACATGCCCTTGCGGGACCTGGTGGAAGCTGCGTACTTCTTTTTTCTTAAACGTATTCGTGCTTCCGCGATGCCGACACGCGCACCACGAGAGTCGTCACTGAGGGGACACAACGCCACCCCCCGGACTTCACGAAGTAGCCTTCAGTAGCCAACATTCACTGGACTTCACGAAGTAGCCAGTCATCCAAACTTCGGAAAACAAAGACAATTGACTGGCCTTGAAACACTCAACGTTTCTGGGCTGCAGGAGATATTTTTTAAATTTTATTTCTCAGTTCTGATTAGTTTCCTATTTATTCCTGTTCTTGTCACACGATTGTCGCACATGTCGTCTATAAACCGACGTCAACAAAGCAAAGTAAGACAGCGAATAAAAGTTTCAGCAATGAAAAGCAGTTCGGCATTGGTCTATGAAAAACGTAAACACAAAGAAACAATACAACCAGCTTCACTTGCATACGTTCTTTGTCGTGAGTTGGCTCAACTTAGTTGAACACTTAGTTGAGTATTCTCCCGCACCTTGTCAAGAGCCAGCCAACGGCATAAATAATGGCCGGTTGACACCAGGTTTAAAGGAGACACAGTGTTGCTACATCCCGTACGGACCAAAGCTTCATTAAACATCTCCCAGTGTGCACTGAGGAAAATCTGAATTGCAAATTGAGCGCCAGATTAGACTGCAGAGGCCCGAGTCACTAACCGGCAAATTGCCTTAAAACGTGAGACGACTCGGGACAGCATAAACCGAAACTATATATATATATATATATATATATATATATATATATATATAGTGAGATAGAGAGGAACTCGTGCTCTGTCTAGGACGACTTGCTTTTGTAAGTTGCATTTCTATATTTATCTGTGCCATTCACCAAGGACGCGCCCTCAGCCACCACTGATGAAGGCATTCACTACGCACTACGGCTTAGGCTATCTCAGAAACGAATATACTCGAACAAAAATGTCATATATCGTCACAAGCGGCCATATATCGTCACGGCAAGCAATTTTATATCGTTCCCGGCAAGCGTATCGTGCACAATATCAAATTTCGAAGAGTCCTTGATTCGCTATTTTTACCCGTGGTTTTAGTTTACAAATTATATTACGCATGCGAATTCGTTCTGTTTGACCCTCTCCTAATATACTTCAGTTCTGGATAATCTACTCTACGTAGTACGCCGGTGGGCTGTCTTGTGTGCGTGGGACAACAAATATGCCTAACTGACTTCGCACGCAGCATTGCAAGCACTTTGGAAGCGAGACACAAGATCAGTGCTTTCCTTCAAGTTGCATCACGAAGTCACTAGAAAATATAACTTAGTCGCGAGTACAGCGCTCCAAAAGCGTTTGCTATCGGGCAGCTCGTATAATTGACGCTGGAGTGGGTGAGATGACCAGAGTAATGCCACAAATTAATCCAGTTCTACCGCAGTGAAAGCTGTCCGAAATGCCGCACAGCCATTCCCTTGGTTTTCCTCGTGTTTACCCGGTGTATGTCTTACGTTTAGAGTCCCCCTGTTCTAGTTAGTTTCGCTTAATTTGATCTTATTATGCGATCAATTACTCATAATGCGCATCTTTTGTTTTATCATACTAATCTGGTTTATCGTAACCATTCTCATTTTCAATTCATTTTAATCAGTTTGGCCAGTCGTTAGCATATTTGGGCCCTGTTTTCAACGACTGCTGTTTTCTGAGCGTGAAAACTACTTGAGAACACGCCGACAGCCCAGGACCGCAAAGTGCTCAGCACTTTAAAAGGAGCATCAAGGCCCACCATGCTATAGAGAACCATGCTTGTAAGGCAACGTCAGCGCAGACCAATACGATACAGGGGATAGTGCGTGCGTGCATGCTACAGTAACGACAATACCTAGTCTTAGAGCGCGAGTTGAATAATGTATTTATATTTTCCGTTATGAAGAATCCTTCGCTTCAACGATAACGTTAAGGAAATGCAATGATTAAGCAAAACCGTTTGTATCATCTTCTCCTAAGGCATTGTCAAATATATCATTATGACTAATAATGTTTACCCTTGTTCCGGAGCACTCACTGCCTGATTTGGTGACAAAAGGGATTTGGTGACAAAATGGAGGGTACCTTAATTCTTGGCTCAAGTGTCTCACGGCTGGGACTCGCACTACGCTGTTGGTGCGACCCGGCGGTTTACTCGTAGTTCACAATGCGAATACGAGCCATGCGTGATTTATTTATTTATTTATTTATTTATTTATTTATTTATTTATTTATTTATTTATTTATTTATTTATTTATTTGAATGCTTACTGTGGCTCCTCCCAGCATATTTGCAGCACGTGATGGAAATTTGAACCTAAGGTGCCTTAATAATTATTTATCCTGACGGTTACATGTACGTTCGGTATAATCAACTGTTCCTTGATGTCGCATCCACGAGATGAAACTCATAACGTGTCCTTGGTTAATATAAATTATGTTTAATTACGTTTCACTCAATTTCCTCCACCTGCATATCATGAACTGAATCGGAAGTAGTGCGTGAGAAACAGGACTGTCAATGAGTACTTGTGCCAATAAAAAAAAGGAAAAGCTTTCCCCAAGGTCTTCCATAGATTACCTCGGCAAACTCTGAAACTCACCGCACTTTAGTTATAATTGAAAGTGCTTCCAAAAAACTTCCTCGTAGCAAAAAAAAAAACAGCCCGCGCTAGTTCAGACCAACTTTTCTTGTTCCCAGTGATCGCAAAAGCGACCCTGCCACTGAGCGGCGAAATAGGAAGCCAGTGTTTGCTTAGCTTCAACAAACTGCGGTGACTCCGGAATCACGAGTTCACCCAGAACGGGTCGCGGTACAATGTACAATGTCACCTAATGAGACGGGGGCTCCATTGGCTCAAATTTGGGCCCGACCTGTCGAGATTATAGCAAGCGCGGTCGTCCGTCCTTCCAATTAGGTTGTACAAACAGCGTACCTTTGAGCGTGCGAAGGCTAACACCGTAGCTGAGACGTCATATTGAAGAGCAGGAAGATCGATAGCAGTGCGCCTTCTAGAAGCCAGGCTTCAGAGAAGGACGGCAAGACATAGCCACTCTGCGGCATAGCAGCTGCGGCATTCTGCGTAACGGTTCCTCAAAGAAAGAAAGAAAGAAAGAAAGAACGAACGAAAGAAAGAAAGAAAGAAAGAAAGAAAGAAAGAAAGAAAGAAAGAAAGAAAGAAAGAAAGAAAGAAAGAAAGAAAGAAAGAAAGAAAGGAAGAAAGAAAGAAAGAAAGAAAGAAAGAAAGAAAGAAAGAATCTAGTCTCGCATTTCTTTCTACCTTTCTCAACTTCCCGTCTTCGACGTTGACGTTCCTAACATCTTTTTGCTCGGCTTTACTGATGAGCTTTGATCGTTCTGCAAGCTCGATTTTATCTTTTGCCGAAGTCACTTTCACCTGCTAGTGCTTGTTTATTTAGTCTTTGGTAGTTTGGGACAACCTGCTTACACCTTGCCTCGTTGTTTTACCTCCGACTTCCATAGCTCTTTCGAAAATCACTTTTGTTACGGTTTCGTTTACTTCTAAATCTTCGTTGTCTTGGTCTACAGGAGGGTTGCAACTTGGGCTTGTTGGTGAATCATGATGAACTGAAGCTTTGTGCACAAGAACTAGGACACAAGAAGGAACACAAAATGACAAACGAAGCGCAAACTAACAACACTTTATTTGCGAGGAATGTGACCTTATTTATACCACAGCGGAACACATATCGCGCATTACAAGGCAAAACAAGATCTTACATCACACGTGTGGTGCCAGCCAGATATGCTATTTCTTTAGGTGATAATGAGTTGGAAGGCACGCTGACGAATTTGTCTTTAAGGCACGAGATCTTGTGCGCTTCATTGATTAGGCGCATTGTTTCGTTCCTGTTTCTTGCAATTACAGTGGCACGTTTAAATTCAGGTTTGCACGCACATTCCTCACAGCGAATGGCCAGCCACCCCCCTGTCTTGTTTATCACGTTGTACGCATGTTCACGGAGGCGATCGTTAATACAGCGAGCTGTCTGACCGATGTACACACGGTCACATGTCAGCGGAATACTATAGACACCCCTTTAACAGATTGTACATAATTATATGGATCTTGATGATTCTTTTTGCAGGATTTCTTTTCTTCACAGCTTGGGTCAGTCAATCTGCAAATTGAAGCAAGTTTGGCTGGCGCGGATAACAAAACCCTCACATCAGCCCGTTGCGCTTCGTATTTTGTTTCTCGGGGCAATTTTAATTCTTCGTACTTTGCTTCGAGCACGTCTAGGTCTGCGTATTTTTTTCTCTGGTAACTAATTTAGTTCTTGCTTTCTGAAGGTCAAATACAATGTTCGCCCTTATTAATATGTGATCGCCGCATTTTATCTTGCCTACTACTGCGGTGTCTCGAATCATGCCGGCATCCTGGCACATATAAAATCAATTTTGTTTTTTTTTCCCCGTTGGGACTTTTCCATGTCGACTTACTACTCTTATGCTTCTGAAAGAACGTATTCATTATTAGTAGTGGTTTTTTTCTACATATCGAAGTAGTGTTGAAATGCCACGGTTCCGATAACTCCTTATTCCGCGAAGCCAAGATGGCGCCGACGAAGAAGACACACGAGCCAATGACTGATGATGGTTTTGTACAGGTGATAAAGTCTGAATCAAGGCCTACACTAGCTTATCTCGAATAGCATATCTCCACTGGAGAGAGAGAGAGAGAGAAAACATTTATTTAAACGAAATGAGGGATCTTCCTCGTAGGGTGGAGCCCTTAGTTCAGGGCCCCATTGGCTCGCGCCACTCCACGTGCTCGTTGGACCAGCCGACGCTGCTTCTGCGGCGCTGAGCTGGTCAGCGCAGTCTCCCAGGAGGAATGTGATGGTGATGGGATAGGGGAACAGCCCGGTGGACATGGGCATTCCCACGTGCAGTGATAAACTGTGGCCTCCGCTCCACAGTAGGGGCAGTATGAGGGATATTGTGTGGGATGAAAGAGGTGTAGGGTGAAGAGACATGGGAAGGAATTAGCCTGTAGTTGCCGCCACGCGACAGCTTCCTCCCGGGTAAGGCGAAAGCCTGCTATGACTTTATCAATGCGCCTAGTTATGCCTTAGGCTATAGGTGTACATTATGAAATGCAGGATCTTCTCACTCTATCGAAAACCAGCGTGCCGCACATCCAAGTCGAAGTATCCGTGTAAGCGCCACACGTGACTAGAGTACACGCACTTCTATAGGGTCACGTGACACTCCTTGTACTATCCGTGGCGACGCTGGATTTTCGACACCGTCACTGATAATTATTCCGAGGACACCTCCACGCATGTTTGTCCGTAACGTGTCTTCACGTGATACACATAAAAGAATTCCGCCTTTATGCTTAATAATGGAACTAGAACTGTCCTTGAAGACAGCGTTAACATGAATGCCAACACACGCACTTTCTCAGTGAGGCTCATTAAGAAATGCTAACGTCGTGCCCATAAATGCATTTGCAAAACAACACGCCGAACTATGAATAACAAGGGCCGCTCAGAAACGGAACGGCAGTGCTAACTTTAAAAAAAGACATTAACTGAGGCGCCCTCCTACACTGGTGAGCAGAGTAGAGGTTGCAAGCTGTCGTGGTTTCTCAAGGCCAGGAAATTTTTAGAGCCGCTGTGCGTCGTCGTTTTCTTTACGTGGCGGAGTTACGGCAGTTTATCGGGAGATTTATGGCCGTGCACGTACAATCGCGGGAAGGCTGGTCCCAAATAGGGATCGATCGGATGGGTTGGTAAGTACGCATGCAGGCCGGTGTAGTATTGTCATAACCACGGCTGGCGCCAGCTCCTCCGATGCGAGAACTTCCGGAGTAAACATTTTGTTCATTTGGGTTATTTGCGAAGGAAACGCACTGCTTGATCACGGGCTTCGGAGCCTGTCGGCAGACGTGGAGACTCGACACGCGACGCGCATACTGAGCCGGCACGTACTCCAACATCTGCATACGCACACCACTGGACAGAAAATGCAATAAGTAGAAAAAAATCAGCTACGCTTCCCTTGTAATGAAAACAGGGGAAAGCGAAGCTTGACTTATGCCTGTGTAAGCTGCTACTTTTCCTTCTTTCTTTCTTCTTTCTTTCTTTCTTTCTTTCTTTCTTTCTTTCTTTCTTTCTTTCTTTCTTGAGTCGATTCATGTCAGTGCTGCCTACACGACATAAGCAAAGCTTTGCCATTCTTTCAATTTCTCCTTCCTTCTTTCAATTGCTCCTAGAGTAAGCGTTAATTTCTGTTAACTTCCCTGCCATTCCCTTATTTGTGCACCTCTTCCTTGCTTTCCTGCAATGCACGAAACCATGGGACCATGGCACTCACTGTAAAACAAGAACAACCCTGCGACTGACAAAATAGCTAGCGATCATGCACGTTCTATGCAATGGTTTGTCAGACGTCGGAGTTGCATGTCAAAATACAAGCTCCCGGGTGCAACACCGCCAACACTGCGCGAAAAAAAGAGACAGACTCTTTAGAAGATAATGTTGCCCCTAATACAAGTATGCCCCTCAAGATTATCAACATAGACAGAGACGTTTCCCTGTGGTAACTCCCTTGATGCTTCACAGGAGACAACAAGCAACTTGATTGGTGGCTCACAAGCTTTGCTATATATCATAGCCAAAAATATGCAATATCAATCATGGCCAGATGCATTATGATCCCAATGATCGCAGAGGTTTTCTTTTGCATTTCAAAACTAATATCTGTTTGCGATTTATGTTTGTACCCTTGTTTTTGACCCGGCGCCTGTGATGCTATTGTGGCGCAGGCAGGGCATTTGTTTCATTTTATTTTTTTTTTGTAAGCCCGCACAGTTTTCTCTGTCTCTGCCTCCGTATAAAGTGCACTCAGCGCAATAACGTCCACTACCAAGAAACAACACCCCTGTCGTCCTTCCTCGTTGTTCCTTCAGTCTTCTCTGAGCTAGACTAGTCACTCTGTAGTTTACCTCGAACATGCCCGTCCAAGTGGGCCTCAGCAAACAAGGTCGCCAGAACAAAGCGAACACGTTGCATAAGCGAAAAGAACACTAAAAGGCCCGGTCAGTTTACTGTAGGATCCCGCGACCAGCAAGCAATACAGCGTACGAACTCTGCGTTCCTCATGGCTGGAACAGATGTTGAGACTGTGCACTTTGCTCGCTCTCATCCGCTCACCGTTTCCCAAATCGCCCACTACTCTCCATTACAGCGCCTTTATAATCTTGTTTCAGCGCACCTTTCCTTTACGGCATCCGTCTGTGTGCATCCTGGCCGCTTTTTAGTTGTTCGCTACCACTCGCCACAGCGTTGCTGCCAAAGCACTCGGAGTTCCCGCGAGGAAAGAAACCAATATAGGTCGCGAGAGAGCACTTGGATCCCAAAGTGAACATTGGGAGGACTCAGTACTACTGCCTGTGTAGTCGTGTTCACCGTGCAGTACCCCCCCCCCCTATCTCTCTCTCTCTCTCTCTCTCTCTCTCCTGCTTTTCCTAAACTGCAGGCCCCGTGTGCTGCCCACGGAGAACAGAATCTAAATTGTCTGGCCAGCTCTACTTACAGGCGCTCGTTTTGATCGTTGCCTCTACCTCGCCTTGTCTTCTGTGGTGGTGTGCTCCAGCCATCAGAGCATGATGTCCTTCGCCAGTCGTGTGTGTCTAATGTATATGTCAGAATCACAATCATGCTTTCGCAGATCCGTGTAACCAATACAGATAGCTTTTACCTCCCCGTCTCTACTGTTATGTGTATACAAGTAAAAAGCAGAACTGCAAACAGAGCAGAATTGACATGTAAGACCTCGCGCCGAAGGTCGCACAGAGCGGCAATGCTTTTACAAGTGCCTCGCGCCCTCGACCCGATGATTTATGATGCAAAGTACGTCTACTCGTAGATAAATCCGTTGTTTGAAACATCAAGGGCGCAACCACGGTGACGAAAGAAAGTTTCGAGCAAGTATCGGGAACAGACGTGACAGTTATAGCGCAGCGTGCGGTGGTTGAAAACGAGGAAATGGTTCGGGTGTTTATCAAAGCAAAGGGCAATACGACGACAGAGAAAAAGAGGAGTCAAGGTCCCGAACAAATGTGTGCACAAGTTTCTTTATTTCATTGCCCAATATTTTCAGGAAAATTGGGGATAAACAACGCATGTTCAGCGAATTAAATGCATTTCATAAGCACTGGCAATGTTGACTGTGCGATACTTATGATGCTTACCCCAAAAGAGATACACTATATGCACGGACTGAGTCTGAGTCTGAGCCTGAGTCTGAGTCTTTATACCAGACATGCATACATAAATACCACTAGCCACAGCGTTGCTGCCAAGGCGCTCGGAGTTCCGGCGAGGGACGAACCACTGGAGTCAGGAACCACTAGAGTCAGTATCAAGCTAAAACACAAGCACAAGGTGCTTCTAAAATTTTTATCTGCTTGGAACCTCACTGGGCTACAAAAATATACAAATGAATATCGGGAACGCTATCGCGCTGCACTCGTATAGGCGAAGCCTATGATCTTTTTTTTTTCTTCCACATATCATGCCAAAAGGAACAAGGCATGCAGCCACAAGCGTCACACACAGGAACAGTCAAGAGGCCTGCAGCCCCTAAATCACGGTGAATACCTCATTGTAAGGCGTACCTAAAGTAACCCAAAGGACACCTTAGAAAGCCGACGTAGGCGGTTACGTTTTCAGTTCTTATGCTTGACCGGAAAAAAGATTATGCATGCTTCACCGCAAATAGAAGCGCACTATGCGCAGGTTCTGGCCGTAAGAACTCGCACATAAGTTACGTATAAAGAGTACTTCCGGAATTACTACAACACGCCCCCAACGTATTGCATTTCCGAAAAATGACGGGAGCGTAGTAATATCGGCAAGCATTAAAATATTATACAGGCAGGCCCTAACTCAAAGTGAATGTCAACGTTAATTTAACCTCGGCAAACTGGGCATAACCTCCCGTTACCGGACCTTTAGTGAACAAGGTGGGAGCTTTTGCAACAGTGACGCTCGATTATAATTTCAGGGCGCCGCGGGACAACGAGACGCAAAAGCTTCTAAAGAAGTGGCCCGTTAATCAAGAGAAGTTATTACATTACAGCATCGATAAAGTTTATTCCATTAATAAAGTTTATTCCATCCATCCATCCATCGATCTAGGCGCAAACAGGGTTTATCAACTAGGAGATCTAGCAGAATAAAAGCATAATGGAGGAAGAAGACTATGTGCTCGCTCGAAGATATAGATATCATTCATCAACAAACCAACACTATGGTAACATTAGTTTCTCGTTTATTGTCTCAGTGTTAACCTTTGGAAGTAAAATAACGACACTCATATGGAATAACAAAATACGGAGATTTGATTTGACTGATTTGTGAGGCTGCATTTTATTCCCGCAAGTTTTGTAAGAAAATGCAGAATAAATTTGAATTGGAATTTGAATTAACGTCCCAAAACCAGCTCTGATTATGAGAGACGCCGTAGTGGGGGGCTCCGGAAATTTTGACCACCTGGGGTTCTTTAACATGCACTGACATCGCACAGCACACGGGCCTCAACATTTCGCCTCCATCGAAATGCAGCCGCCGCGGACAAAATACGGAGGACGAAAGAAAAAAAACGCAGGGGTAGGAGAGGCGCCGGAAACAGAGAACTAATCAAGAGACGTGCTCTCTTCTTAAGCACAGCTGACAAAAACAATAAAAACTGCCCACTTAAGAAAACTTACGTTACCACGCTTTAAGAGCGCCATCACTTAGCGAATATGCTTCCCATCGCCTTTCACCTTCGCTTCTGTAGCACTTGGAAACTTACAAACAAGGACTGCTTATTACCGAGCGCGACCGGCGACTACTAATTAGGGGCCTTTTTGTTGTTCGTTCTACTTATCTCAACCAATGACATGCGCATATTCTTCTTCGCCTAATGACAGGTCTGTTATAAGACCGCGTGATGTAGGCATCGTCACAAAACGGTAAAATAAAAGGGAGAAAATATGTGACTGTGGGCGCTTTCCAATAAGCGAAAAAGCTAGTTCCCTTGCCCTATTATCCAGCTAATTCTCCCGTACTAAATCTTGAGCACGCACACAAGACTGCCTAATTAATTAGAAGTGTTTTGGGCGATTCCAAGGCCATGGTTAAAGAAAGTTATCGCACTCATTAGGCTGCTAATTGAGAGCAGGCATGCTTGCCATAACATTTTCCAAAAGGAACACGAAATCGTATTGTATTGGCTGAGAAAGAGAAAGTGATGAATAGAAAAGGCAGGGAGGTTAACCACATATTAGTCTTCGGTTTGCTACCCGGCACTGGGGAGAGGGATTACAAAGAGGACCGTGAGAGGAGGTATTGGCTGAAATGTCACAGAGAAACTACGGGAGTAATAAATCAAGACGAAGCGCGGCACCTCCGACTCACCGGTAAATTTGGTATCATCATCATCATCAGTTCACCTAAATTTATTCGCGCCAAATACATCGAGCACAAATTATAGTAAATTCGGCTAAACACAGCTCATGAAACGGGGGTGTTGTTACCTTCAAATGGTAAAATGGACAGCCTTAAGTCTTGCCGTTTTCGTTATTTTGCGTAAGGTTCGTTGGTAGCATCCGTAGGTGCGGTAGATACGCGTGCAGCATGCTCGCAAAAGTGCCAAAACAAAAAAAAGGACATTTATTTATGTTGTTTCTTCGTAAATAAGAACTCACGCTTCATTAAAGTTAGTTACCCCAGTACAGCTGTAACAAATCGCAACTGTCCATACCATCGCCATAATACCGCATTATAATAAGCGAAAATACCCATATACATCAGGCCTAAAAGATCAGTACAAAGCACGTACGGAAACATCGAAAATAATAATCGAAACGAACACAGAAGCTGAGACAGCTACTGTCACTCAAGGTTGCACAGCTGTTACTTCGAAACCATGAGAAAGGACAATAACGTGAACGATATCAAGAAACGAGAAGGGCGTCATTTCTTCCTCCTTTCCTTTCTCGCGAGCGATTCTTATTTCTGTCTGGGCAGCGTAGCAATCTTTAACAGATGGTCCCAACTTAATTTCCATTGCTTTTTTATTTTTTACATTTACTAAAGAAGCAAGAAGAGCGGCGATAGATAATCAAAACTGCAAAGCAATATCATAAACGGGAAAAACCAAGAAAAAAAGGGAGAACTCGACGTCTGAACAAATCCTTATGTCCTAAGCCTGAGCGACTTTCGACCGCTAGTTCCCGCTGCACGTTGCTGTACATTTCCCCCCTTCCGCAGCATAAAAAAAAAACTCAAATGAGAAAGAACAAGAGTTCTCGCAAGGACGTTATGTCGCAGAAAGCGTTTCCGCGCTGATGCTCCCGTCAAGCTCCACTTAGATTTCTCACTTCTGCACTCAGCTTCGACGCACCGCTATTGCCCCTTCCGTGACGTATCAACTTTAAACGAAATAAAGGGAGCAATAACGGTCTGACAAATAGAAAAGTATGGTCTCGGGAAGGTTGGTCCCCAGAAAGAGGGAAGAAAGTTTGACATTTTTAATACAATGTAGCTTCTGTCGCGTTAGCTTCGCAGCAATGATTTTGACAACCGCGAACGAGATGAAAGTAGCAAATGATAAACGGGCTACAGAGAAGTATTGCAATCATACTGTACCGGAAGAAATTAGATATACGACTATGTAGTTGAAAATGTGCTGGTTATGCTACACACACCGTATAATTGGCAGTTTTGGTTTAACTTACAACTGCAACTCGCCTGCTATTCCTTTAAAAGAAAAAAAAAGCAACGACTACACCTCTGGAAGTTTCTAAGTGTTTTCAAAAATAGATGTGTAAATTGTCTTTACTAGGGTGCTTGTAGCCCTACAACAACCAAATTGCTGGACGTATTTTCTTATTAAAGTTTTCTCTCACTTTCTCTCGTAAAAACAAAAAAAATCCACGCATATCCACGGAGTGAATGATGATGAGTGGGCGAAGCTCCGGAGGTTTATCGGTAAAAACCGTGAATCTTCCGTGAATCTTGCCCAGTACATCATCAAAGACGTGACAAACACTGTGTGTCGCCATCTAGCGCTCTCCTATCACACTAGAGCACGCAGCGAGCGCCTCCGCGCCATCTATTGGTCAATTCACGTACTAGCTAAGCAGCACCGCAGCGCTCGGACTGACAGACAGACAGACAGACAGACAGACAGACAGACAGACAGACAGACAGACAGACAGACTCCCATGCTACGCGGTCCTGTACATCTGAATGAAGCGAGCACCGCGACGCCATCACGCCATCTAGTGAGCACTTCATAAATGTACAGGTGGCTACATACTATGTACGGAGGAGGGAAAGACCCACACCCTAAGGAGCTTCGCCCCTAAAAATACGAACAAATAAAGCATTATTACTGAGCATATTCCTGCGATTAGGAAATCCGGCCAACTGTAGTTTTGCCGCAGGCGACAGGACCGTATTCATAGACCTACCTTATCCTTATCGCGTGTTTTCCTTACCGCCCGTGTGGCATTAAGGCGCGTCAAGGTGACTGAAGGGGTAATCAGTGCGAAAGACTATCATAAGGCTTGTTCGCAGATACTGTCACTAATCTGTTCATGAAGCATGATAAAGGCACAAGGAAGATAAGGAAAACAAGCGATAGGGATAAGGCAGATTTACGAATACGGGGCTGAGTCGGCACTCCTTGTGACGTTATCTGTCTAAAGAAGGAAAGGCGAATTCCAGCTGTATTAGAAACCAAACAGCACATTCTCCAGGGCATTCAGTGCACTGATATTTGGCTCAAGTCTTCTTCACAAGAGACTCCACGATCGATAAGCATCGTTTAGTGATTTCTTCGAAAATTGCCCCCCTCCACCTCCCGCCCAACCCTTCCCTTGAACGTGCACTGACAGAGCATGCTTTGCGTACCTCTTGCATTTCGGCTCTATCAAAATGAGACCGCCGCTGTGGGAATCGAACCCAGGTCAGCAGCCAATTAAGCACCGTAACAATTGCATTACCACGGCAGCACGCGCTCATCGAGCAGCATACGCAGAACCACAGTTGAACCAATGTCCTCAGAGCTTCTCCCTTTTGGTTAGCATGCATAATCTCTCTCATACCCCGTTTCATTAGTCCCGTGCAGCAAAGCCAATGCTACGCGGCCATCGAGCGCAGGATTCTTCCGAAGCGAGATGAAACGCCATTGTTCGGACACGCACCTCCAAGCGTCTACTGCCAATAGTGGGCCCGCTTCATCTTCCTCCTTCCAAGGCTGCAGCTGCCACTGCAGCGCCCGCCATTGGCAGATGACAAGCTGCGGAGGGACACGTTTAACAAGTGCTCGCCCTCCGGATTGGCCGTACAGGCCTGTAGCTTCCACGGCCCTGCACGGAACTTCCGAAACGGACTACAGGTGCAGTTTTGCAGTGGCCGGATGTCGATGTGGGCGAAATGTTGAAACCCGTGTGCTGTGCAATGTCAGTGCAGTTAAAAGACCCCACGCGGTCGAAATTTCCGGCGTCTCGCGTAATCATCTCGTGGTTCTTGGACGGAAATACCTATAAATTCATCATTTTCTTCACTGGTCGGTGTTTCGACGCCATGTTAGAGCCATATGAGTGATGGAAAATGATACGCACGTGTCTTGCCGCAGGCGACCCTTGCGTAAAATCAGTTTCGCAAGTGCGCACGCACGTGTTTAATATCTGAAGGCACACATGGCTAAACGAAGCAATTAGAATTCGGACATAAGACACTTGCCATAAAAGAGAAACCGTAATCATTCTTAAGCTTAATCAACTTAAACTCAAACCCAGAAAAGCCTAAGTGGTTTAAAAAATAAGCGCCTTTGGCGATTGCTTCTCGTTGAGACTGCCTAAATTAATAGCTTCGTTTCGCAAACTTCAACCTCCTTCATTTCTTTCATACAGAAGTGAAATACCAGAACGCTTGATTGGGATGTATGTAACAACTGCTAAGATGGGATCGTCAATCACTAGTCGAAATCAAACTCCGTATGTAAGGGAACTTCAAGGAACACGCCATAACATCGCATTACGCCAGCCAAATGCGTGCCAAAATTCAAGACGGTTTTCACTCGCCAGATGGCCAGATCAAAGGCCAATTAGAAACGTCACACTACGCTATCCCTAGACGCTAACGTTCGTGATAACTTGTTCCTGCGAAAGTGGGCAGGCTTTCTCTTATCGAGGTAGCGTAACCTGAGCAGGCACTGCACGGAGAAGCAGTGCAATAAGAGGGTGCTGAATATATGTCTCTGAATCGCTCGCTTATCGTTAACATACGGCCAATGTGCGATTTCGGAACGGTATTGGTTATCAGCGCTCTACGCAAGAGAGAGCTTGATGCCCTAGTGTAGCTTATTACAGCGAAGATATAGGCAGGCTGCGACACAATCTAAGAGAGCTCCTACAAGGACGCGCAGGGCGAGTTGGTGATCGTACATGTTGTCAAGCAACGGCGAGAAAAAGCACTGTTTGTGAAAGCACAAGTCGATATCAGCAAGAAATAATCGGAAGTTTACAAGTTGTACGATGACTGCGCGAGCTGCATGCTTCGGTGAGTCTTCACGACAGAGAGCTTACGTATCTTGACAACTCATAGGCTGTAACCACTAGTGCATGTATCTGCTTCCTGTGATTATGAGGATGCTTTTGGACACGCATTCATGTAGGCGCATGGGTATTTTTTAAAAAAAAATTCTTCGCACGAATGCTTTCTTCCCCAATAAACGTTCGGTTATTAGTCAGAGCTCGTATTGAGTTCCTTGACATCATGTCTAAGGAAGTTTACTTACGCTTGAAACAGACAAGCTCTTAGGGTTATTTTTCTTTTTTGCTTTTTTTTGTACTATGCAAGCCAACAAGCCGAACCATGCACAGGCGCTGTCCTCTACTTCCGTCACCACTTGTGCGCGATATACTTCCTGCAATGTGTTTTACCTGTCCATGGAATTATTCTAATATTAATGACCGCAATAACTGTAGCTGGTCTGAGGAAAGGAGGCTATTTTCTCCAGCCAATAGTCGGGAGCAAGTACACCTAGGCGTACATTTGCATTTCACCCCTCATCGAAATGTCGCAGCCATGGCTACAGTGTTCGTAGTGGCGTCCACGGAATTGATCAGCGCAGTGACTTATGCGGTCAACTGCAACGATGGGTCAACTTATTCAAACGCGTACGGATATTACCGACTCATCCGGACTGCGCAGTTTTGGACAGAGTGAGCCGGCGCAATTTTCCCTTTGCTTAATGGCTATTGAAAACGCAAGATTCCTTTTCTGTTCTTTTTTTTTTTTTTGGACGCAACCGTTGACTGGAAAGGCGAACAGAGGAACAAACGAACCGAGTGAGTCGAACAAATTAAGCATTCACTGCATTACCGTGCCGGCAGCGCACAGACAGCTCACAATATACCACATATAGGGGGGCAAACATTTCTGAAGGGCATTGAGGCCTCGGCGTATGCAAAACATCTGGCGCACTTGCGAAGCCTCGTTGTTGACTAAACGTGGCAGCACACGGGGGATTGCATATTCATGCAACCCCGATCCGATTTGCATATACTGCGCAAATCCCCAGGGCGTCTAGCTGCGCCCGGGTATTCACAAACGGGCTTACGTTCGCAAACATCCGTACTGTTAGCGAGAACATGGCCGACGATTCGCCATTGTTAGCAATTTACAAGTCAACACTGTGGACGCTGTCCGATGGTCCTTGGCTTCTGTTACGCTTCATCGTTTCTCAACTTTATTTTTCAATTGCATGCAGTAGAGTAGAGATGAAGCTATGTGGACATCGCAAATAATTCGTAGAACAGAGGCCAGCTATATGCTCTTGTTGGGGCTATATGTTAACTGGTATACGTTGAAAGCATTCACGCCACGCGTGTTGTTGCTAGCAATCTGCAGTGATGTATAGCTGGCGGCTCTTCAGAAACCATAGGTAACCGCACTGCAGTTATTCGCACAAGTCACGAGCAGCAAAGCGAAACTTCGCGCGCGTTAGCCGAGTCTCCCGGGAATCAGAACAAGTTCTCGCTCTTCATTCGGCCGGTACGCAGAAACGGTACGTAGAAAACGGTAGGCAGACTTTGCGTTCCCTAGGTACGCACGCTATTTCCGAGAAATAACGCGCGCACCCAATAGCTCACCGTATTGCGCATGCGCAGTGGCGATAATGAAAAGGATAGCAAGCGGAAAGCTTTGGGTAACCTGTTCTAAAGCTGCCTATTAGGGCTTCCACGAACCACCTAATGAGTTCTCCATCGTACGAAAATGCGATTACATCAAGGATGTTTTTTTTTTAATTAAAACGGAGACAGAGACGCCACGAAGCGGTCGATCTCGTTCCTATTCGGCTTCGGCACCCTGCACTTTCGGCGAACGATGGAGAACATATAGAAGTGTGCCTCGGCGCAGGTGTACGAATGACTACGAAGGGACATTATCTAGATACTGCTAATAATAACGTCATGGCACGTTTTCAATGTTCTGCTAATGTCTGAACGCCTTTGAAGTCACGTCGATCCTTGAAGAGATTGCGTAAGCAGTAAGCAGTTTAATTTCATCGTGCGATCTATACCTGGCTATTGACGCAACCACGAGGTCTCCTTCATCGCAGAAGTTCGGGAATTAGCTCGGCGAAGCACAAAATCCCGCCACGTATTCGCGGAATTCTGCAGGAGCGTGCAGAATCTGTGCTTGCGAGCATTTCGCGCATCTGGTTGAAAGCGAGTGTATAGTTTGGATTCAGAGAATTATATGGTTAACAGGAGCACATGCGTCTGCAAGACTGAGACCAGTATTCGAGAGGTTTAGCTTAAAGGATACCCCCAAAGCGCTGGGGCACCCATACCACCGGGCGTACAAGAGAATGAAAACAAGAAGCACGAAAGAACGCGAAGCGTCTACAATATTAAGCGTGCCTCTTCGACTGTTAGGGCAAGCCTGCGGTCTAAATTCTTGTGTGGGCTTCTTTACTGCGTGTTCACTGCATCGACGGGCGCCAGCGTTAAAATGACATTATTGAGGAGCAACATGCCACAGATTCGCAACCCACACTACAGGTCAAGTAGACCCGAAATTTGGCAGTCCTTCCCCTGTTCTAAAACGGGGAGAGCGAAGCTTGGAGTGTGCGTGCATTACGTCCTTTCTTTCTTTCTTTCTTTCTTTCTTTCTTTCTTTCTTTCTTTCTTTCTTTCTTTCTTTCTTTCTTTCTTTCTTGTCCTCTAGGTGTTAGAAGCCGATGTGTTCCTGTGTTTCAGATATGTTCCTATACCACAAGCGTGCTGCCAGAGTCTATAGTCTGGTGGTTAACTCTTTCGTTACCGTGTCCATAGGACATGGGTCACCGGTGACCCATACGCGCCACAAGCTATTTTTAAAATATGGGCGCTCCTATGGACTTGCACCGCCATCAGTCGTATTCTCCAGGCACCAATCTTTCATTTTTTGCGTAGTTTGTATTTTTCCCGTGCGGCAGCGATTTAAGCGGCGGTTCCAATTGTGCGGTTCGCTCCGTCTGTTTACGAAGATGGCAGACGCTTTTGTCCCTCGCGCGAACGACGCCTTTCTGGCGATTCTGTTGCATCTGGAAGTGATCATTTGGCTGCTTCTAGCAGCAGTGATTCAGATGATGATCCCGCATCATCGGATTTTAGTTCTGACGACGAGGACGTGCAGAATCAGCCCGGACCTACATCAGCTGCCCGTCGGTATGTTTTGTTTTATGGCACAAGACAGGTTGCCATTTCTTTTTGCAACCATAGAGCGCAATATGTCCATATATACATGGTTCAATAGCCCATTTCCTTCCCTTTTTACTAATATATACTGTGCTTCTGTGTGTGAGAAATCTGTGCAATAAAAAGAAAAAACTGTGCAACCTGGCTGAACAAGACACTTTCTACTGGGTAACAAGTAAACAAGTGTAACTCGTGCAGTTGTTGAGCTAGGTCAGTGAAGCTTTTCTGTTAGGTAGATGTCTCCTATCTAAACAATTTGTATATTTCAGAATATTTTCCAGATTTAGTTCTTTTATGTAGTAAACATACAATTGCAAATGTTCTTTCAAATTTGCAAGAAATGTTACCTTTAACGATTTTTTCTGCATATTAGTTTCCAAGTTCAGTTTTTTAAACTTACACACGTCAAAAGTACATTTACTTAGCTTTCGCTTGATGTATTGCGTTACAGTATAACCATTTTATTACTTATTACAAAAAAATACGAACAAAAACCTACGAAAAGTTGCCCATTTTCCCACGGTAACGAAAGAGTTAAGACAATTGCCCTCGGAGAGTGAAGGACCGGGTTCAAACACTAGCAACGGTAATGAAATTTTGTCACTCTAATGCACCCCTTATGAAGTGGCGAAATAACCTAATGTTTGTTGCGCCACTTCTTAGAGGAAGCCAGGAACTGTACCTTTGCGGGAGTTCTGGCATGACGACCACAACTACGCCGACACGATCTAGGCAACAAGCCTCGCTTGAAAAGGATAGGTTTTATTGAAAGCTCTGAAATACTGGCATATGCATGAATGGACGCTCAGCGCGCTACTACCAATGGGAAAGAAAAATTCCGCCACAGCAATGCAGACTTACATTCATGGAGCGTTCTGCTACCTTCATAGTTTACACAAACGTCAATTAGTGAGTTTTTAATCAAAGATAGCGCACTGCCGGAATCATGGAATGAATATATAGAAGGTGAAAACGGCTTTAATGATCAATCAGTGCGAAAGAATGCTCACTGTCCCTTCATTATGTGGTGGCGTTACACACCCCTATTGACAAAAAATAACACCACATTTTACTCTACTGAATACGCAGTCTCTACTATTTTTCTTCTTTGTTTACTTGTGCATAGAAAGTGGCATCACAAAGACTCTTCCGCTACAGCGTTAAGGCCGGGTGCGCCCGCACTCTTCCATCGATACTAGTCTGTTGCTTCCGATGTTAGTTCAGCGGGGAGTGTTAGCTCAGACGCAGTTCTCTTTCAAATGCAACACCTATACGACTCTTCTGGCGTTATACAGCAAGACCCGTGCGCATACGTTAGAAATAACTATTACCATTGCAGAGCGTTTCCGCCAGAAATAAGCCCGCTGTTGGGCAAAGTACAGACACTTTCGCGCAATCGAAGTACACTCGGCCATTCAGGGTGTTGTTGGCGCGTCGCTTCCCTTGTGAACGCCTGTTGTATCCCTCAAGCTACATGCAGCGTCGAATCGTGGGAGAAGGGGCGGTAAAACAGACAAGTACCACAGCCGCAGCGGCAGCAACAGTGATGACGACTGCAGGAAGAAACGGAAACAGGCTCTCGTGAGCCTTCTATTGGCTGGCACTCGAAACTTGGCTCTTTGTCCACCGTTGGGGTTAGCCAAGCTACGCAAGAGTTCTTCGTCTATTTCAGGCGAACAGAGGAAGTTCTCGTGGACAAAAACACGACAGACAAAGTAAACAATGCGTACGGCGGCGAGTAAGAGCGGAAACTTGCGATCAAGGGTACACGGCTCGACTGTTGAGCTTCGCACTTAGCGTATGGGATATCTGCGGCTCGCTAGTTCTGTGCAGCGTTAAGTAAACTGAGTGCAGAGATGACGGGCTGAGCTTTGTAGGGGCTTGAAGCTTCATTTTGTTAAAGCAATTTCGGTGCAGCACCGCCATAGTGGCCCATCACGTCCGTGAAGCGAATGGGTAAAAAGAAATACCATCGCAATGTACAGAGCAGTGCGGAGATGATGGAAAATTGCGGAAGTTGAAAGCAGATTATGAATGAATGAATGAATGAATGAATGAATGAATGAATGAATAATGAATGAATGAATGAATGAATGAATGAATGTTTCACGAAAGACTGAACTACAGTAAGCGATCTAAAGCGGATCCGGAGCCATGGCTTAGTCACGGATCCAAAGAAAAAGTACGGTACGGCCCACTGAGAAATGATGAACCGGTACACTGATACAAATAAAAAAAAAACTCATCAAATTGCAAGGTGGCTGCGCTTCACGCGGAACCTTCATGCGACGTGCAGTTGAAATGTGTACATTGCGTCCCTGTCCAAACAAGCAGTGCTTTTTCAAAGGCCACGGATTCTTTCTTCAACTACAATGACCACGGCAGCATGCGAGCCTGCTAGTACCACAAACAACACGTAAGATATGTAAAACAGTTTTGGGCGGGCAGTCAGAAATATAATAAGCGATACGCTTTCAGAAAACTCGAAGTGGACCGCCTAATTTACGGAAACAACATTGCCACAAGTTTGAGAACGGATAGGTTGGTGATTTCTGGGGTTTCACCTCTCAAAACCACGAGATGATCATGACAGATGCCGTAGTAGAGGGCTCCGGAAGTTTTGACCACTTGGAGTTCTCGAACGTGCACAGACAAGTACACGGGCCTCAACATTTTGCCTCCATCGAAATGAAGCCACTGCTGCTGGGATTCGATCCGGCGACATTCGGATCAGCAACCGAGTGCCATAGCCACCAGACCACCGCGGCGAGGCAACGGATAGGTTGGCGAATTGGTTCGGGGTAATAATGATGCAAAAGACAGCGCTACACAACAAATACACATGAAACACGCAAAAGACAGGTGACCCGCTGTCCTCACAACTGAGGATCTTAAGCTTATAACGAGCGACTCATCGTTACAGAAGCCTTCACTCATCGTGACTGATCGACTAATCGCTAAAGAAGCGCTTGTACAGTCTTATTCGTGTTTCATGTGTATTTATTCTGCAGCGCTGCCTTTAACAGCGCCATAAACACAACATTGTCATTGTTTTTCAAAGCAGATAGAGCTTCAGAAGAGAATCAACTAAAATGTCCCTGATTTGAGCATCAGAGGAGCACGAGCAGTCAAGGAGTCATTTGCATGTCCTTGTTGCAGTCGGTTGTATGACGCGTGCGGAAAGGAGATGGAGATAACCAAGCCTAGTTAATTCACACACACACACACACACACACACACACACACACACACACACACACACACACACAAAACTGGAATTTGAATATTTCATGTACGCAACTATCGTAGATTAATGGGCCAACGCTGAGGGCTAGGTCGTGCTTGTTCAATATCCGTTCCCATTTGTGAAGACAAGGAACAGGAAAGTTCGGTGAGCAGGAACAGAAGTCAGTTGTTTTTGGCTGATAAAAACAAAAAAAAAACCGAAAGACCGCAATAAAGAGAACAGGAATAGGGGAAACAAACTCAAGAGTGCGGACCACAGCGAAGACCAAAACAGTTCGCGCCTCCCGGCGTACGCCAGAGGGTACTGGGAGACGTCAAGGAAGATGGCAAACTTTTCACGCTAGATTTTTTGTGCAGACCATGATGTATGAGAATGGCGAGCCTTGCCAGGCGCTTCCTTTCACTCAGGGCACACTCCAGACGCAGCGCGCGATGCGGAATCCGCCTGTTTAGAGGAAGGTGCCGCTCTGCATTTCGCAAGCAAATAAATAAAAATAAACTATCACGTTCGTATGACTTCCCTGGCGCACGCAGTACTGGATTGCCTAAAATTTGCTTCATCGAAAGCAATGTAAATGAGAAAGAAGAAAGCAAACTGGAAGCAATAATATTTAGCCTCATTAAAAAATAAGATTTAATTAAGAGGAAGGAAACAGCCATAAGTACGGGAGATTACATTTTACGACTCTACGCAGTGTGGCCTTATTTACTTCGTCATGGTGTTCAATATTGTCGCGTGGTCGTGACCAACCAAAACAAGCGCGCCTGTCAGTATTTTATGCAGCAACATCATATAGATAGATAGATAGATAGATAGATAGATAGATAGATAGATAGATAGATAGATAGATAGATAGATAGATAGATAGATAGATAGATAGATAGATAGATAGATAGATAGATAGATAGATAGATAGATAGATAGATAGATAGATAGATAGATAGATTACGTTGTTCAATAATAATAATAATAATAAGTTGCAGATTACATAATAGAATGACAAAGCGTTCAGGCGGTAATGAATTTCTACACAAATTTCAGCCGCTAAAGTATAGGGGGGGAGGGAGGGGGCACTTATTGCGAAATGACGCATCCATTATCCCAGCTTTCCCGGCCACTGCGACTCTCCCTTTCACCTCTATTTTAGACTTCTTTTTTTTTCCCCTCATTTATTGAAACGAAGAAGAGCTGTTCGCGCTCCCGACGGTACGCATGCCCCGGTGCCCGGCTTGCGCACAGGTATATGCCGACGTTCTTCATGCATAATACAACCGAGACAAAAAATACCCAGGCAGCATAAAAGCTTTCTTTGCCTTGTTGGAGCAATAAAAATCCAAAAAGAACGAAGGTACCCTACGCGAGTGAAATTCAGAGTACCCGAAAACAATCACGTCCCCTGCGAGACGCTTCTCTCGCAAACAAGGCCCCATCCCAGCGCCTTTGTCGCTCATTGCATCTCCGCACATGCATGCAGTACAATCCTTCACGGCCAACTTCTTACAAACAAACGGTATACGACAGCTTTCACTTTGTGTTGTTGCTCTTGCTCTGTCTTTGTCTCTCTATGGTCTTATATTTTTATCTCCCATGCAGTACGTGAGAACGCTGCGCTGACTGAAGTCAGGCACCCATCTCCAATCTCGGCTTGCGCAACACCACGCGTTTCCCGAGTGTGCCTCGGTTATGTCGCGTCAATTTTAGTTTTTCCTTCTCGAATCTTGTTATTGCACTGCTTTCGAGACCTCACTTCGCCATACTGATGAGCCTGCACCGGGAACGAACGCGCGGCAACGGGGCATCAGGTGCAACGTGTCTTGCGCGTACAGCGTCATGAAAAGTGAACGCGGCTGACGCAGGTGTTCAGAATGGTTCCCTGTATTTCGTGTCTGTTTTCCTGTCTGAGTTAACCATTACTGCTGATACCGTCCCGCTGCCATAGCTCAAACTTTTTGCTGAGCTCTAACTGCAGCTCAGGAAGAAAAATAGCTAAATAGAAAATGAACCGGACAAACATGCAGACAGAGTCAGCAGGTACGCGTTCCTTCGCTTACGTGCACAAGCTTTCTTAACCCGATGCTGTGGCAACTCGTTCGGAATACTAATCGAACTGGAAGAGAAAACGGCTGCGGAACGTGGGTGCGACAAGGCATCTCTCCTTGACGCTCGTTCATTGCATTAGACATATATTCTGTATTTGTTGATAAAATGTGCACAGAACTCGACTAAGCCACGTCCAATCCAATTTTATTGCGATAGCAATTATATCGACAGTCTCGGCTGGTTTTTGCCGTCCCCGTCGCCGCCGTCATGAACCGTATATGTATCAGGATGTATATATATAAAAGTCCCAAAGAAAAATAATTCCGATAAATGCTTCCGACGCGCGGAATCGAACCAGGAACCCCTCACTCCGCAGCGCATGGCGCCAGCCACTACGCCACAAAGAGCAGACGCTTAAAGGAGCTAGCGGCGAGCCTTATGTACACACCCTTTATCGCTGGCAGGACTCAGAGAATGCAGGCGCTTATAGCGTTTCTTCATTACCAGCGAGATGGCGCGAGGAGCGCAACGGGCAGCCGCCTTTGCAACAGGAGCGCTGTTCAAACTGAGAGTATCCATTGTGACAGCTTATTCGCGCTCGTTCGGTGTATATCTGTGCGTTCGTTTCGTGCGTGCTTCACTTGATAGTTCGCGCTCATCTTCTATTTGTTCATTTAGCGGCCTCCCCTAGCTTTGTATGTGTAGTTTTGTGACACACAACGTATAAAGCCCTTCGTACCAGAACGCGCTGCCCACGGGAGACGCTCACTTAGCAGGTGCATGTTTGCTATACAATTAATATTGCTCCTGAAGCTGCGAGCCTATAGCATTACAGTTTCTTGCTATCGCATTCATTGCTTCGCCCTTGCTGCGAAACTGTGGCTTTTTTTTTAGTGTTTCTGTCTCTCTCGTGGCTTTATCCCCTCTCGCACTCAACCTGGGTGCCTCTTAAGAACAGAGCTAGAGTGTTTGCAGACAATCTGCAAGGCAACATACAGACACACACACACACACACACACAATGAAATTAGACAGATATTGGTTCAGATGCGGTAGACCAAGTCAGCTATAGACGGGGCGCTGTAAAGAGTCGTGGCTTCCCGATTTCAGCTGTGCTCATAGAGTGTCTACGGCTCCTTGTAAAAAGAATATACAATCTGAGAAGACGCATCGTGCAAGTGTGTTGACACCGCGGAGTGTTGGACGAAAAGAATGCTGCCTGCTGTTATCTTCTTTTAATAATATCTGTACTTTAACAGAGGACGAGGAAATAAAAAAAAACCGGGGCCTGAATTTTGTAAATGCAAAAATTTTGATTTCACTGAATCGCACACTCCGCAGTGCCATTTTTGACAAACTGGCGCTCCGTTTGCCGAACGTGAGCGCGCTGCTTTTGTTTTAGTTATACGTTATGACGTAACTTTGTTCTGGCTCTCGCATTTACATAAAGCTCACACGGCAAGCAGCACCGCGATCTTTCCCATCTATATATATATATATATATCTTATATAAATGTTAATACCACCACGCAGCCAGTGTCAATACGCTCCTTTTTTTTAGGTTGTATAGGTCCCGTCAAGCATATTTGCGCTCTTGTAATGTACTCGTGCCAAGTGGATTTTTATTGCTGTCCTCGCAACTGCATTTTTATTCACGTTCCCCCAGTAAGTTTTCAGCGCGAAAGGACGCGTTGTGAAATCGTCGTCGTCGTCGTAGCTGTTGTTGTTGTTGTTGTTGTTGTTGTTGTTGTTGTTGTTGTTGTTGTTGTTGTTGTTGTTGTTGTTGTTTGTACCAACAACTGGGGAAAAGTGGCACATTCTCGTCCGCTCATAAGTTCACAGCCAACACCTCGGAGGAAGAAGCCGAGCACCATCACCAACTTAGAAAGGAGTAAATAAGTACACACCGCGAAGAAACGAGCGCGCACTGTGATCGGGCTAGCTAGTACTTATTCAGCCCCGCCACGGTGGTCTAGTGGTTATGGCACTCGGCTGCTGATCCGAAGGTCGCGGGATCGCATCCCGGCCGCGGCGGCTGTATTTCGATGGAGGCGAAATGTCGAGGCCCGTGTGCTGTCAGTGCACGTTAAAGAACCCCAGGTGGTCGAAATTTTCGGGGACCTCCACTACGGCGTCATAATCAGAGCTGGTTTTGGGACGTTAAACCCCACAAATCAATCAAAACTTATTCACTGCGTTCGAAAGTGCAATAAAATTAAATACCATACAACGACGAGCGAGGTAGACAAGGAGGGCGCCATTTTCAACTCAGGACCATTAGGAGACAGCACCGCAGAAGTAGCGGTGTAAGTCTCCGAAGAAAAAAGAAACAAATTAAGAAAGAAGAAATTGAATAGTCAACATGCTACTACCACTAAATACCACGCGAATGAAAGCCAAGTACACACCCACCCGGGATAAGAGCCCCACGTCACATAACCGAAAATTGCGTCTATGCGAAAAATTTCAAAAAAAGAAATAATAACCACGTTACTGCCCTCGCGCACACAGAAGCTAGAAAAATTCAAGCGAGTTCCAAGCGTCAGAACAGCAAAACTGTTCTTTCATTGTTAGTCGTGACGTAACTGGCAAGGGTATGAAGTTAATTGACGTCATGACGCTTCAGTTATGTTAGTCGTACGCCTGAACCCCGCCAAAACGTTACTACCTTTATCAACTGGTGGTGTCTGGATATTCCGAGCTTCGTCATTATCTGCTGACCACGCCTGATCGTTGAACACGCACTCATGCACTTTTGTTTCTTTCTTTCTATTTCCTTGCTTTCCATCTCGCGCTGCGGAAGTGCACCCGCAGATGCGGGGATCGAACCTGCTACCTCGAAATAAACCTGTTCTGCACCTTATCGCACTCCCATGGAGTAGTGGGCCGACTTTTCTCTCTCAGCATCACACCAAGCAGCTCGGCAACGCTGAAAGGTCGACTGAGAACAGCTCGGCTGTTGAACACCGCACCTGCTTGCTCGTCAAATGCATCGATATTACGCAATGAAAGACACTGATTTTTCCATCAGACTCGTGGAAATGAACCTCGTGCAAATTTTATACCCTCTCTCAGGCGATAGCTAACAACCACTAGGACATCTTTTTTTCTCTGTTTCGCGATTTGCACCAGTTTCCTTGGAACTATTTCTGCCATGCGACGGCAGAGTGACGCTATTCCGACAGCCTGGCATCCGTACGACCGACGATGCAAGAGCATGCTAAAACGACACAGTGGACAAAGACACTCCTCAGTTCCACGCTTCGTGTGCAAACGTATTCCTAATGACTAATTCAACAGTGCCCCATTAGTCCCCCATTGACGAGTACCAGAAACGGCAACTCGAGGACCCTTTGAGGCATCCCTTAAGTTTCGTAAGAAGCCGACAAAGAAATGGGCCTTCCTTTTCCGCTTCCTCGATAGACACGAACAGTGTGTCAATAAGAGAGATCGCTGCCTCAGCCGCTACTAAAACCCGGAAGTGCACTCCACCATGCGCTACCCGAAGGAGCTGTGACGTCTTCGCCGTTTTCTTGTCATTTTCCCTCCTTACAAGTTCCAACCCGAATCCCTGGATCTACTCTTCCGTGCTCTCGGAGTTTCTCGGGTTGCCCATAAGAAATCGGCGTTGACACACACACACACTGAATGCGTACGCAAACAAGCTAATAAACCAGGCGCATTCATGGGGGTTTCGCCTTGTCCCCGCCGAATCTTCAGTGCGCCATGCGCAACAATGCAAGCGTGTCTCCTTTCTCGTTTCCGTTGTGATCGTCTTGCTGCATACATAGCGGTGCCCTGCACAACACCGTTTTTATGTAACACTCCTGTTTCCTTTGACGCAGTTTTCCTTTTAGCTCCGCCATCCGTTCTTCGCACACTGTCGCGTTAGATCTGCGCACTCCCGTCGACGCAGGCTTCCAATTCCTCGACTTCCCTAGAATGGCTCCCTGGTAGAAAAGGGGGAGGGGGGGGGGGTCGCAATACCGCCTCCACTTTCCCTAAACTGAATTGACGAGAAGGACCGACTGCCTGATTGATCGAATTCTTTTTCAGTCTTTGCATCCGTTCCCTCGTTCTTTCGATCAGTCTTCTTCCAGCAGCGTCGTCTTTTTGTGCATCGCCCAGAGGATGCCGTTTCATCTTCGTCTCGGCCTGAATTCAAGAACCCGTTCCTTTCCTCTTTACACCACGTGCTCATGTGTTTGCTTTCTTCCCTTACATTCCTAGTCCATCCTTTCTCCCGAACGAGTACTTCAGTACGCGTCGCCGTTACTAATAATACTCGAAGAGCAATTGGGAAAGAGGGTTGACTCTATATGAAGAAAGATCACTGTGTTCCTTGTGTTACTTTCTCTATAGGCCCTCTTCCATCAGGGTCGACTTTCCCTAACCTGATTCCTTTAATCGCATTTCTTGCTGTAGGCACTAGGCGTGACCGTCTTCATCTTGACTTCAAGGTGGAAACGAAAGAATAGAATTTTCTCGAGCATTGCTAAGCGTGAATAGTGTTGGTACAACATTTGTGGAAGTGTTTCACGTTGCTTTTCAGACTTTGGCAAGTCTTTATTAACCAGCATTTCACGATTATACAACGATGGTTTCACTGAACAAAGAAAATGTGTTCATAATCGGCATTCCATAATAGTTTGACCACTAAATGAACTTCTGACGGCTGAATGCTCACGCACGAACAACCGAGGATTCTGGAATTTATCAGAAACTGATGGAGAAGAATTTGAGCTCGGCCTAATTGGTGTTTAAACAGTGCAAGGACACGTCGACTGCTGAGAATGAAGAAAGAAAAGAGAGAAGTACGAAAGTACAAAACGAGTGCTAGCTCACAGATGGTTTGATCTCGATGACCCGTAACAGTACACAGACAAAGAACACATGCGTCGAACGCAGCAAGGTCACTCATCAATTTAGCCGGTCAAAGACTTATCAAAGAACCACGTCCGAATCAGTCGAATAGTTTTATCGCTAACACAGTCACGATCTTTCCTTCTCATAACTTTGCATATTTACAAGTATTGAGGAGCACGCAGCTCTTACAGCAGATACGCGGGATCTGCATCCTGCCGTGTATACCGCCGCTTTTGAGCTGCATTTTTTTTTTCTGGAAGTAACACAGTCCGTGATAAGGCATTTAAGGACCCTGCAATTCTAAATAACTTCAAGTATTCTGGATATATAGATTATTCTTATGTGCTTTATGGTACAAGACACGTTATCTACTTATGACAACGCTTCCGCCGTTTGTAGACGTCACGGTAAGGATCACCCTTATACTCATGAACATCGACTTCACTTGAGAATAGTGCGCACTTTCCATACGTAAGCATTTCGTTTAATAGTAATGATTTTCGGTATTCACAGTCCCAAAACCACGACATTATTATGAGCGACGCTATTGTGGAGGGCTCCTGAAATTTCGACCACCTAAGGTTCTTTAACGGCCACTGATATTGCACGGTACTCAAGCCTCAACATTTCGCCTCCATGGAAATGCAGCCGCGCGCCCAGGATTCGATCCAGCGCCCGAATGCCACAGCCAAGGTTTTGAGCGGGCTAGTTGGTATGGATCCATAATGAATTACGGCGCGCTCTAAGGACAAGGACGAAGAAGGGTACTTCATAAACTTACCTTATCCTTATCGCTTGTTTTCCTTATCTTCCCCGTACCCTTATCATACTCCATGAACAAATTAGTCCGGTATCTACACACAAGCCTCGTGATAGCGTTTCGCACTGATTACCATTTAAGTCCGTTTAACAAGGCTTAATGTCATAGTGGTGATAACAAAAACAAGCGATAAGGATAAGTTTATGAATACGGACCTAACAGTGGCACAGCCACTGGTCCACCGTGGCGGGGCAAGCATCTCGTTCGCTGAAGGGCATGAATGCTGGCAGTATTCCCGTCAAACACAGAAGCGTTCGGTGCTGTATGACTCCTCCCAGTCAATTTTTGCACACGGAATAAATGGTAAGCTGTTCATATTTTTCCGTCTTATGACGGAAGGGTTCCCTAACTCTAGCGCAACTCCAGCGGTGGAAACGCTCCCGCGCAGGTTCAAGCAGCAAAGCAAGGGTGAGGTCGACTAATACGTCCGTAAAATCCGAAGTGGTACCTTACGTTCACAAGATCACTCAAAACCTAAATTAGGTTGCAAGCACGTACGGCGCCCCACTTATCTTTTCGGAGCTTCTTAAGTTATTGTGAGGCTCGCGGCTCTCGCACCTACGCAATAACGAAGGAAAGCCAATGCTGTGGCAAGAAACATACCAAGCTTTGTGCCAAATTCTCTATGCCATTTCCTTATGCCATTGTATAAACATGAATTCATGTGAAATCATACGCCCACCTGCTATAGTCTCGAAATGAAACTGATGGTACTTTAAATAAATATAGGAGTTGCGTAACAATGTTCCCTGACGTGTGGCATCTCCTGGTTAAGGCAGGACGGTATGGTGCATGGATGCTCGAGCGAGGGAACATGAACAAAAGTTAAAGAAATAGGAACTGGAGCATCTGCCCAGTCCCCCTTTACTGCTGCACAGTAAAATAAGAACGAGCAAATGCATCAAAAAAGGAGAGAAAGACGAATGAATGAATGAATGAATGAATGAATGAATGAATGAATGAATGAATGAATGAATGAATGAATGAACGCGCTCCATGACCTCAACTCACAAGATAGGTAGAAGAGAGAGCCCCGATTCTGGCGGCGCCTTTGGCGGCGTCGTGGGAGCAGGAGCTCGTGACAGCGCTCGACGCCGACAGGGGAGATCCCGCGGCAAACGAATTATACGCCAGAGCTGCGTTGACAGCTTGGCGATGGAAAGTGGGCCGACGTTAGGCTATACCGCACTGTCAAAGGCACAAGAAGAAAGCGCGCAAGTTTTAACAGCAGAGAAAAAGATCCAACAGCGCCCGGCGAAGCATGAAAGGGTCAAGAGGCGTATATCCACGGATGAGATTAAAATAAAAAGAAAAGATTGACGCCGCCGAACAACCGAGAACAACAGAGGAAAATAAAAGAAGGAAAAACAAAAACAAAGAAAGAAAGAAGCCCGTTCGAAAATGTCTTTCGTGAGGCATCCACTTTTGCCTGACTCAGATTATGCTGCTCGGTGCACTTGTTTGTTGAATTTACACTCCCTTGTCAGAGTCCATACAACGCGACGTCGTTCCGATCAATCTCTGAAAGTAAAAAACAAACAAAAAGCAGCAAAGGAACGCAGTAGGCTCGTGAGACATATTCGCAGCAGCAGTGCGGTGTCAAACATCTTGCGGAAAGACAAAAATGTGACTTCTTTCTCCTTCCGTATGTCGGTTCCCGCAGCTCGGATGCTCTGCGAATGCGAAGCTTCGACTTTCCATGACGTCACAACACCCCGACTACCCGTCGGCCACCGACCGTCTTCCTCCGCTTACTGTTTAATTTCGAAAGCTACAGCAACAGCTTTGCAAACGAGCCCATCGTTCGCGAATTCTGCATGCTTACCCGACCTCGGTAGCTGAGGGCCTATACGTGGCTCCATTGTTGAACGCCAGTTTGGGGGTTCGATTACGGGCTGCGTAGACTACGCTTATTTAAATAACACTTTATCATTCTTTAGTGTACTTGTAACGAGTGACTGTTTTAGTAAGCTATTTCTATTTATTGTTCGTTTTTTTATTAATTTCTGGTGTAATAACATAGGAGGCCCCGCCTGCGGTTTGTAACCTTGGGACCTCCTCCTGCATACCAATCTGCAGTGTATTACTTTTTTACAGAAAATAAATGCTGATTGATTGATTGATTGATTGATTGATTGATTGATTGATTGATTGATTGATTGATTGATTGATTGATTGATTGATTGATTGATTGATTGATGATTGGCGAAACGTAATAGCCATCACGCGTGAATTTCGCCGCGCCTTCAAATCCAAGAAACCTATGGAACTGTGGTACTAAGACATCGGCGAAGCGTGTGCGTTGGCCGATGTCTTTTAATATCCCAGTTCGCTCACATCAGTGCGTTAAGGCTCAATCTCATATGGCGAGTAGGTAAAGCCCCGCCACGGTTCACCTCCCCACCTTTCCTCCCTTACCCTTTCTTCTTCCTAACCCTATACTTCCCTATCTCCCTCAGCTTCCCTAATCGCAGTGATTAACGGCGCCTCCTGTCACGACGGGGTCGCCATCGAAGGCCATCAGCGACACTAAGGACAACAAATTACACGTCTGGGGCTCGAGGTGCCTGCGAAGCATTTTGATGGATGCAAGTCCCGTGAAGTCTTGATAGTTCCAAGGTGTGTACTTATCGGCGGCACACTCCATCGCCGGCACAGTATATAGACAGGGTTGAAGGCCGCAATTAATAACTCTACGCCTGTCAATCTCGTACGTGTTCCCGTTTTCGCGCAGTAACGTGGCGCCTCGCTCGTTGTTATAAGGATTAAATTGCACTATCTCGCTTCGTCACATTCCCGTTTCTTTATCTTTTTTTTTCCTAGAGTGTGTGTGTGTGTGTGGGGGGGGGGGGGGTGTCATTGAAAGCGACCACGATGGCGTGATACCATCGTCCGCGTCGTGTTTCAGGTATATCATATATATACATACGTGCATTATTCAATGTGGAAGCTATTATGCAGGTAAGAACACGAAAAGAAAATGAAAGCTTTATTTTGTATTTCCTGACATTTGTTTATTTACTTGTTTATTTATTTGACACTTGTTTCTTTATTTGGTGAATAGGAGTCTTCGTCGCCTATTCAAGACTCCATCCACCGAAAAGAGACAGCGAGGCATCGTGCGCCAATCGGCCGTCTGCTCCTGCTCTAATTCCTGCGTCCTCCCCGTGGTTCCGCCGACGTAGCATAAACAACAGTAATAATAACAATAGTATTATTATTATTAATGATGTCAAGAAGAAGAACAAACAAAATACATTGTGTCGTTTTACTCTGGTTAAGTATTAAGAAAGTGGTTCGCCAAAAACGTTGATAAACGTCAATAACAACAAACACTGAAGCACCTATGCTAGACGCGAGAGGACTGGAACGTGCATCAAAATTTTGCGCTGACGTTGTGTCATTCCGTAGAGAATTTTTTTTAAACTTTGGGTTCCCTGAACAGCGACGCCAGCCGCCATGAGCGAGGGACACGTAGAGCGCGTCCTCTCCTCCGTCTCCTCTCTCTCTCCCCTCCCAGGAAGCGCTGCGAGGAGGCAATGACAGAATCCTCGTCGAAGTTCGTCCATAAGTCGTTATCTTAGAAGGCCGTACAGTTCGGACTTTGGTAAGACACTCTTCGTTAGTACCACGTCTTCAACGCGCTCAGCCAACGTTGCACAAGAGCGGTCCGCACTCGTGCGAGACCTCAAGTAGTTTTGATATTCAAGTCTGTTCGCGGCCTCCTTCATCTACATAATTAAAAAAATCTCTGTTTACACTCATTTCTCCTCAGCAGCGATGTGTATCTCGTAAGTACTCTGCTTCAGTCCAATTCCTCTTCCCTTTTCGAGTGTAATAAATATCGCCTCATCTAGGCAAACACCGCTCGAGACATGCCCGTGCGCGCGAAGACGCAATCATGGCGGCAAATAGCCCACTGATTTAAGATTACTCCTTACAATAGCCAGGTTTTGCATAAACTCACATATATATTTGTGCCTGCGGCCAGTCAAGCTACGCTTTTGTAGCGTATGATATGTAGTCCTTTCCCGATTTTTGTTGTCGTGCAAGAGAAATGAAATGGTTTCGACGATTTTGTAGAAACACATCGAGCTGATAGCTCCAGCCCTCCTAATCACAATAGCAGCCCGGGCTATCCGGCGTCTACTCCTGTCGTATTCACAGTCACAAAACAGCAGCTGAAAACAGTGCCAAGACATGCTAATAAATGGCCAAAGCCGGTTAAAATGGATCCAGAATAGGAATGGTGAAAATAAATCCGACTAGTATAACAAAATAACAGATTCACATTAAAGGCATTCTTTGTACATGAGATCAAATTAGGCAGAAATAATACGAAAACGCAAACGGTAAACACAATAGAACCCCAAGTTAAACGCAGGAGAGTCGCTGCGGCCGAAGCAACTAATGTTTACATACCCCGATGAATTCCCATGAGACGTACAATAACGGTTCAAATAAGCTACATGGATCCATATTAGGATTGGTTAAGATAAACTAGATTATGAAAATAAAATAACAGAGACGGATTAAGGTTAAATAATTACGTAATGAGAACAAATAAAGAGAAAATAATTGCAAAACGCCGACTACAGAAACGCACGGGAAACACAGACGAATCACTGCTCCGCAATTCATATACAGCTTTCACTGCAGTGGAACTGACCCTTAACCTACATCGCTCAATAAGAATACCCGTAAAGGCCCCAGAGTAATGTTGCCAGCGCCTGTTTCATTTCTATGAAATCCACGAGGAGAAAAAGCTAAATATATCGGCACCGACATACCAGCTGAAGCGACAAGCCCACGCGCAAGTGCCGCCTTCCAACTCACCCGTAAAAAAGAAAACGAAACAAAACAAAGTTTTAGAGAATTATTAGTGACTTACACAAACTCAAACCATGTTACGCAAGAAATAAGCGCCTTATGAACAGAAGCTATCGCCTATAATGTACAAACTCGGTGTTTAAGTCCTAGTAGCTTACGTCATGTCAACGTTATTAACTGAAAAATTTGCAGTCATACTGGCTGACGCTATGTAAAACGAAGGCGCAGGATGTCTGCCCGAGCTGTCCACTCGACAGTGTCCTCCTCTTCCCACTCGCGTCTTCGCTTCCTGGTTTTCCACAGGCACGTCATGTCCACAGCAGTGGTACAGTGGTTATTGTGCCTCGATGCTGACCCGAACATCGCGGGCTTCATCCCGGCCGCGGCCTCGGCATTTTCGAGGGAGGCGAAGGTGATAGCGGTGCGTGTACTGCGCGTTATCAGTACGGGCTAAGGAAACCCAAGTGGTCGTAATTTCCGGAGCCCTCGTCCACGGCGTACCTGATACAATCATATCGCGGTTTTGGCGCGTAGAACCTAATCAATTATTCATGCATGCACGTATTCTAGTCACGCACGAGCATGGCACTGTGGTGCTGCGGGTCTGGAGACAGCCCGTGTCGCAGGGTTGCCATGGGCACGGGGGAAGAGCGCTCGGTTGCGGCCCCACGGGGGCCCGGGTTCGATTCCCACTCAGAACGACGAACTCTCTTTTCTGATGGTTTCTGGGGTTTAACGTCCTCAAAACCGCGATTTGATTATGAGAGACGCCGTAGTGGAAGGCTCGGGAAATTTCGACCACCCGGGATTTATTAACGTGCACTGACATCGCACAGTACACGGGCCTCAACATTTCGCCTCCATCGAAATGCCGCAGCCGCGTGCCATAGCCACTAGATCACCGTTGCGAAGCACGAACTTTCTTTTCAAAACCGTTAACTGGTTGTTTTCCTGGAAGTACCCGAGAAATGTTACGTAATTCTGAGCTGCGCATGGCATACTATTTGAAGCATTCGTGCCAGTGCCGACAAATAGGATGCTTGCCTTGATAAACTGTACGTGCTGCATTGGACTAATGTGAATCCACCAAACTATGGTACCACGCCGTGCCGAAAGCAGCAAGATGCTTCCTTTGCGCTATGAGGAGGAGGATGAATAAACTTTATTTAATGTCCTGTACATGGCTGAAGAGCCCGCCTAACTACTCCCACGTTGGAACCGGGAAGTCAAGCCTCCTGGCCCTATCATTCGCGCACTGCACACATTAACGGCGACGCCACGTCTGCCGCATATACCCAGTCTGCCGCTGCAGAGGGTCCCCGATTGTTTGGTTTGTGCCCAAGTTTCTTCCCACACTTCAACAATCTTCTTCCCTCCTTCCCCCTTTACTTCCTCCTGCGCGGAAGATAGCCAACTCAGAACCGCCTCTGCTTCCTTCTTGCGTTTTATAAGCGTCTTCCCATTTCGTGCCATGTCAGAAAGAAGAGAAAAGAAACGTAGTGACAAACATAACAAACCAAGATGAAAACGAGGCATAACAGCAAATAACTAACAGAAGCAACGCGAGTAACAACGGCAGCAGCAAACAAGTGACGTGCAGTATACATAGCGGCTGGCGGAGCGAAGGATCCCGCATCACATCACTGTCTGGCCGGGTGTGACCGAGTGGGCCCCGGGGCACCGATCCGCTGACGGTGCCGTCAGCGCCCCTGATTTATGGCCGCGGCTTATAGGCAAGCTTCGCCAACAGCAAATCAATGCAAAAGTGTCGCGGGGTGAGTACCGGCTGTCGGCGAGGGCACCTCTTTCTAACGACAGTGCCCTCCTAATAACCACGTTAACTAGATGAGGGGATAACTGTTTGGAACAGTGTATAGGCTCACAGTCTCTAATAAAGATTGCGACTTTTGTATACAGACAGCACGACATTTTTTTTAAGTATCGTGAGGAGAGAGAGAGACAGAGATAAAGGCAACGAGGTTGTAGAAACTTGTGATTAACTACCCTACTGGTCGCGCAATCGAATCCCGGCCGCGGCGGCTCCATTTCGATGGAGGCGAGATGTTGGGGTCCGTGTGCTGCGCGATGACAGTGCGCGTTAAATGACCGCAAGTCGCGGAAATTTCCGGAGCCCTTCACTACGGTTCCTGGCATAATCATATCGTGGTTTTGGGAAGTTAAACCCCAGAAATCAGTCATCATCACCAGCTGCCCTACTCATGAATAAGGCAACTGAAGGGTGGACGAAAGACAGGAAGCAGACGTGCAAAGAAAGAATAGGAGATGCAGTAAGAACGACAATCTCTGAAAGATGCAGTAAGGCAAGTATGCGCCAAGCTTCGATTTCCCCGTTTTCTTTACAGGCAAGGGCTACTGATCTCTTTTATTATTGTAAATTATCTTTAATATAATTTGGTGCCCGGTCCTCTGATTAAGTGAATCGGAAGTGCCACCCATGAAACGATAGAACCGCTCAGTACTCAAGTGGCGTCTTCCTTCGGGAGTTCTTTCGGTCGTCTCCGCCATTGCACTGCGTCGAGAAAGTCGCCTGCCGATGTGAGAGCCCGCCTATAACTAGGGAGCTGTGACGTCATTTGAAGTAGCTTCCTTCCTTCTTTTATCGCTTTCTATATTGTCCTTCGCATAAACCCTATCACACAGCAGTGTGGTCAGTGGGTCAAAGGAAAGAGCTGATCTGCTTTTCGTTTCCGAGTGACAACAACTCCTTGACTATGCTGCGAACATCGCAGTGCACGGACTAAGCTCGACTGCAACAGCTCTGCTGTAAAAATTATATGCCTGGAACACGCAACAGAAGACACATTCTGCGTCAAAGCATCATAGCGGACGCAGCCTCGTCGCATACTAACGAGAGATTTAAAAACAATCACAGAAGCGACGTGATGAGTGATAAAAAAAATGGGAGCCGGTGTTATCCATGGAGCGAATTAATTATATGTCACTGTGTTCACTCGAGATTAAATAACGCAAAATAAAATTATTAAGCAGGACATCAGCGTTTCCGGGGCTAAATTTATTCACGTCGATAGATGACTCGCTTCTTATAAAACCAGAGAGGACAGAAGAAGAGATCCTTCCGGCTCTTTGTGATCTTGCCATTGTTCCGTGCCAAGATCTCGAGTATCTTCCAAGAAGCGTGCAACGAGCGTAAAAATACCCATGCTTTCATATCACGTAACATGTTTTGCATTGTTTTGTCCTTTCCATTTATATAAGTCACGCTAACACCTCTCACCCAACTGTCCCCACCCCCTCCTTTTCTGTTGTTGTTTTTGTTCGCACGTGCCGCTCTTCTCCTCCTCTCCTTCAGTTGACCGGGGAAGAGCGTGCAATGGCGTACATAAACGAACGCTAGAGAAGGCAGTCGCCGCTCTGACGAAGACAAGTCCACTTGTCGAAACGCTGGCTCCTGCGACATTGCCTGTTGTACATAGTTTTTGGCGATCTCTTCATTGATTCGAGCCTCCATCTTCCCGTGAGCCTTCTCTTCATGTTTTTTATAGTTATTGTTAACTGTTATGTAATTTAACTTCCCCATGGTCATCTGAGAGTACGGATGGGAAGTGTAGCACCAAAAATCGAGACTCACTCAGCACTCATACCACAGAAGAGACAAAAAGAAGCAAGCGACGTCGCGCGTTTTTGCAGGAGAACGAAGATGAAGAAACGTCGGCCAGCTGCGACACGGAATGCCTGCCATTCTAACTTCAACCCCGTTTTCAAGGTCACTTAGAGCGCGTCTTCTCACCGTCGCCAAGCGCTGTAAGCTCGCTGCCAGGACAGATGTCAGCAGGCCCAGAGAGTGGTGCCATAGGTCACGACGTGAAAACAAGGCAGTGAACGACGTTACGGGAAAGTTGGGAAATAACTCCGTGACGTCAACGAGGAAAGGGGAGACGCTGACGGGAGAGAAGGAGAAAGTAGGAATGGGGAAGGTGATACATTCCCAGGAACATTTGTTGTTGTGAGGCATAAAAAAAATAATAAAGCCTCAGCCCGCACCATAAAAATATAGCAGGCGTAGATTCCCAGGGACAGTAAGAGAGCAGGAAAGAGGGAGGGAAGGGAAAGAGAGAGGGAAAATGGGACAGCCCTGTTTGCGAAAACGGAAATGAGAATGCCGCCGGCGGTGAAGACCTGTCAGGAAGGGGGTCGAAGAGAGACGACTACCCTTGGAAAGCGACGGCACGTAATAAAATATTCAACGTGTACGGGCAGTACAAAAGGGCAACGCAGACGTTCCAGTCGACTACGTAGAAGGCGACAGGGGGAACGCTAAACGACTTTTGAATATCGCTTCCTTCCACGCGACCGTCTTCGGTTTGTCTTTACTATGTGTGTCGGTTGCCGGGACATCCCAGAAGCAAAGCAGGAAGAAAACAGTGCTGGCGTCGTGTATCTCTCACGCTGCCGACCACGTATTAAATTTTCGTTTGCTCGCTGCATGTGTCTGTTTTGCGTTACGTGCAAGATGGTTTGTGCAAAGACAACGAGAATCGGGTGGACGTGAGAGGGCGAGCCGCGTACATCATTAGCACGACGTCGAAGCGTTAGAAAGACAAGGCAAGGTGTAAAATGAAACTGCAAGGTCACGAAAAAGAGTATGACTGTTGTGCGAAACGCATATGTGCGCCTGACGTTTTTCTCTCTTCATTTCATCGATTTGCCAACGCATTTGTCCTTTTAACTTTCTACAGTAAGAACATTCGGGATTTCTCACATGCGATTTCTTTACGACAGCGGTTTCACGGGAGTAACAAGGAAAATGTTTGTGCGGTTTTTTTTTTCCGGCTGGCAATAATTTGTTGCTAATTTGTTCACTTGTGTTGCTTGCTCGTAAATTTGTATGTTGCTTTGTTCGTGCGCAGCACGACTGTCCTAGTTATATGTTGTTCGCTTTAAAGATGGAGTAGTTGGCACCACTCATTGTGCTAACCTCTCTTATAGTTAATTCGCTCTGAATGATAGGGTATGTTTCGATCGCTATTTACACGCTTTTGTGCGGGTGCAAAGAAAGCTTTCGTCTCACTTTTTTTTTATAAATGATCTGTAAGGAATTTACTTTCATCCACAGATATAAGTTATCAAACACGGTGTTAGCTAGTCTTGATAAAGTATCAGTAGTACAAGACTGGAGGAAAAGACTTGCATCATCTGCGTATATTACATAGCGTGGTAACTTGCTGATGTTTGTTAAATCATTTATACAAATGTTGAACAGGACAGACCCTAGTATGCTCCCTTGTGGAAGATCAGCTTCAAGTTTAGCTGGTCTGAGTATTTTCTCGAGAAACAAACGCATTGTTTCCTGTTCATTAGGCAAGACCTGATAAGGTCCAGGGGTAACCCACGGAATCCACAATGTTCGAGCTCCTTTCAGCAAGGCTAGCGTGATTTATCCTGTGAAAGGCTTTTAAAAATCGATAAATGTTTTTCTTTTTCCTGGAAACCGTTCGAGATTCAATCCTTCTGTGTTAAAAGTACTAATTCTACTGATCTGCCTTAACGAAACCCGAATTTATGCAGAGATAAAATAAAAATAAATCCTTTCAAGTCGTGAAGGTCAAGCGCTCCGCTATGCACGTATGACGCATATAGCAGTTCGTGTCATAAGAAAGAAAGAACCGATACTACACTCACCGCCGCAAACATCACGCGTGATGTAAATACATTCAGCGCACCTAGCAGCCCTCCAGGCTCGTTCACAGATTCTTCTAGTAAATGGCCGACTTCGCAAGCTGTTAAAACGGCTATGCATTGCGTGCAAGTTCGTTTGCTTGTGCGGAATACTCCCGACTCTTGTCACATTTAACCTTGTTCCTTTTCAATTTTGTAACCGCAGAGTAATATTTGCTCACGACTGCGCTGAAACTAATAATCATATAAGGACACCCTGCACGCAGGCTGTACACAGTGAAAAAAAAATCTTGCGAGCAATTCGAGCGTTACGAAATCTTTGCGAGCGTTCACGCAGAAAATCGGAACGGGTGCAATGAGAGGAAGCAAAATAGAAAGTGTACGCTGCGGCGCAGCTGTCACACTTGTTCCTGAGAAAGTCACTTTCCCAAGAGCCAAGAAATCGAAACGGAATGTCGCAAGAACGACATCGAACAGTCAGAAGAGGAGAGATGCGCCTATAGCCTGGTTGAAATTTATCGAACGTGCTGCATTACACGAAACCATTTTCTTCGTCTTCACGCTGTGTAAAGAAATCGCAGGCTTACGTACGTACGTACGTACGTACGTACATACATACATACATACATACATACATACATACATACATACATACATACATACATACATACATACATACATACATACATACATACATACATCACAAAAAGTGGTCAGCTTGCACTAAGTAGTGCAAGGCTGGACTGTGCGAAATCTCGTGACCAACCTAGCCTCTTCAGGTTTTGCAAGCTTCACCAAAGCCACGTGATTTGTCACGTGACTAGCTGTCACCGCACGTTACGTGATTTGGATCACGTGTCTACGTTCAAATTCGCTTCGCGAGCACGGTGCGGTTGGTGACGTCTTCCTGCTTTCCTTTCCTCTCCCTCACGTCATTCATCTTCACCCTCGCCTTCTTTCCCCACCCCTTGTTATACTGTGCTGTACATGCCTACACCATGCTTCAATTTCTCCCCTCTTCCCTAACCTCACTTCCCCTATCCACTCCCGTGTTATACTATACTGTACAAGGCTATTCCACGTTTCTCCCTATCCCATCCTCCCTTCTTTCCCCCTCGCCCTCTTTTCCCTGCCCTTTGATATGTTTACTAGACAATGCTATGCTATGGTCTTTCCCCTCCTTCTCGCCCTTTCCCACTCCCTCACTATAATATACAAGGCTATGCGCGATGAAACGCCTCTGCCTTTATGCTGTAGTGTGGTCGGGGCATAAGCCCAAATTTAAAGCTTTTCCTAAAATTAAAGCCTTTTCTAAAATGAAAGTTTTTTCTCTATTTCGGTGCATGACCCCAAGCACGCGCGCAGCTGCCGTGCTTTTCATAGAAGTGCATGCGTACTTATTTCATGATGATGATACTTTTATCCGACGGAGCACACGTTAACGGAGCGCTTAAACAGCTCCGTTAACTTAAAGAGCGTAGCTGTGATCACCACGCTACGGGAAGGGGACGTGCACGGAACGACTCTGTACGGCTGGAGCAGGAGCTAAGCTTCGGAAGTTTCCCTAAGCTTCCCTATGACGCCGTACTAACTATGGCAAACAAAAAATTAAGCTATCAGGTAACTACGGCTATTAGTAAAACGTCTCTAACTGTTGAGTTTGGTGTTTCATTGAAAATCTTTAAAAAGGAAACAAATGAATATTTAATAGCTTCTGGATTTTGTTGTGTGTAACACCGTTTTTCACTTGTAACATGTGACACATGCAAGTGCGGATAATTTTGCATTTATATTGCTACTTTATTTATATTGTTGTTTATACTGTTTATAATGTTATATTGTTTATATTACTTTATATTGTTACTTTATTGTTATAGTGTGTGTGTGTGTGTGTGTGTGTGTGTGTGTGTGTGTGTGTGTGTGTGTGTGTGTGTGTGTGTGTGTGTGTGTGTGTGTGTGTGTGTGTGTGTGTGTGTGTGTGTGTGTGTGTGTGTGTGTGTGTGTGTGTGTGTGTGTGTGTGTGTGTGTCTATGCCAGACTACAGGGGAGCCGAGGCCTTCGTCAGGCATTATAGCCTTTAGCCCCGGCTTCCTCCTTTTGTAAGAACGGAAATAAGGTTCACTTCACTTCGGAATCAGCCGTGCATAGAGCGAACCCCTTCAATAGAGACATCGACAAACGACGGACGAGAACAGGCAGATATACCGAGAACACCCAAGATTTCTACGCGACATCTAGTCTAACAGCAACCTCAGATATGTCTGCAGTTTTGGGCAGCAGACGTTGTACCGGTGAGCAGTCATAAATTTAGAGATGTGATTCACGTTCTGAACCCAGATTATCATGACTTACTCTACGTATATGCGTGCCGTGACGTCGCACAAAACTGTTGTCCACACGTAATGAACAGACTTTAATTGTAACTACAAGCTACGATGGTATTATTCAGGTGCAATCACCTTCGAAGCATCTGGCAACATACGAGTGGCTTTCTAGTTACCTAGTTAAAAGCACTAAACGCCTACGGCTAGTGAATGTCGAGTTTACTAGCTTCTAAAATCGTGGCTATAGTTAGACGCATTGAGAAACGTGTCTGGCTATATTAAATGCAGCCTTTACTAGCTTCCAAAATCGTCTGGCTAGTAGAAGGCAACTGTGAAGGTATTAATGTACCCGAGTAGTTAGCAAATAAACGCATTCACTTGCTATTTGCTAAGTTCATGTTTAAGAGTGTACCTTCTAGCGCACAACAGAAGAGTGGTGTACTCCGCAAATAAACAAACCTGAAGGTTCTTCTTGTCAGAGCGAGAACGAACACCACTAAATGTAAGCCAGGATGCCGCCTTTGCGGAAAAGCTCCTTTTAAGGTATGCCCACAGGTATGGTGACAGCCAGCGAATCAAAATCGGGCTCTTCAGATTACAAATTCTAAATCACCCGAATCCTTACCTGTCACTCGAGAAATGTCATTTATATGCTGCATTGCAACGTCTGCGGACAGTAACACTTTGTCCAAACGGACACGGCATTTCGCTTGCGATTCCACGATTACCGGTACCATGCCGCTTCGCTGCCCAACTTGCCGCTGTCAAGACGCGGTCACCTGCCAAATCATAGCTTTGAGAAGATTGGGGTAACTATTTTGTAGTCCGGCTTCCAAAACGCCCACGAGCGCTGACACCGCGAGGCATATTTTTTTAATGTTAAATTTCACACACTAGAATCCGGCATAAATGAGGACCCCGACCGACTCTCCTGCCTCCGAGAAATAAGCTAGTAAAAACGTCCCGTCTAAAGGTAACCAGCGGCTGGGACCATGCCCGTTTGAAAGGTCTGAGTGTGTTGGCGATTTAGGGCCGAAACTGCGAGCGAAGAACACAAAAAATTCACAGCATATCCACGGAGTGAATGATGATGAGTGGGCGAAGCTCCGGAGGTTCATCGTAGATCGGGCCCAGTTCCGGATTAAATTAGTTAACGCGCACGCTACGAATCCTTATGGTTCAACTACGCACAAGTGAAATCTTCCACCGGCACTTCATGGCAAGTCAAGATCCAGTGCCTATATATATATATATATATATATATATATATATATATATATGGGTGGCCGGTGAACGGTTCTCCAGCGCGAGCAGTCGGTATTTTTCAATCAAGAAATTCGCTAGAACACGCTGCCTATGCCAACGTGCCTGCGCCAATCTATCGTCGCACTGCCGGGGATGTAACGGCACGCGCACGTTGGACGAATGCGAGATTCTGTACAGGCACAAAAATGAAGAAACGCGTTTAATGGCCGAGGCCTGGCATACAGCGCGTGCGTGAGTCAGCCGTCGATTAGCTTAAACCAGCGCCTCCTCTGCTTAAACAGAAAAGAGACAGATTGTCTTAACAGTTGTCTCTTGTGTACAGACCGGCACGTTTAACCGTTTGACAGGTGGTCCTACCATTCCTGAACATGCGTAGATAAGTTGTGTGTCTTCTTTCTTTCATCGCATCAATCATTTCATTGAAGGTAACGCGCTACTACAACGGACGGACAGACCCATACCTTAAGGAGCTTCGACCCTAAAAAGAAAAAAGAAAGTTACAAAGAAGCCGCCGACGCCGCTTCTCGACGTCCGTCTAAAGCGCAACTTACAAAAAGGAAGACGTAGCCACTGCCTGCCACGCAGCACTCAAGCCAAACACGTGTGGAATCATTTGCTGGCGCCGTCATGTACACGTGTACGACCATACCTAAGGACGCCCGGGCACAGAATCGAAGTAGTATTAGTGATTTTTGGAGTCGGGGAAAGACGCTATATTCTGCAGCCCGGCTAAGCGTCTGGGGAAGGGCAAGTGGGAAACTAAAGTGTATAGAAGTAACAAGAGGCCACGTTAATTCACGAGACTGGAGATTACGCAGAGCTCCGACCGCCAGGTCAAGATACCACTCCCCCCATTAGAAGAACTGGTGGGTGCCCGGCCGAAGTGAGAATCGAACCTACTACATCCGGCACGAATCGTCGACCGGCCGCTCGCTCTTGCCAAGCAAGTTCGAGGGCGAGATGGTATACACCACCAAAAGGAACGCAGGGTGATTGCAAAAAACATAAGGACACTGAGGAAGAGAGGCCCCATCTCGAGATGTCGGTTCACTAACTAAACAACTTGTTTTCTGACATCTCCACTGTGATTTCATTTCCTTAATCAAAGAAAACTAAACTGTGTGTGTGTGTGTGTGTGTGTGTGTGTGTGTGTGTGTGTGTGTGTGTGTGTGTGTGTGTGTGTGCGTGCGTGCGTGCGTGCGTGCGTGCGTGCGTGCGTGCGTGCGTGCGTGCGCTCAGTCTCCCCATGTGCGCATAGTAGGCTAAGTGCGCTTTACGGTCATTCAACACTACCAGCGTACCACCTCCGATAAATAAAGGCAATGCACCTTCTACCGGACCACTGCACGATTGTAACACGTAGGGCGAGTCATTCCACAGTACTAAATCCGTACACTGCGAGCCACGTTACATTGCCTTCCATTACAGCTTATACGTATAGGCGCATGCACAATCGATCTGAATTTATATGCGCTAATTAGAGCACGTGCTCCTGCTAATGGGTGTTTGATTAATTACGAGGTGGCGAGAGAACGTGGAGTTGGCGCGCACAAACACCACGCATCGTTTGCTCGACCACTCGAACACTATGCAGGAGTGTAACGCCCATAAAAAGGCGGTGCCCTTAGAGAACGCCTCTGCAGCTGTCCTCGTAGCAGACGGGTGTAGAGGGCACACGTGCCAATAACTTGTACTCGAGAAGAAAGGAAGTGATTAACGTCAACTAACGACGCTGATGATGCAGCAAAGTGGAAAATGATGATCGTCCAATCAGCGTCCGGCTGTGTTAACTCGGCGAATCGTAGTTCCCTAATTTGCTGCTGTCACTGACAGCATCACCTCCAGCGCTAGGATGACCGTTAGAACAGCTTTAGAACATGAGGAAATAAAGTCCCTTTCCAATGCTCCCACTGGTTTCTATTCGTCCTTCACCATGCACGAAGTGCTCGCGGGTACATTTAGTTGTTGCTGTATGTCCAGAAGCAGTCACGAAGACGGTCATGCTGTCAAACGTTTCTTCTTTCGTTTTAGATGCGAAGTAGCTTTTGGTCGGGGGCTATGTTACTCCCTCCCTCCATCCATCCATCTGCCGTGTGGCGTCCACACCCGCACTGCGCATGCGCATCTCCCTCCCCCTCCTCTCCTTGCCTTATCTCCTCTCCTCTCCGAACGGCGCACGTTGACTGTGGAAACGCTCTTTCTTCGATGAACGCTTTACCAGCTCGCAAGGAACGAGAACGGGCCCTCGCACGCGAGAGACAACGCTGACGCAGGCAGCCTCTGCTAGCGTCAAACCGATGCAAACGCGGTGTGCACCCGCCGTGCTGCTTCGCATCCCCTCATGGTCCCCTTTAGCGGGAGATGGTGTAATTTTTTTTTTGATGATGTCCTCGAAATCGCGCATTGCGCACACTTCCGCCGACAACGATGTCTCTCCCCGCATGACTACATAAGTCACAGCCATAATCGATCGGGAGAGATGAATCACAAGTTTAAGGAAGTGTTCGTGGACGTATATATGAGCACGCTGTTACCGGTATACCGGTATCAGCGCTTTTTAACGCGCGCACAGTACCTCCAACGCAAATGAGAGTCACGAACAAAGATGACACAGACAACGAATACACACTGAACATGACGGTGAAGTGTGAATGTCCTGCTCATAATCCCTTTAGGCTTTCCAGCTACTGAGACAAGACATCAAGTATGAGGCCGTGTCTTGCAGCGCTGGCCTACGACTTAAAGGAGTACTGACACGATTTTGCGGCGGCTCAAAATGTGCATTTTTCGTTTTCTAGCCATGTATTGTTAACGCCCTCCGCACACGGAAGCCAGGAAACACGTACAAAATATTTTAGTTTGGTTTTAAAGTTTTCGTCGCCCGGCACTGCAAGCCAGCCCCAGCGCAATGGACACTACGATGACGTATGAGCTCAGTGTATTAAAAATAGCCGAAATCGCTCTCAGAGTCACTGGACGATCGTGAAATTGTCGTTGTTTGCGTGCCCCACGTGTAATTGACCACAGACGATAGAGTTGCAGCGACGCTATCACGAATTTCTATCCCTACGTGACTCAGACGTCGTCCGAGTATATTGATACGTCACCAGGAAACCGCCCCCTCGAAACCGAAACCGAAAGTGGGTATTTAAGGGAGTCGTATTAAAGATATATTCATTGCGTTGCGAGGCGCCGTGATACTCTTTTTGGGGTTCTCCACGTCAGTGCTTTCATTTACAGCAATAATACGAGGATGTCAAAAATATGTGTCAGTACTCCTTTAAATACTTTAAAGGGAGAGTAAAGAGAAGCGATGAATCGGTTTAGGCCGATAGACGAATAACTGAGAACTCTGTTGCCATTGATTTGGCCGTCATAAGCTCAGTATTAAAAGAGAATACGAAGGTTAAAGTTTCATTCCTGAACTTCCCGCCCAAGCCTACAGGAACCCGATCGTAAGCATCACGTCACGGATTTCAAAGTATTTTCTTCGTCTTACGGTCACTTCGGCTCAAAGGAATTTGATGAAACTCGCTGCGTTAAGTCCATGGCGCCCTATACAACGCAACATGACTCATTTTTAGCGGAAAATAATTTTGTGCGCCATAGCAGGCACCTTCAATGTCTATGACGTCACAGCGAGCTTGCGTGCGAACGTGAAGGCGGCATCACCACCTGTTTTTCTTTTCTTCTGTTTGTGCATTTTCCTCGCTAACTAAACGTTCTTTCGTGGCAATAGTGGTGCCGCTGGTATTGTGATAGGGTCATTTAGTAATACGCGAAAAATCGCTTTGCTGTTTAATGTCCCCTTATCACTTTCAACTAACAGTTACGACAAGCAAGCAAACGCACGGAGAGCCAAGGACCGGAACAGATACTTATTAACATAAAACGCACTTGTATCAGGCGGACGCACCAAACGGTGCCAAGATCTAGAGACTCACCTACCGTTTACGCTCTATAGTGCAGAAACCAAGGTCATTTAGAGAGGGGAATGCCGGAAAAACAGTGGGACAATGAACGCGATAAAACAAACACAACACAAGCAACAGCGACCAAATAACCTGTATAGACGAACAACCGCGTTTCACTGTCGCGGTCGCAATGAATCTCAATTGTAAACAAGGGGCGCGACGCCAGGAAAACCGAACCGCACTCTGTCTTGATTACTCGGGCAATTTAAGTACAGAGCCGACTCGGTGTGGCAGGAGAAGCGACGGCAGAAGTCGTGAGGCTGCCACCAAGTCTAAGCCCCCCGCGCAGCAAGCTTCGGAAGGAGTCAGTGGAAGGGCTCTAACGTCTTCAGCTGTACAACGAACTAGGCGACGGGTTCTTAGTGATGATGAAGAGGGAGTCTTCTTTAAAACCTAATCTCACTCGCCGAGTTTGTGTTGTATTGCCCCGCGTTTAATGCACAAAGAATTTTCAAGACCGATTCGGGAAAACGGAAGTTATTCAACTTGCACATTCAAAATAAAAGCAGGCGACAGATATCGGCTTCCAACATAGCATTTCACTCACCCAGAGATAAAGGAAGCGCGGGCGGATGCCGCACTTCGAGCTTCGCATATAATGACAGCTATGTATGGTATGTTTCAGAAGTTCCGTGCAGCACTGTGTAAGCTACAAGCCTCTTCGGCCAATGCGGAGGGCGAACACACGTTAACCGTGTCCTTCCGCAGCTTGCTATCTGCCAATGGCGAGCGCTGCCGCGGCAGCTGCAGCCTTGGAAGGAGGATGAAGCGGGGCCACTATTGGCAGTAGCGGATCGCAGGTGTGTTTGTCCAAACAATGGCGTTTCGCATCGCTTGGGAAGAATTCTGCGCTCGGTGGCGGCGTACCCTTGGCTCTGCTGCACGGAACTAGTCAAACAGTATAACAGAGGGTCGAGGGCAAAATTGGGTCTTCTTTTCCCTCCCGTATTACCCAGGTACAAGGTGAAAGGTCGAAGTAAGGATTTTATTAATAAACCTACCTTATCCGTATCACTTGTTTCCCTTACGTCCCCTGTGAACAAATTTGTCCAGCATCTACACGCAAAACTTATGATAATCTTTCGCAGTGATTACAATTTTTGTCCTCTTGACGCACCTTAATGGCACAGAGCGGATAAGGATAAGGTAGCTTTATGAATACGGACCTTAGAACAGCTTCATTGTTCAAATCAACTCCCCCACGCATTGGTCGTCTGCAGAAGCAGCACAGTTTCATAAAAGCAAGAAAAACAACGCCTAAAGAACTCTCGATCGGACGGTAAAAAGCGAAGGAAAGGAGACGAACAGACAGTTCAGAAACAGGCTTAATGCCAAGTGGTGTGAATGTATACCGCACGCATACTGCGTGCGTGTCGTGCTGGTGACAGCACCGCGGCGCCGGTTGACTGTAATGATGAGGGAAAAAAAAAACTTTTTTTTTACTGAACCTCCTCCAAGGCATGAACCGAATGGACGTGGGTCCCCCCACTTCGCAGCAACCCGCTGGAGTAAGGCCTTTGCGTGATACTGTCGCACGATATCGACATCTACGCGCATACAGTCGCGATTGAAAAGGTCACACCGTCATTTCAATGCAAGCGTGGGCGAATTGCGTGCCGCATGAAGCCACAACAGAATAAAAATGGACGCTAGAATTTTTCTTCTTATCGCGCCCTTTGCTTTATACTTACAGGCAGGCTGTCGGTCGAAAACTTCTAATTTGAGATTCGTTTCAACCTCCATTTCACAGCGTCACGCAGGCCTACAGCCGGCTTCATTACGACCGTTGCAAATGAAAACCAGGCTCGCCTTACTCGCACCGCAAAGAAGCACAATCTGTGCGGTGCAATTTCGTTTCGAAACCCGCGGGCGACATGAACGGGTGTATAGAATTTCCTTTCAAGGCCATGTGCTCACGCAGCGCCGACTGTTTCGTGTCATGCCGTGCTTCGAGCTCTACCTTGTAACGCGTAACGCCCTGAATTTGTAAGGCCTGAAGCGACAATCCAGGCGGTGGTTCGATTTGCTTCGTCGTCGTATGGTAGTAATGACCTTGTAGAAGAAATACGTGAATTGACGAACCAGTGGCCTATAAATATAGTTCGACCTACCTTACAAGCAGAAGGTGGCTAGACGCAGAGGTTGTCCTTCAACGAATGTCGTTTGTTATACATTTGCTTCTTTGCAACGATATGAGGTGATGCGATACAGCAATGTCAGGATGCGACTGGGGCCTACTTGTGCGTGAAAGTCGAAGCCTTCTTCATTTACACTTTGACGTTCATTCTCGCAAATCTGGCGCTCGTGAATACCCAGATGGTGCTGGCTATTTGTACCACTAACTAATGGGCTAATAAAGGAAAATATGTGCGTGAGGCCTTCATCCGCGCGCTAGCTGGACCAGGACTGACGTCAGAAGCCGGCACAAGCTGGCAGACGAAGGAGATGACGGCGTGAAGCAGGATGTTTATTGTGACGAAGAAGTGAGAACGTGCGGGCCGTCGTCCCAGGCGAGTGGTTTTTTATCAATTGCTTCAGCCAAGCTCGGAGTCTGCTTGGGCCGCTGGAACTCACTGCCGGGCACGGTTCACGCGAACTGGCAGCGGCTACAGATACGGACTTGGGGCATTTCCGAAAGGCTCGTTCGGTAATACGTTTCCCTAATTGCGTGCACTGCATGCGAGAGCTCGGGGCCTTTGCGGTTCGGACGTGCAGTAACGAAACCAGGCCACCCCCTTACGAGAAGGTAGAAGGCTTTTCACTCACTGTATGCGCCACTACACAATTGTTGTGAAGCTTTCACGTATGCAGCGATGAGATATGGAAGAGACCACGCTTCCATTTCTATCAAATTTGCAACAGGTTTCAGTTTCTCTGTTTATTGCTTTTGGCTGGTGGCACCATCTGCCCTAGTCAAATGAGCAGATGAGACCAAGAAGACTGCACGAATAACGAGGCCGCACTTAGCGAGGGACAGGTTCAATCGGAGATATTAGAGAGGCTTTTGCCCTGCAGTGGGCCTAGACAGGCTGAAGGTGCACGACGATGACAGAAGGGAATCGAAGCTGTCGATACGCTGCATGTATGCATGCGAGAGAAGTGTCCAAACAGTTCGGTCACCCGCAGTCAATCCTATCGCACGGAGATGCGGAACAAGCCACAGCACCTGCTCCTACCTGTTCCCACGAGATACCGATAGCTGTGGTTAGGCGATTCCTGACTGATGAGCTGATCGCGGGATCAGAATGTCGTTTTCGTTTTCAAGTTGTGAATGAAGGTGCGAAGCGACTAAACGGTGACTTGCTGCGCGTTGAGTTTTGAGCAGAGCCGCACTGGTGATTATAAGTGCCAAGCTGATTACCCGCATGGCCAAATTCCTGACTAAGCGGGCCAGTCCGCAAGAGAAAGAAACAAAGGAGAGCGTAAAGGCAGGGAAGTTGACTAGAAAGAAAAATGCGATGAGCTGCAATGAACTATACAACAGAAGAGGAGGTGGTCCAGAGAGAGAGAGAGAGCTCATCGATGTTCAGGGCACACTGTCAGTCTGTAGGTACTGCTCAGTTGCAGCGTTTTCATAGACAACAGACTAGGAGAGGCGGCTAGTGTGGCCTGCGTTGCTGTCTGTTGTACTGCCTGACATTTATTTAGCTTCACACATCTCCATGCACATGGCTGTGGTATAGCCTCTTACGTGCCATTCCTGAACGTCGGAAACTGCTCCACAACTGGACATGGCGTACTAAAACGAGGCTTAAGAGCAGTGAAAGCACCATTTACTGCTTCTAAAGAACTGCACAACATTCGCGAAAGGACATGGCAGAATATTGATTAATCCAAAGCTTAGGAGAAAACGTAGAAAGCTCTCTAAATTACATCGCGAAAATCAATACACGCTTTAAAAATCTTAACAACGAAAATAGAGAAATAGAAAACAGAAGGTTACTTGTCAGGGAAAAAGACTATGAAAAAATATAGTAGAACTACGGCCGCATGTTCTAGCGAGGACGAACAAACAAACCCTCGACTTGAGCAGCCTTCGTTTACAAACACGCGCGCGCGCACTATCCGGATCAAGTAAGCCACGCCGTGTTCTCAAGAGCACGAATTAAAACAGCCAGAACTACAAGTTCCGGCCCACTCAGGCATCATAAAAACAGGAAACACAAGAACAAACGACCTCACGAGACCACAAACACCACGTACTGTATATACCATCGATGAAATCCTTCGGCCGTTCTCAACAAGGCTTCATCCTCCAATCTTTACGAACGCCGTTTTTGTAAACGAGAACTCATTTAACGAGTGCCCAATCGCACGGATACTTAAAGGATACCTTTTTTTAACAGCCTAGCTGTTTGAGCTCGGGAAAACTCTGTCGTGCAACGCTAAAATCCTCCGGGTAAGTGGCACAGGAAGCGGGGATGTGTCAAGCAGCTCTTAACATAGCATAGCCATGAATAGTATAGTTTATCAAGGGGATGGGAAAAACAAGTGAGTGAGGAAAACTGATGTAGTGAGGAGGAAGAAGGAAAAGAGGAAAAGTAGGAGGTAAGAGCGGAAACAATAGCCTACCTATGTAGAGTATACAGTGGAATCACGTTGATACCTATCCTAACGGGAACCTGATAATAGTTCGTATTATTCGAAAACTGCCTCAACTTCGTGAAAATACATCGCACATATGGGGTGCTGACGGAGAGCAAATGCGTCTTTCGCCGAAAAACGTATTAAACGGGATCGTATAAACGAGGTTTTACTGTAGTATGGCAAGTTGTGGGAGTGAGAGGTAAAGGTGAGGAGAATGAAAGGAAAGGGTGCAATACAGAAGGAGATAAAGAAAGATGACAAAGAAGAACATGTAGAAAAGGATAAAGAAGGAAACAAGAAAGGAGGAGAGGGAAGTTGAAGATTCAAGAGGAGTGAGCTAAGCTTGACTAGTAGTTAAGGATAGCTCAGCCCCTTCAGACTTGGCACCACTGGTGTCAAGCTGCCGCAATTTTTTAGCTTCCTAAAATAAAAGTACGTAGCATAAGGTACCCGCAATACTGCCTAGAGGGCAATGTGGCACCGCCAACTACACGCGAGTTTTCAGACGGTCATGGCGACGTAACGGCGGACGACGGTGTATGTGTATTCGAGACTTGGGTATGCTGGTTTTTAAGCGAAGCTTGGCCTGTGAAGTAGATGCAGTCGGAAAAATAACGCTTCCTTGACTTGAACCCTAAGTAAACGCATCTCATTCATATATATAAACATATATAAACGGAGTCATAGGTGTCACACATTTTCCCTATTACGCACATTCACAGTGCTATCCCAGTTATGAAGGTATCGCCGTAATCATCATCATCATCATCATGTCCATGCCAGCTGCAGGGCAAAGGCCTCTTCGGCATTTATCCAAGTATTTCAGTACTGTGCTAACTACAGTAACGTTTCACCGCAAGCTTCTTAAACTAACCATCTAGCTTTCTGCCGCCCTCTATTACGCTTGTCTTCTCCAGGGATCTATTCTGTTGCCCTTAACGACCAACGGTTGCCTTGACTTCGCATTACATGCCTTGCCGACGCCCATTTATTATTCTTGATTTTTAAAGATGCCACTAACACGTGTTTACTGCCTAAACGCCATCCGTTCTTCTTCCATAACCTTACACCTGTCATTTTCATAATCATGGCTCGTTGCGAATTAAGGCTGAACACACTACGTTATCCTCCCAGGCTCCTCCTGGCCCTCGGGTAAGTACCGGCAGGATACCTTAATAATAAAATAGAATTGAGACTCAGTCTGGTTTGTTGTTACTAAGTATCGCACAGCCTACGTTGCGAAGTCATCTACAAAGGACGCAATTTTATATGCCTCAAAACGTGCCTGAATGTATAGAGTGCATGACAAATTTCCAGTCAGTCACTGACCAAATCAAGCTGAAAGCGTAACTGCAGAGCCCATTCTACTGCATGCAAGTAAACAAGAAGAAAGGAAAACAACATCGACGATGCGACCTTGGTTGACGCCGCCTGCCGTAACCGTGGTTACGACACGAGCCACCGGCGAATTAAGGCCTCGCATATCGAACACGCGCGTTGGAGCAGTGCAAGGACAAAAAATAATAATAAAATAAGGAAAGAGGCGAAAGCGTCGTGTATGCATGTATGCACCGCGAGACACATTGCGGTCGTAAACACGTTTGGCAGCGGCATAATCAGCCGCGCACACGATGCGATAGACCTTCGCGAGTCGACTGGGTCATGATGTGCGTCGGTCACCGCTCGATTAGGGGAGTGGGAACTGCTCTCCGCTTGCTCTTATATACCAGCTATACGCGCGATCATTCCCGCGTATCGAATACTCCGTGCGAGAGGTTGTTTACGAGTGCTCCAGAAGATCGCCTTGTATATCACACCTTCCGGCACGTTTCTGCTTCAGCTTCCCATCTAATCGACAATACGGTATACAATATAGCATCGGACGTGTTATTCGAAGATTGTAGGTTCGGTACCTTACCACGGCAGGTGCGTATTTTTTTTATATCCCATTTATTGCCTTTCCATATGTGTCAGAATTACTGCACTACACTTAAGCATTAATAATGTCCTTTAATTTCCCCTGTGCCTTCCGTCGTTTCCTTGGTCGTTCGATTCAATATAGCTGGTGTCTAACAAAAAATGAGCCCTTATCTCATTCCCCTTCTTGATACATACATACATACATACATACATACATACATACATACATACATACATACATACATACATACATACATACATACATACATACATACATACATACATACATACATACATACATACATACATACATACATACATACATACATACATACATACATACATACATACATACATACATACATACATACATACATACATACAGCAGCAGTATGTATCTGTGTATGTATGTGTGTATGCGAAGTTCGGCATGTATATACGGGTGTCGTGATCCGATGTTTACCGCCACGAGCTATTATTCCATTATGAAGCTGAGACGCCGCAAGGACGGCCATGCATACGTGTATTGCTAAGTGGAAGTGCTGCCATATCCGTCTGCGTGGAGAATGGAAGAGCGTCAGAAAAGGTACACAGACAATGTGGCAGGGCCACACGGCGTTTGAAAAAGTGTCCTCACAAAAAGGAAAAAGAAGAAGAAGAAGAAGGAAGCGGGGGGGGGGGGGGCGGGGGGGGGAGGTTACTTTATATACTTCTGGTAGCCAGAATGTCAATGATCTGGAGCCGATGCCTTTCAGCGAACAGAAAATGCCGCTAACCTCTGAATTCTCTCGGTAGGTCATTTGTGAGGGCTAGCATCCAAACTGCGCTTTAAAAAGTGTCTTTCATCGGGGCAAAAAAAGGAGATTCTACTTCAGCAGACATGTATCAGGGATATAAAACCCTATTACAGGAAGCGTTTTCACCAGCCATTCACGCGTTAGGGAACCTACGGCGAAATGCCTAGCAAGAAGAAAAATCACAATTCTTCGGCACTCGAACGTGTTTCCATGGATCACTAAAATACTCCTTGCCTCAAGACAGTGTCAAACTATAGATAGCGGTGACAAAAATAAAATAAAAGAAAACTTTGGCAAACGTGCATTACGTGTGACGAAACAACAAACGATCGCCAGCGAATGCACTTATCCTCCAGCAAAACGCGCTACAACCTGACTGGATGCTCAAGACTGCAGCGCAAAGCTGCCCGCATGCGATGGAGGTGGAACGAAAAGTTCGCGATTCCAAAGCCTCGCACGTTTCCTAAAGCTCTCGGTCGCTGGACATCGCACGCGAAGACGACGTTAGCGAGTGCCTGGTGCTCGGGTGGCATTTTGCAATGCGCGTTCTCACAATCGGAATTTCCTAACCCATGTCCATTTCCTTAGTCAGTCGTGTTATAGGGGCGAATGGTATGGTATAGAGAGCCGTGTCTATCATCCGCTTTCTTTGGCTATTTCAGGAACAGGCGACCATTCGACCCCTTTCTATGTTCCTATAAGCCGCAATAAATCTTTTTGGGAACGCGTTGCAGAGCTCCCACGTACAAGCATGGATCCTGCATGCTTATGCATGGATGTACGGGGGAGCCTTTACAGTAAAAACAGGTGTACGTCCTATCGTTCAACGCTGGCGTGCGCCATGATTATCCATCTCTTTCCAGTAAGGCCTCCCGCTAACGCTGCAGCCTGCATTACTCGATAACGAAACTATGGCGACACTCTACCGACGAGACACAAATCTCCTGAGTAAGTACATACCGGCAGCATTGCAAAAATCTTATGAATGCCGGTCCATAAATTTGTATGCTATGACAACCAATAATCAACAAAGTAGTCAATCTTCTGTAAAAATAAGCTTGGAAGACAGTTTCGGGAGCTTAAATCAATATCCGGAAAAGACCAGTAAGTGAATGTTAGAAGACTAGTGGCGACCACACGCGGAAGTGAAAGATTTCACAGTAAAAGCGAAAAGTAGAAAGCAAAAGCAAGGTCAGAATCGACAATCCATAGTTCAAAGCACAGATAATTCAGAGGACTAATAGACAGCTTGGTCGCACCAGCTGTCCCCCCGATTCGGAGGGTAAGTTCCTAACGCACCGTTATTGTCTGGAGTCTTGTACCCTCTCTCGCTGTCATCTTTCTAACCCCCTCCTCTTCTCCCCAGTGCAGGGTAGCAAACCGGAGACTAATATCTGGTTAACCTCCCTGCCTTTCTCTTCATTTCTCCCTCTCTCTCTCTCCATCCAGGAGGGAAAGTCAAAACGTAAGTATCATAAACTTCATTGCTCGGGCTGCTCTCTTTAGTTTTAGGGGCGAAGCTCCTTAGGGCGTGGGTCGTTCCCTCCTCCGTACATATAGTATGTAGCCACCTGTAGTTTTATGAAGTGCTCACTAGATGGCGTGATGGCGCCGCGGTGCTCGCTTTATTCAGACGTCCGTCCGTCCGTCTGTCTGTCTGTCTGTCTGTCCGTCCGAGCGCTGCGGTGCTGCTTAGCAAGTACGTGAATTGATCAACAGATGGCGCGGAGGTGCTCGCTGCGTGCTCTAGTGTGATAGGAGAGCACTAGATGGCGACACACAGTGTTTGTCACGTCTTTGGTGATGTCTTTGAAGATTCGCGGTTTTTACCGATGAACCTTCGGAGCTTCGCCCACTCATCATTATTCACTCCGTGGATATGCGTGGATTTTTTTTTGTATGTTGCGCGAACCAGTGACTATAGGGTAGCACAGGAGTATCTCGAAGGCTTTACCGGGACTGTATTCGGGATATATACACATGGATAATCCCTTCGCTATCAGATGCATTTCTGTAGAGTCACGCGCTGTACTGTGGAACATGTACCTTTAGGTAGTGATCTCTGCGGGATGATAAGTACGCCGGAGGAGAAAACATTGATTGAGTGGTGGTGTTTAACGTCCCAAAACCAGCTCTGATTATGAGAGACGCCGTAGTGGAGTTCTCCGAAATTTCGACCACCTGGGGTTCTTTGACGTGCACTGACATCGTACAGCATACGGGCCTCACATTTCAGCCTCCATCCCGGAGGAGAAAACAGGGATTGCTTTGAGGTGTTGTTAGTATATTTTGTGAAATGTACGCAGGCGAAAAATGCTACGTCGTATGGAGATATCTGGAAGATTAAGTGCTCTTTTCTTTCCTGACACTAGCATGAAGAGCTGTAATTAGACATTGCGTATCTAGCAGAACAGTCCTGAACTGATTCGAACAATGCAATGAGAGAGTTAGTGGATGGATCCCATGCTGACGCAGCGTATTTAAACTTTGGAACGCACTAGTGTTTTATACAGCAGAAGCTTTAAATGGACAAGGGCAAGGGAAAAGTTACGACGCATGAAACCAAGCATTGGGGTATAACAAAGAAATAAAATGTACGTAAGTCTTACATCACCTCCATGTTGCCCCGATGGAACAAGAAAACATTTGTCATTGATTATGACCATTGCGGATCGCATGAAGGGGGGGGGGGGGGGGGGCATAAATGCGAATAGAGCCTCAAGCGAGCATAATGTCATAATGTCACAGGTCCTAGCGGACTTGCCTTTAACGCGGTCGTCTGTCAGAACACCTTCACTCGTCTTATAGCTGCGCAGTCGAGGTTCTGTGAGAGGTCGTCTTCTGCTTTAGGTTCTCAGGAATGAGATACGCAATTGCGACACATTCGAACAACGCGCAACAGTTCTTTTTTTTTTTTGTATGGTCCCACAAAGCTCATAGCAAACACGAGCAGAAAGAAAAAGCTCTACTAGCGTTGCGCGTTTAGGCACACACCATCTATCTGCGTTGGTGTAAAGTAATGATACAGCACGAATCGAGTCAGCGCCCGAGATAAAACAAGATGAGGGCCCAGTGCGGTAGCTAGAACGATAAGTAACTGAAGAACAAAAACAAACTCTTTGTAGTTATGCAAGGCCCACTGATCTTGCGTAAAATAGGATAAAGAAATGACCTTTGCCGCGGTATACATTGAAAGGGGCCAATACGACCATCGCAGGAGTTAGAAGCCTAAAGAGAACAGCAAAAAAACACGTCATGTTCACCTCACACCCACTCACATAAGAGGATTTCAAGGAGGGCGTACTGAAACTTCTGTAAGCCACCGAAAGACACCGCAGGGTTGCACGGCTTCTAAGTCTGTACGGTTCCAAATGTCACCGCGCATTTTGCTACGTTCGCTAGAGAGCCGGCATGTTAAGGCTTCTTGACCTCTGTACTCTGCAGGCAAGGAAGACAGCATTGCAGTTGGCGACTGTTCTAAAATGCAATATCAAAACACAGCGTCATGTGCCCGCTGTCAATGCGCATGCGCCAAGCTTGAAGCTTGAAGTTTGAAGTTTATTAAGTTAATTTCGATATAGTTCATGGTTAATTCACAACACTGATTTCTATGTTCACTCTATGTTCTGTGTTCACTCTCCAGGTCCCCCCTTTCCCGTTTACTTTATATATGCGAGCAATAAACGTTTGTGAGTTGTTCTCGGCTAAACACTGGGTCGGCAACGTCTTCCTTCTTGCATCACGGCAGCTAGGCTGCCGCTGCTATGCTACAGCGACGAAGATGGGTCTTGCCATGTTGGCAAGCAGAGGACACAGACGATATACACAGTCAACAGCGCATAGACTCAGAGAGTTCGCATAGTGAAATCTCCTTGGGCACAAGCAAGCAGTGTTCTGAAAACCCGAGTTATCACTGAAAATTGGACGACGTTTATACATAGCCTTTAAGAGTGGAACGCAATGGCGTTCGGCACTGGCAGACGCCACTGATTCCGAAGCAGCGCACGAGAGAGCGCGTCATTATTCTCCTCCTCTCCTTCATGAGGGACACCTAATATAGCGGGCTGGCCTAGACTTGGTTGAATTATTCCAAAATTTCTTACGTGGTACGAAATTATTTGGCAGTCATTCCTGATCTGTGCCTAGGGCTACCACAAGGTGCGGCCTTACGAATGTTCTTCCCAAGTGGTTTAATCTACCTACTAGCTCCTGGTTTGACAAAAAGAAAAAGAAAATCACAGACGGTAAGAACAATAAAGTACCGTTTGAATTTGCCATATACCGTGTGAAGCCTGCACTATTACAAATTTAGGACCTTGATCTACACAACGCAAATGTAAGTGCAATCGAAAAACGCCTGGTGCACCTCTGTCATACCTGGAATTCCACGCACCCCGCCAGCAGTGTGCTTGGCAAGAAGTAAGCCATGTGACGCTCTGTCTTCCATTCTCAGAAATTAAGTGCCGAATTGTCAGCTGCTGCTCTTTGAAGTTTGCACTGGTTCTGCCACTGGAATGCAATCGTGTTGATACAAGACGCATCGAATTAAGCAAGATAAGTCAAGAATACAGGCGGGGAAATATCAGAGTTTAGATGTACATAGGACATAGTCGTTACAGACGTGGAGTTATGTATATTAAATATAAAGAACACAGAAGTTAGGACAGCAAGAGAGGCAAACAGGTTGCGGGACTGCCGTTTAGGTTTCAGTTTTCAGTTTATTGCTTTCAAAAAGTAGTACAACATCAACAAATATACAGGCGAGGGTCCCAAATTAAAAGAACTTTAGTGGGACCCTGGGTTAATTATACAAGCATTGAGGGTAATAACTAACACAACAAGTGAACGGAATTATTGGCAAAATCAGTATATACATATTAGATAAAACGTTTACAGTGCGGTAGATGGAGGAGTGGGTTATTAATGTAGACAGAGTGGGTGATTCCTGCAGACGTCGGAAGTTTCAAGTAGGAATATAACAAAGATAATAATCATAATCATTGTACCTCAATGTGACGTCTTTTTCTGCTCCAGAGGTCAAGCAGCAGCGACAGTGAGCAATCTGCGCGACTGCGCCAGTAACATGTTTCCCAGAAATAATCAGAGGACCACGTGCCAAAAGCTTTGCAGCGCCCGGCGATTGATCTGAACGCAAGAACAATGGCCGCTTGGGTGTTCACAATAGATGCTCCCCTGAGGACTGCACTGGACTTGTATAAACCTGATCGCGGTCATTCGGAGAGTCGGTCCATCGCGTTGTCGCGGTATCAAGTTGCACGGGTCTTCCATAGTTAACGGTATAATCCCCCAATGCCTCTGCTTAGGCCTCCCAAAATCCTCCCTTTCTCCAGCGTGTAGGGATTAAGCCGAAAACGCGGGTTCCCTAATCCCCGTGTTATTTGAGACTATGCAGATTGCGATTCCACGAAGACCTGAATTCTCACGAGAAAGGGGAAGCCGGCGCACGCAATCAAAGATAAAAGAAAGAATACTGAGGGCAAATATAATATATCCGCATATGGCCAATCAATAGGCAATGCTTTGCTATGAGAATTCGAAGCAGCACGCGTCAGGTTTCTTAAACGCAGCCGGCCACATCTCGAATATACGGCTCTCCTGAATAATACAGGTGGGAAAATGAATAGTAAAGCAGTAGCTTTTCAGTAACCGGAGAACCTTCTCATTTCATGCAGTTCTCCTTTTTTTATATTTTTTTCTCTTGCAGCGGGCCACCAGCTTAGCTAACTAACACACTACACTGCAGTCGTAAATCGAGGCCAATATTCTTTTTTTTTTTTGAGCTGGTACCAAAGGGAAGGTAACGACAGTCTGCCTCACATTCTAAGAAGTTCTTCACAGCCTAGCACGTGTCTGACTACGCCGCGAAGCAAAACGACGCAACCACCGCCCCCCGCCGCGGGTTCGTTTGCTCTCATTGTGCGAGAAGCGGCGAGAGTCGGTGGCAGAGCGAGTCGTCACTTCGATAAGTTGCCATGGAAACCTGACTAATCGCAAGTTTTTTTGCCCGGTATTTAGCTCACCCGAGCTTTCAGAAGAAGCTTAATCTCAGTGTCGAGGCCTTGCGAACAGGGCCTTTCGGTTGCGGATATATGTAACCGCCGGGATCACGTTAAAAAGAGTTTTAATAAAAAGAGAGAAAACAAAATTAGGACACTGTACATGTCTGGTATTTTTCAAAACTGAACGTACGCGCAAGTTTATCATTTTCTCAATGTCCGGAAAGCACGTAGTTCGAACGGCTTGTCCGAGCTTAAGCTTTGGAGCTGTTGCGATAAGGAGTGCGCTGGCTCGGAAAGGAGTTCCTGAACCAATAATGTGCATTGTGCAACAGATCGAGGGGGAAAATATCTGGTTCGCTTCCATTGAGCAACGCCCCACAGAGTCATGGTCTTCTAAGCGAATGCGTACACTTTAGCAGGAACCAGTTTCTTGGTGAAAATCCGCGAAACGCGATACAGCTTGTGATTCTGGTGTGTTGTACATCACGAAACGTGTGACGTGGGACATACCTTGCCACAAAATTTGCAAACGCTCCAAGTAAAGTCGCGTTTCTTTCTCCCTTTTCTTTTTTCTTCGCAACCACATTTTTTTTAGTTATAACTTCATCAACAATGAAGAGGTGGCGAACATCCCCGCGGGCGACAATAAAAAAAAAATCTGAAGTACGTCGGGAAAGAAAGAGCAGTAGTTAAATATCATATGATTGATTTGTGGGGTTTGACGTCCCAAAACCAGCTCTGATTATGAGAGACGCCGTAGTGGAGGGCTCCGGAAATTTCGACCACCTGGGGTTCTTTAACGTGCACTGACAACGCACAGCACACGGGCCTTTGGCATTTTCGCCTCCATCGAAAATGCGACCGCCGCGGCCGGGATCGAACCCGCGTTCTTCGGGTGGCCGCCGAGCACCCATAACCACTACACCACCGCGGCGGACTCACTCCTGAGTCGTTGCCAGACCAGCTGCGCGAGTCCAGAGGAGGAGGTACGCTACCCTGGCGGCGACGATGGAGAGGCGACGGGACATTTTCTTTTTTTTTCTTTTTTTTTTACGACTCGAACTACTTAAAAAACGGTCCCAATACAAATTGTTCTGAAAGGACAGCCGCTGCAGGAGAAAAATTTAAAAGAAAGGGAAATATCAGCGAAGCTGCACTCGCCGCTCTTATAAAACACTGCGTTGCTGGCAATATGACGTACGCGTCCACCGCAGTAAAGGAACTTGAAGTAAGGAGGGAAAAATCGTTCCTCCGGCGGAAACGCGACGTTCTGATTAAGAAACATTGAAACATTGTGTTTCTTTTCACTTATACATGCTGGCTGTAATTAACGCGACGCCGGTGACAAGCGAGACTGCTTTTAGACGGTGGTCCAAAACACTAAGAAAAACAATCACAATCACCAAGAAACACAAAAAAAAGAGACAGAGAAGGAGAGAAAACAAAGAAGGAAATAAAGAAAATAAAGAAAAAGGAAAAATAGGAGTAGTAGTAGTAGTAGTTAAGTAAATAAATAAATAACCAATCAACGCGTAAGTGAATAAGACATGGGTTAACAAAGACAACTGAAAGTACATTAAACGTGCAACAAATAAATCGCTGCGTGCAGTCGGTGCTCCCCACGAATTATGTAACACTGACTTTGCAGAGACAGACTGACAGCGTAATCCGCCAGCACACATGTCTCGACCTCGACTTACCCCTGCGGGAAAAATTGAGCACGAGTGAAAAGGGGGGGGGGGGGGGGGGTGCTGACGTGACGTCGGCGGACACGCGCCTCACAGTGGCTCTAAAAGAACTCTCCGATCTTGCAAACACAGCTAATTACGAAACGCGGCGCGATCTTCCGACAGGCGACGTCGTGCTGGCATTCGCGGCATCGTCGGGCTCCCTTTTGTTTTTCTTCACCCATTCTTCTGGGCGTCGTGCAGACGTCGACGGTTCCGACGCACGGGATGAACGCGTCGGAATTAGTCCTTCGGGTAAACAGGTGACGTGACCGGTGGCCTCGCGGAATGCCATCGAATATGCATGTACGCGTCCGCGCTGCGTGCAACGGAGGATGTGGAAAGCGAAGACGTCGAAGAAACCTTTTTATGTTTCTCTCTATACGCCCGTCCCCTTCCACTGCGTAGGGTAGCAAACCGGTTGTCTTTAACTGGCTGACCTCCCTGCCATTCCCTCTTTATCATTTCATCTTCTTACACTATGTTAAATGGAAGGGGAAGTGGCAAGGGATCGTTCTTTTTTTTTCTTTTTTGTTGTTAGACACAATCGCGTGAAGCTAACAGACGGAGAGGCTCTTTTTAATTTCAGTGCAGTAGTCATGATATAAATAGAAACGGATCACAACGGACGAAAAACAACACCAACCGACGGTGGGGACCGAACCCACAACCTTCGGATAGCGCGTCCGATGCTCTACCAACTGAGCTACGGCGGCGGTCCTTCCAACGTCTACTTTATTGGCTATTTGTGTACATTCATTCCTCAAGAGTGCTTGTCAGCGCCGCTCGTAGACATGACGGCGAGTGTAAAACATTCCTTTTAGCCGGATGGCGCCACGTAGTGCGTGATCTAATTACAAGACGCAACTGACGAATAAACCCTCGCATGCTACCGGAAGGCACCAAGTCTGCCCCTACGGCACCGACGTTATGAAATAACGAAAGGGGAAAGGACAGGGGCTCGTTCTTGTTGTTAGACACAACCTCACGAAGCTGACAAAGGGGCCTAGGATGGCACAGTTTCAGTAGTTCTATGCGGCAGTGACAAGTTGTTTTGCGGGGTTTAACGTCCCAAAACCAGTTATGATTATGAGAGACGCCGTAGTAGAGGTCTCCGGAAATTTCGACCACCTGGGGTTCTTTAAAACTGACATCGCACAGCACACGGGCCTCGAGATTTCGCCTCCATTGAAATGCAGCTGCCGCGGCAGGGATTCGATCCTGCGACCTTCGGATCTGCGGCCGAGTACCATAGCCACTAGACCACCGTGGCGGCGCACGCGGCAGTGCCAAGGCTGCTTGACAATCGAACACGGGCTCTTGCGAAGCGATATGTAGTGCCAGCTCTCGGTGATGCCCCTGCCAATTTCGCTGCAGCCCTCGCGGCTAGCGGGTGACAAGGACGTTGTACACGACGGCACTCGGGAGGACGCATTTAGGATCTGTTTGCTCCCCTGATTGATCGAGGAGGAGTGCTGCACGGAACTATTGGAACACGGTATGGACAAAAATGTACAAGAAATAGGCGATACTTTCATCAATATAACCTAAACTTCGAAGCATCAAGAAACAAGAAAAAGGAAAAAGCATTAACTCCAAACGAGCCTATTACACAGACCAAGGGCAGTGAATCAACGAAACATATCAATGCGCATATTGTTAAAGAATTATTGCACGAAACATGACGTGATAAACTCTGGGACGGCCCATATGTCACGTGTGTGTGACTTAATAATTGTGGTGTTGTTCTTATTAGTCTGTGACCTGCCTGTCACGTATTGACGTATGTTTTTCACTTATCTGACATATCAGGCTTCTCCTTTAAGATGGAGATGCTCGCGCCCCCGCCCGGAATCATCTCCGTTTAGACCAACTCGATCGATAAGTGAGACCTGCATGATATTTTTCATCATGTTGAAACATGTTTGCAACGGGCGCAATATTGCGTAGCTGATCGGTGGTAACTGGATGGCAAACGCGAAGCCTGTGATGTCGTCTCCAGTGAGAATTCAAAATCTCTCTCACCTAAAGTTACTTTGACAGCTGCGTGTTCGAGGACATTTCCTCACACATCACCATGCACCCCAAACAACGTTTCACTAACAAAATAAACAGTAATTACTAAATGTTGTAGTTTCACGGTTGCAAACCAAACTGTGTTTATGACGCACGCCTCACTGACTGAACTGAGAGTGAGCGACGGACACAGTGGGGCAGCCTTCCACACAAATGTATCGCAGGTGTGACTTAGAAGGAAAGAAAGGAAATATTGATTTCTAAGGTTTTGATTGACTTGATTGATTTGTGGGGCTTAACGTCCCAAAACCAGCTCTGATTATGAGACAGACCGTAGTGGAGGTCTCCGGAAATTTCGACCACCTGGGGTTCTTTAACGTGCACTGACATCGCACAGTACACAAGGGCCTCAACATTCCGCCGCCATCGAAACGGGGGATCACTTATGGAAAAAAAGTACAAAATCTAAACACATATGACTGCTGTCCACCTCACTGACTGTCGACTCCGGATAAACTCTGCATATACTAATTTCTCTTAGCACTGAGAGTGACCTGCTACCTCTTGCCTCATATTCATAAATTTACGTTATCCTTACTGTTTGTTTTCCTCATCGCCCCTTCCCCCTTATAATGCAGGACGAACAAATTAGTCTGGCATCTACAAACTTAGGATTAGGTGGATTTATGAATAAAATCCTAAGCTCCGTATTCCCAAACGTACCTTGTAATTATCGTTTTGCTTATCACCCCTATGCCACTAAGGCGCGCTATGTGCACTAGTATGGTAATCAGAGCAAAAGATCATCATAAGGCTTGTTTCCAGATACTGGACTAATTTGCTTATGAAGCAAGATAAGGGCACAGGGAAGATAAGCAGAACAAGCGATAAGGAAAAGATACGTTTACCAATGCTGGCCTAGAGAGTTTCTGCTTACGTATCATTTCGTTTTTCGCGGCTCATAACCAGTAACAGCGTGCAGATTTTGCTTTCATTTATCTTTCTTACGAAGCTAGACTGCTCTTGTTCATCTGGCGCACTTCACTGACATATTACACTCAGACGACAAGGGATCTATGAATAGTAAAGTAATAAATGCTAGCGCTAGCTCACAGCACAACAGACTGCTCATAAGGTAAAGTGACGCTTATTTGGAAAAAAAAAAAAGAATTCTCGCGAGTCCGATGTTGTATGGCTAATGAGGGTGTATTTAAAGCACGGCGCAATCACAGAGGTCTGCCTCTCTCAGCCCGGCAGTCTGCGTTGCGCACCGCACTGGAACGAAGCGAAAGTGCCTTGCTGTGAAGTTCCTCGCTTTCCCTTACAAAAATGCTATATGTGGCCATATCAGGAATTGGGCAAATGTGGCTATATATATGGCACGTGCCGTATGTGGCCGTATTTGCCCAAATCGTTTTAGAAACATATGTGGCAATGAAAGACACACACGCGGAATGCCATGTAAGACTCTGATGCATATTGGGCAAATACGGACACGTACGGACACGTGCCATATATAGCCAGATGTACATATATGGCCATATATGCATATCTGGCTATATATGGAACGTGTCCCTACGTGTCCGTATTTGCCCAATACGCATAAGTGTCGTACATGGCATTCCTCGTGTGTGTCTTTCATTGCCACCTATGTTTCTAAAACGATATGGGCAAATACGGCCACTTACGGCCACATACGGGCACGTGCCATATATAGCCACATTTGCCCAATTCCTGATATCGCTATATGTGGCATTTTTGCAAGGGTTGGAACTGAGCTCCTATGGGCAGCAGATCATCGGTAAATAAGCCCTCAAAACGCGTTTCACGGTTCAAAGACAAGTATCCGATTAAGAGTGGTTATATGCGCGCTGGTTAGTCATCGTAGATGTGCAACTTTCGTTTTTTTTTTAATATTCATGTTATAGTAAGTTGACTACTAATGAATCCATTTCCTCTGAGAAATTTGCAGCCCTGCACAGACGGCTTGATCGTGCAAATCAAACTTATGGAAAAAAAAATAAAAGGTAAATACCGTTATCCCTCCGGCTGTAGCACCAACGAAAGTGCGCATACGAAGAAAAACCACCAGGAGAATTTTTCTATTGACGATTGCATAACGAGTTCCTATACACATCTTTATGGATCCCGTAGGCTTCACAAAAGAATACTAAATGCTGACTGAAATTTCTTTCGATTTCCTTTGTGTTATGATTCCTCTAGCACTTCGCAGTAGACGGCTCGGGTCTGCCTTGTTGCACCATCACGGAAAGTTCCGAATTCATGTCTGCTCCTCCAGCAGTAATTCCACCTTATATCGAGCATATGCATAACTTAAAGGCCCCTTGAGCCAACCGAAACGACACGTCATCACCATCAACTTGAAGGCACGTGGATTGGAATAATGCCGGTTCTTATACGGCCTGGACCCGGTGTGAGCCTGGACAAGTACTGCGTCCATTCACGCACCCTTATAATTTCCTTCACAGGTGTCTCTGAACGCACGTGCAGATTAGCACTTAAGCGTGGTAAATGATACGTTCACTCAGACGCCGCCCCCCTCCCTTTAGTATGCTCTTCATACAACTCTGGATCACTCCTATATTCCAGTGAAGGGTACCACATCGGTTCATCGCATCTATCTATCTATCTATCTATCTATCTATCTATCTATCTATCTATCTATCTATCTATCTATCTATCTATCTATCTATCTATCTATCTGTCTGTCTGTCTGTCTGTCTGTCTGTCTGTCTGTCTTCAACCTTCTTCAACCCCGATTAGTCCATACTCGGCGCGTTTCCCGAACTTGACGTCTGCGTTAAGTTCTCTTGATTCCGATAAAATTAATCGCGGAGTGGGCGCCAAGCCATGTGGAGTTTGGTGCAGGTTTTTTCCGTGCACGCCACAGGCGACCCTTCTGTATTTATAGGCATTTACTCCTAATCTTTTGCTGCCTTCGCATTCGCGTATGCAGCACAATCGCAGATGAAGATAAACGAGAAATTGTGTTTGAATGAACAAGGTATCCGGAAGCGCGCATCTAAAACAATTGTCTCGATTTCAGCCTCGCAATCAACACGGTTACCGGCAAGACTATACATACCGCTTGTACGCACATGGGCGACCACTACTGCCACGAAGCGTGTTGACTCACCTGCGAGGAAAGAACGATACAGGAACAGTTAGTTCGGCGTAAGGAAAGCAATGGGCAGAACTGCAATTTATGACTACCACGGAGCACGCTACTGCTACAATATCTAGAAAAGGTTTGGTAGAATCCGAGACAAAAGTAAATGAATTAATAACATGCGACACAGCGAGCTATGCTCTTTAGCAGATGCTCTGCCGTCTTGCCTGAGATGAATCGAACAGCCGAAGCTGTCAGAGCCGGCCGGGCTTCTTTGATCTCTGCTTAAGTAAGGAGAGCTGATAAATTAATTAGTTAATTAAAAATAATTAATAATTACCTCGGTAAAGCAACTACGTCTCCCGTCACGACAATCGCCTTCTTTTTCATGTGTTCGGTGGGAAATAGGGCAATGTCGAGTAAACCTTTTCGCCTCTTTTGCATTGCGATTTGCTCAAGCGTCTTCTTACAGTCTACCTTACCTTACAAATGTATTAGCCCTGCTTTTGCATTTTTCACTCCCTCTGCTCTCCAATGTACAACGCAATACCTTGAGGGTATCGGAAATAAACAGATAAAATAGGCCGCGTATCTGCGTGCTTCGCTGCAAATGTCTTCGAAAGACGCCTTCTGCCGGCCGTACTACGCTGCGTGAGATATAGACGCCATCTGGCAGCGCCGTCGGGAAACATGGGCTTGTGCAGAATCCCTGGTCAACTGCCAGGTGGCAGCACTAAATCGTCGGCAGAGGCCTTTTTCGTGCATAGCGTCGCATTTTTAGCGCAGCCTAACAAACACTAAGGTCTTTAGAATTACGTATCTATGTATTTTCTACTATGTATTTTCTACTAAAGGAACACACCACTTAATACTTACGTATTTATGTTGCGCCTCAGATATGCGTAATATTTGCTTTTCGATCGACAATGTTCACCAGTATGAACGCAGCTACCAGTTCAAGATGGCTGGGCGTTAAGCAAGTGCTTAAACTTTGGCCGTGTGGCTGAATCGTGTGACAGACAGACAAACAGAAAGACAGATCAAGATTTCTGCGTTCAAGTATCCCAAGAAACACTATCGTCTTTAATAAAGGAAGACTTCTTATAAGGGTCGGTGCATTCCCCAGCCCAACGCGTTCTGCTTTCCCGTTCGCAACGTCTATTTGCGCCGGATATGACGAAGCCCACGGTGCGTTATCACAGAAGCACTTCCTCCCTCGTGAATCGGGACCCAGTGCTCCGAGCTCCGATTCAAGCTCGCACTGCCTCATCTTCCTGAATCAACCTCCTATGCCCGTTTCCTGAATGCCGCGGCGTTCCTATTCAGACGTGTAACGGCTCCACCGCCGCCTCGGGCTGATATCCCCTCACCTCTCCTTCACCAAGTCAAAGCGCCCGGGCCTTTCGTTATCGTGCGGGGGACGCAAGAAAGTCGAACAAGGATGGCGCGCGATGCAGGAAGTCGGGAGCGCATTGTGCGTGGCGTGTCCGGGGTTGACTCGCTTCGTTGATTATACCGGTGTGCGTGTGTGTGCGTTATTTCGTTCCCCAGAGAGAAAAAGAAAGAAAAATAATGTGGGGGCAGCCCGTACCACCGTGAGGTACACCGGGATTACGCCAATCAAAAAATAAATTAATGGTGGAAATGTTTTCAAAAAACTCGTTTTAGAGCAAACATCAAAAAAAATGTTAGGGCTCTAAAATTTAAACGCGATCAAAAGGACGGAAATGAGAAATGTTGAGCTGATTAAAGGTAGACGTTAGGTCATAAATAATAAGCACTAACGTGCCCCAAATATTAAGGTTTCGTATTAGAGTTAAGGGTCCAGCTAGAGGTTGAAATTGCGTTAGGGTAGCGTAAATTAGGTTAAGGTTACGGTAGTTGGTAGTGATAATGTAGCATATTAGTATACTTGAATTAAAGTGGTCTTCGTGCTCCTGAAGATTAATGTGCGTGGCAGACGAGGCAGAAGAGTTCGTGCTGACGCGCGCGCGCGCGAGAGTGTGTGTGTGTGTGTGTGTGTGTGTGTGTGTGTGTGTGTGTCGCGCTTTTATACATTTATACTACCGTACAGCAAGTTCTGGCCAAACAACGACGTGTTCGTGGCACACAATGCCAAAAGGCGTGCTTATGCTTTTCATGCTTCTATTTTTCTATGCGACGTAAAACACGCCCTGGGGCGACACGGTGAGCGGAAATTTGGCGTGATCTCCGAACCAAACACGTTTCGTTAATCTTCCTCTGAAATCCTTTCTCTTTATCGGAAAACCACTGGATCAAGAAGAAGGCCATAGCAAATCGAAACTTTTGTCGTCTAGTGGCTATGGCACTAGGCTGCACATCTGAAGGTCGCGGGATCGAATCCTGGCCGCGGCTGTTGCATTTCGATGGAGACGAAATGTTGACCCCACTGTACTGTGCGAGTGCGATGTCAGTTCACGTTAAAGAACCCCAGGTGGTCGAAATTCCCAGAGCCCTCAACTACGGTGTCTCTCATAATCGTTTTTTGGGACGTAAAAACCCCAGAAATCATCAATCGATCGAAATTTCTGTCGCCACTGACGCTAGCTGTCGGTTGCGTGCACGGGTGTTTGTGTGTCCTTCGGTGACGTCTGTGTCGTATACGATCGCCCTTGCGAATTTTTGGCCCAAGGACGCGGGTTCGATCCCGACCGCGGCATTTTTGACGGAGGCTAGAATGCTATAGAGCTCTTTGACCTGTGCATTATTGGAGCATGGCAGACTCAGGTTGTCCGAATTCCCGAAGCTCTTCACTACACTGTAAGCAAAAGTTGCCCGATATTTGGGTTTTTGCGGCTCATGAGCCTTAAAAACTCCCTTGTTTTCAAAATTACTACGTCTCGTTGAGGTAAAATGAGCATATGACATAGTTTTACTACCACGTGTTAGAAAGGTAGTAAAAGGACGTTATTGCCCTATTTTACTACGTAGGGGGTTTTGTGTCACGTGATAAAAAAACCCCAGTCTAGAGTTTAAAGCCACGTGATCAAAAACTACGTACCACGTCACGTGGTCAAAAACTCCAAACTGCCGTGGCGCAGGGGTGGAGGTCGTGATAGCCCTCGTTTCACTGTTTAGGCCTAGCCACATGGTGCGCGTTTGCAAGCAACTGTTCGTCAAAAGCCTCGGTCGCGGAAGAGGGGACGCGACGTCTCGGGGCGTGAGTGTGAACGGCGTGAGTGTGATCAGCGTGTATGCGTATCGGCGCGTGCCGATACGCGTACGCCGGCGTCCCGGTCAACTAGAACGTGATACCGCGACATCTCCGGCAGCTATGCCTAGTGACCGTCGTTTCGAAGGCACCGCCGAGTCTGGGAAAGCACGGAAGCTACGGTCGCAAACGTTCCTGACTGACCGCATCGTCAACCAGTACGACAACGACACGGCGAACTACCCCGAGTGTTACCAGTGCGGCGTGGTTTTGTGCTGAGTTCGAGCGATGCTCGCTGTCCTATAGCGCCGGTCTTGGTGGACGGCGGCCAAGTGAAAACGCACTTTCGAGTATCTCTGCTCCCGCGCTTGTGCCTGTGCTTGTTGCGCTCTCAACGAGTGAAAATGTGCTTCCAATGTTATAAGTTCGAAGGGTGAGTCCTCGTTTACTGCTCAATAAATTGAGTGATGTCTGCATTTTGCGTAAGCCTAATGTTTACCCAGCCACTGTAAACCTCGTATGAGCTTTAAAAATAACTCTAAAAAAAGCCGAGAAAACATTGTTTAGGCAGTAAAAAATTACTCCACGTATACTCGCTGAAAACCTCTAGGGGGGTAAATAATTACTGCCGTTTCTACGTTCAAAAACTCGGTCAGCGTGAGAGTAAATTTTTACCTTGACTGCTACGTAGTAAAAAAAACCCAGAAAAGGTTGTGCGCTAGAGGACATGCTGTTTACTCCTGTTCCTGGTTATTTTTGTTTAGTGTGTACGGTATGCTTCGTAATCATATCGTGGTTTGGAGGCATAAAAGGCCATCAATTATTCCTCCTTTCCTTTTCTTTTCTTTGCTTTGCTTGCTTTCCATCGCGCGCTACGGAAATGCAGCAGCCACTGCGGGGATATATCGCACCCGTAACGAGATAAACCTTTTCTGTTGGAATTAAAACAGGGCTACCGCGACCAAATCACTTTTCTTTTCTTATCCGAAACGGACAAATAAACCCTACGTTTCGGGGCCAGCTCACCCCCTTATTCGGGGGATACGGAGACCATCACACAGCAAAGATTATGTATAAGCGTGCTCCTTTGTCCATTCATTGTGGAGGTTTCGATGCCTGTTCTGAGAGACGAGGCGAAGTCCGTTGAAGCAGGCACCCGGCAGCGCACCGGCAAACTGGTTGATGTTCGAAGGTGTCTCCTCCCTGCGCCACGACTCCACAAAGAGCCGCTAGCGGTGGTTGGTGTTACGTCAATGATCCTGGAGTCCTCGAAGAAGATGCTGCGATCACGCACCTCGCTGAGCTCTGCGAGAGTGTCCCTCTCGCTTTAAAAATTGGTGACGTACGCTCTCGGTGACGTACGCATCGACTGAGCACCGATTATTCCCTCAGAAAATGGCAGAGTATTATCTCATAGTAGAATACACTCAACTTTAGAGAGAACCGCGCTGAGCTACTGTAAATTATTGATGGAGCGATAACACACGGGTTGTAAGAGCAAGGGTAACGATGGAGAGCGAATGTGTGAGAAATAGTGGCGAGAAGCAGTTACCGCGAGATCCAATTTCCCTAGTGGCTTTGTCGAACAATGACGCACTCGGAACGAGGTGATGCCGAAAAGCGCTTCCTTCAAAACGTGAATGGCGGTTGCCGGCACTGCATGCTGGGACATTTACTTAATTCTCGACACTCGGGCGCGACACGCGACGATGGATGCGGCACTGACGTCTCCCTCACTTATAGCATCTGTACAGAAGCAAACTCTGGGCACTCCATACTGACTATACACCTCTGATCGATACCTTCCCTTGGATTGGCGACGACTACAGATATCTCACCAGAGCCGTAGGATCATCTAACCGAAAGCGACGAGCGGCAGAAAGAGAGGACATCTTTCGCGGCAGCAGCGTGTCGTGCTTACGCAACTACACGACCGATATACTGCGGTACACTCGGAAGTGAGCCGCGCATTAGGCGTCCCAACAACGGAAGGACTCAGACGGGCGCCAAGTTACAATTAGGTGGTGTGTGCGAAGAGGCGGGGGTGGGGGGGGGGGGGTGTACAAAGGTGGAGATAGGGGGGAGGGAAGGGGGTGAAGACATAAGACGTATATGTATGAGCCTAGCTGCAGAAAAACCGTTTCAGCGGTGACGCACACCCACTACAGAGGTGCCGTTAATCACGGACAGCAGTGTGCTCCGTCAAGACACGTCAGGCTTAATTTGCAAATGTGTGGATGCTAACTTTTTCCCTTATTCTGATCTTGTACAAAAGCACAGTTCGCAAGTACAGAATACGCAGAAGAGGGTCCAAGGTAAGGAGACCGTACCGCAACTTTCAGTATACGATTGATGGACAAGAAATAAAAATAGGCCGAGAAACACAGATTATGATAACATAGTTTAAAGCCTAACCAATATAAATAAATCAGTGCATTATTTGATAACACCGAAAAATATTTAAACAAATGAGGCACTTCTGAAGCTCACTCACGAAGAAGGTCACAACCATTCGTTTAAATGTATGATAGCTGCACTGCAGATTTCATCCTTCACGGCTAAAGACAAGTGCCGAGGTCATTGCAGCCTTGCCAAGACACAAGGCTGCTCTCCGTGGAAAATAAATACATATTGGGCCCATGTCGAACTGAACTGCAGGAAAGCGTGAATGTGATGCCTCAACAAATTTCTTCTCCACCGATCGCCTTATACTAATGTTACCGTACCACGCTGACGTATACCAAAACGTTTAACTGGCCTTTGCTAGCCAAAGCTACATAATTATGCGAAACATCACAGTCAAGAGCACCGGAATTTTCGACCACCTGGGGTTCTTATACCCGCACTGACAATAAGCGAGACTCTAGCGTTTGCGCATCAATGGAGGTGCGACCGCTGCGGCCGGGATCGAACATTGTCTTTGGGGTACGCAGCGGAGTAACGTAAACACTACACTACCGCGACGACGTGTGTCTTGCCTACTGTTCATATACGGATGTAAATGAACAATTGTTCATGTTCATGTACTCTTTGTTCATTTTCAGGTATTACCAAAATGCAAAGAATCCCGGCCGCGGCTGGTGCACTTCGATGGAGGCGAAATGCTGGGGTCCGTGCGCAGTGCGATGTCGGTGCACGTTAAAGAACTCCAGGTGGCCGAAATTTCAGGAGACCTCCACAAAAGCGTCTCTCATAATATACCGTGATTTTAAGACGCAATACCCCGGAAATCAGTAAATCAATCAACTAATGTCCAAAACGTCGAGATGCGTCTACGCATTTGTATGACTTGTTTATCTTTTCATTAAAAAAGTTCAATATTTCCTTTCAATTCGACCCACGTCCATTAGTGTAGCAGCCTTACACAGCTTCTAAGCTACCGCAATATTCGGGGACATGAACAGCAAATGTCACCGAGCTACATATGCGCGGTTATTTACATTCACATACAAGATGCTCAGGCGTGCACCTTGGAGTGACAATTGTTTTTCCCACCCCCGAAGTGCCGGGAAGCGGGTGGCTGGGAATGTAAAAATCCACACGCGCTAGTCAGTGAGGCAATGACGTAGAGAAACGGTCAGCCATGTTTCCACTATCCCACACGCACTCGAACCAAACCACACGTCGTGGATAGGTGGAGTGCGTAGATCGAACGAGCAGGGCAGCCGTGCAATACACAACGAATAATAAACATAATAATAAAGTAACTGAGAAAGAAGTCAGCAAGAGAATAGAACTGAGCGGAACACCGGGAGTGCGATCAGCGGCAGTTTTGTACAAGACTGTCGCGTATCTGACCATAACGCATATCTGGCTATATATTGCACGTGCCCATATGTGGCCGTACTTGCCCAATACATGTCAGAATCTTAACGACAATCTTCGTATAGGTGTTTCATTGCCACATATGCCTCTATCACGATTTGGGCAAATACGGCCACATATGGACACGAGCCATATATAGCCAGATATGCCCAATTCCTGATATCGCTATATACACTGTTAGCACGGTAACCTTTATTTTATAGGCACACAAGAATGTGAAAATATGTTCCTTTACTAAATGTTAAAGCACGTCAACCCTTAGTAAAGGAGCATATTTTCACACATTTGTGTACCTATAAAATAAACTAAAGGTTATCGTGCTAAGAGTGTATGGCATTTTTGTAAGGGTCTGCCGTTCTTGCATCCGTCAAAAGCTGCGAACAGCCGCGCGGCCGGCATCGAGTCCGCGCCTTTGGTGTCAGTAGTCGAGCGCCACAGCCACTGGACGACCGCAGCAGACATCGGAGCAACACAATGTCTATGTTACAGTGCGCTAAGATAGAAGCTCCCTAACGAGCAATCCCCTTCCAGTGAGAATGTGCTTCCATCATTCCTCCCGTCTCGATCCCTTTGTCGTCTTTCCTCTATATTCAAGAGCGTGAGTAGGCCCCGTGTCTTTCTGCGTGGTACAACTGTCTCGTTCACTGCTGGAGCGGCGTTGCCGCCTCTTTTAGGGGCGAAGCTCCTTAGGGCGTGGGTTGTTCCCTCCTCCGTACATAGTATGTAGCCATCTGTAGTTTTATGAAGTGCTCACTAGATGGCGTGATGGCGCCGCTGTGCTCGCTTCATTCATATGTGTGGGAACGCGTAGCATGGGAGTCCGTCCGTCCGTCCGAGCGCTGCGGTGCTGCTTAGCTAGTACGTGAATTGATCAATAGATGGCGCGGAGGCGCTCGCTGCGTGCTCTAGTGTGATAGGAGAGCGCTAGATGGCTACACGCAGTGTTTGTCACGTCTTTGATGATGTACTGGGCAAGATTCACGGAAGATTCACGGTTTTTACCGATGAACCTCCGGAGCTTCGCCCACTCATCATCATTCACCTCGTGGATATGCAGTGACTTTTTGTTAACATAAGCAGCTCCTTCTTAGAACAACCTCAGGAACAAGTGGCCACGCTTCACTCTCGCTCTAGCCCTTCGCTGAGGACGAAAAGACGCGCAGTCGTCTATCTATTCTTCCTTCGAAACTAGGCTTTAAACATTAGCCATGATCCTTACCGACAACTAAAATAGATAGGATGAAGATGCACGCAAATGCACGTAGCACTGTATCAAAGTGATGCGGACAAGCGTCGTATGTAAGTGCATTTTTTAGTGGTTTGTTTGTTTGTTTGTTTTTTTACTGCCCTTTCATTATTTACAGTTCCATATAACGGTACGTTATCATGGCTTCCTGTTTGTCAAGAGATAAGGCTGCAAAAAATTCACAGCATATCCACGGAGTGAATGATGATGAGTGGGCGAAGCTCCGGAGGTTCATCGTAGATCGTGCCGAGTTCCGGATTAATTTAGTTAACGCGCACGCTACGAATCCTTATGGTTCAACTACGCACAAGTGAAGTCTCCCACCGGCACTTCATTGCAAGTCAAGATCCAGTGCCTATGTGTGTATATATATATATATATATATATATATATATATATATATATATATATATATATATATATATATATGGGTGGCCGGTGAACGGTTCTCCAGCGCGAACAGTCGGTATTTTGCAATCAAGAAACTCGCTAGAAGACGCTGCCTGCGTCAACGTTGTCTCTCGCGGGTGAGGGCGCGTTCTCCTTCTTTGCGAGCTGGTAGAGCGTTCATCGAAGAAAGAGCGTTTCCATAGTCAACGCGCGCCTTTTGCTCTCTCTCTCTCTCTCTCTCTCTCACACAAGGTACGCGCCGAGGGCGAGCGCGAGCCTCCCGGCGCGCGAGGTGGCAACATACACAGTACTTCTACTACACAGGAGGGAACGACCCACACGCTAAGGAGCTTCGCCTCTAAAAAGGCCGGCGTCATATATTGTACTGGAGCTTCTTCGTGAAGACGTGGCCGACTTATCCAGCCGCTGGTGTTTACGTGCGTGTCGTCACCACTGACCTCACATATATATTTTCCCGTGCTCTCGCCCTCCTCTTCCTCCCCTCTTTTTTCTTGTGATGCCAAATCAAGGGCCCTTAGGAACACTAAATGATGGTTACGATGACGATCATCGCAAACATGGTGTTATTTTTCTGCATGGTATTTCAGTAGGCACTTCACAAAAATTCCAACTTTTTAGATTGCAGCTTAGTGTCGTATAGCGCATTTTATGTACATTTATCTCATTTCTTATCGTGGGCGTATGCTTCCGTACACCAGTGAGCTTGACACACATAGACTTCGCGTTGGCGCATATGCCTTATTATGCGTCAGAGTAAGCGCGCGTGATAAAATACGCCAGAAATAAATAATCCAGTTCGGCACCTTTACACATGTAATGGCTGAAACAAAACTCGTGGATTGGCAGCTGTGACAACACACCACCCACCGGCTAGAACAGCGACGTCCTCGCGATAACAGCTATAATTAAATAGGGCGCAGATGTTTCGCTCCCGTCTTCTCCGGTGCTGTGCGAGTCTTCGGGAGGTCTTGAAATGTCACAACGACCTCCGTAATTTTTTCGGTACATAGGCATTTGCAAGTCTTGGAACCCGCGGTACGTCGCCAAACACGGGTGGTACGTCGATTCGTGAATAATTCATAACTCGAGACAGCATTTCAAAGCGAGAACAAGCAAACCGCGACTACAGGATGCAGAAAGTGTGCTACGAAAGTGACGTAACTCGGCGGAAAGGAGCTAAACAAGAAGAAGCGTGAGGGGCGAGAAATATTTTTCGGCTCGGCAAAATTCTCGCGGGTAGGGGACATGCATATATAATGACATAACCGTACCGTGCATACAACTCGCAATTCTCCTCAGCATACTGGGAAAGAGGGGGGGGGGGGGGTCAATTTAATAATAACGCCTGCTGAGCGGGCGAGCATCTTGTCGTCGGGTGCGAGGTGGACCAAACGTTGACGCTGCGTTCTCGCCGGCCACCGAGTGCAGAGGAACAACGTCGATGACATAAACAAAATAAACAATTTAATATCCCCGTCTGCGTATCTAGCCATACATTTCAGTTCTGTACCGCGGCCGCTGCATACAGCACACACGGTTCTATGCATACCTCAGCGATTCTACTGTCCGGATTTCCTTTATTAACAGTACACGCCGACTGAGTCGGACCGCCCCTGTTGCCAGAAATTACGATGTCTTTCATGACAACTGCTGCGGCTTTGCTTTCCCAAACCTCGATGTGATTACGAGGAGCGCCGTTGTGAGGGACTCGAAATTAATTTTGACCACAGGAGTTTCCTTAAAGGGACTGTCTACCATCCTTCGTCGCTCTCCCGTTGTTTCTTTGTTTGTTTGTTTGTTTGTTTTTTTTTTGCTCAATAGAAAGCGCACCTTTCGGAGTGTCCCAGCGCGCAATGGTTTCTCCAGAAACAGAGCAGAAATTATTAAAAGACATTTTTTTTTCTACGAAGTCGCTTCTTTCCTAGGTGTGCAGACGCCGGCAACAATGGTTACCGCGCACGATGCGTCGTCGTCTCCGTGGCAACCCTATCGGGCGCGGGAGGAGGCTTCTCAACAGGAACCGGTTCCAAGGACGACATTGCAGAGGTGACGAAGAGGAGAGACGAGGGAAAGTCGGACATGCAGCGCCTTATGCATGACAAGCGCAGTACCACACGCCTGTACAAGCAGACAAATTCGGAGGCAGCACCACCCCGAAAGCAGCGAAAAATATGACGCATGACCTGCCCATTTTCGCCACAGTCTACAAAAATTTTCCGAGCGGTAGACAGTCCCTTGAACTTGCACTGATCACGCTTCCATGGAAATGGAACCTCTGATTTACGGGATCGAACCCGCGTCTGATTGATTTGTGGGGTTTACCGTCCGAAAACCAGCTCTGATTATGAGAGACGCCGTAGTGGAGGTCTCCGGAAATTCCGACCACCTGCGGTTCTTTAACGTGCACTAACATCGCACAGCACACTGGCCTGGACATTTCACCTCCGTCGAAATGCAGCCGCCGCGGCAGGGATTACTTCATTTTCTTAAGGTATAGCTAAAGTTACTAGGAAGCTTCGCGGTTCGGCAACACGATACACGGCATTGTGCTACACAAGACGATACGCTACAAGGGCGAGAAAAGATGAAGATCTGAGTCAATTAACGTCAACACCCGAGCGGTACTCGGCGTGTAGCTCTGCAGGTAAGATTTCAGCAACAACAGCAATTCTTTTTTAGAGCCTGTCGGTTGGGGGCAAGTCTCGGCCAATCAACAGAATTCCTAAGTCCCGATGATTACGCTTTTAGCGTTACCAACCCTGATGTCCATTTAAATTTTGATTTTCTAAATTAAATTTTGATAAATTTGATGCGTTTCCTTGCCGCGGACAATTCACCAGTTAGGATTCATTTACATCCGGTTCCATACTTCACTTCTTATTTACTTCAGGTACTTCAGGTTGGCTAGTACAGTGGTTACGTTTTTCCGTCATTTAGTTCTTTGCACGTGGTAACTGCTCTTCGCCTACAGTGTGGCCGTCCTCAGTATGAGGTCATCCTTTTGGACATAAACAACGACAAGTAAAAATAAACCGATAGGTCATCACTACATCTTAGTCGCGGTTACTCTTGGTATAAGTTGCTTATAACTTATACTTCTCTACTTATGCTTACTATACATTCTTTATCCATACGCACCTCTACTGCGAGACACTTTTCTTGCACTTAGGCACTTTGTTTCAACGTATATATATATGAAGTTTATTCTTTATCCGCAATATATAACCCCTTTCTACAGCTTCACTTTCAACCCGTCCCTCTGAGTGGGTCGTGTTCTTTTCTTTTTTTCGAGAAATATCGGATAACAAAAGTCCAGTAACAAAGATCATACTACGAGGTTTCAGGGATGCATTGTAGTTCAGTGTAGACCGCATGAACGGAAAAGTGATATTTCAAGAATCACGCCAAATATCACCAAAGTGAGAAGACTCGATGGCATCGGAGAATGTCATAGAGGAAGGAAGGGAACCTCATATCGCGTTTCTGCATAAATCTCTAGCATGGAGGCAACAAAAAAAGAGAAAAATCAGACACTCTTCGCTAGAGCAAATGCAGCGGCATCAACGGCACATCCCTCGACTAGACAACTAGGCTTATATGAGCTATATCAAACGACACAGTACGTCCAGGATGCTCACTCGAATAGTTTGCTTTGTGCCGACGGCTTCAAAGGAGACATCCAATTTTTAATATGCCAGAGCATAGACGGAGAGCATAATAGTCAAGCGTACGCATGCCCGAACAAGCATCTTCGCGATTTAGGCATATATATTGCATTCCGAACAAGCGTCTTCGCGATTTAGGCATATATATTGCATTGCTGAAGGCACTGGCGTGAAATGCCGTAGCACATCGTGAGTTCAATGGGATATGACAGGACTTCTGACTGACGTGTTAAAATTGCGAATGTATAAACCTTTGTTCTAGATTGCCTAGGTCAACAGAAGATAGATGGTTAAGCTACTTGCATCGAGATAAGACGTCTGCTTTAGAACATGCCTAGTATGCTACTAAAGGTGGGCATGACAAAAAAAAGGAAATATGCAGAGGATTTATAGTAATTGCTGGAGTTGTACGTTCCAAAATCGCAGTATATGATTATGAGGAACGCCGTAGACGAGGACTTCGGAAGTTTTGAAACATTGGAGTTCTTTAACGTGCACTGACAACTCACAGCATGCGGGCCCCTAACACTTTTGCCTCCATCGAAAATACGACCATCGCACCCGGCATTGAACGATACACAGAGGACTGCGATACATGCACGACATCAACAACACTCGGGCACCCCAACGAGGCCAACCACTGTCCCTGACGAAGCCTAAGTGTGACTTCATTGTGCAAGACGTACAGGAAACGTGCAACCCTTGGTAACAAGGGAGGGTGCTAGCTCTAGTCAGCAAATACTCAGCGATGACATAAGGCATGCAGTTTTTATAGTACACAGACTTGGAAGAACACATAGCTCTACGACCACAAAGGGAATCTTAACCATCCAGGCAATAATTCTCCACCGCATAAGCACTCCTTCCACGAAGGGCCTTTCTCTCTCTCTCTCTCTCTCTCTCTCTCTCTCTCTCTCTCTCTCTCTCTTCTCTTTTTCTTTTCTTTAAGACAAGAATCTGCAATATAGGCACCACTACCGGTCATTGAGTGGAACCAACCGCTTCGTTCCATCGCGTCAGAAGTTAATATTTGCAAGTGTAATGGCCTTCTGAAAAGTGATTACATGTTGTGGTATTCGTTGATGTTCTACTATGTTCTTAATAGCGTATGTCATTTTTATTTGTGTTCAGGTACTACGTTATCTGTTTCACTTTGCTTAAGTCAGCCTTGCTCTTTTGCCATCTTTTGATGCTAGCTCTCTCTCTTTTGCTTTGTAACATCTTTTTCCCTACCCCACTACGTAATACCCGCCCAGCAAGGGCCTTTACGGGTTCCTTGAAATAAAAATAAACGAAATTCGCTCAAGGACACTTCTCACAAGCTCACAAATACCGCGAGTTCTGACATCCGACATTCTCTCGCTCGATTAATCAATGATTTCATGGAATTTTACATGTCGCAATCAAGATTCGGTTGCGGCATGAGGCATGCCGCGACCTGGACTGCACATTACCTTGGACCCCGTCGGTTTCTTTAACGTGCCACTATGCGTAAGTATACGGCATCGTCCCGCCTTCGAGATCGATTTTGTGCACGTGGAGTTTTAGCTGCACCCGTTCGCGTTCCTTGTTTTATATCTCTATTATGCGTAATTTTTATCGCCTCCTGTGCTTTACCTTATGTAGCGTAGAAAACACGATTCCATCCCAGCCATATTCCGCACACTCCTGTTTAGGGGTGTTAAAATTACAAATGTACAACACTTTGTTCTAGATTGCTTCGGTCAACTGAAGGTACAGGGTTAAGCTACTTGGTTTTGTTACTTGAGGACGACGGGCATGTGTGAACGCCTTTGACAGAGTGCCAGAACAATATCTCAGGCGCCAACGCATTATCTGCCATTCCCGGCCACATTTTTTTTTTCGCTCTCTTCTCGCTTTCATCTTTCTATTCCCCTTTGCCAATCCCCCAGTGCACGGTAGCCCATCGTATGCTTTGTGGTTAACCTCCCGGCCTTTCTGTTTTCTTCATCCTCCTCCTGTTTCCATAACGTCATTCTTTCTCATTTTTAGCCCACAGAATGCACACAACCATGACATCAAACTTTGCAAGCTACTAAGCTAAAGATTACATTTAGGCGCATATATCGACATCCAAATGGAAGTCATAAGAGCAAGGTACGCTTTTTGATTTATTTATTTATTTATTTATATTTATTTATTTATTTATTTATTTATTTATTTATTTATTTATTTATTTATTTATTTATTTATTTTGCTTTGCTTTGCTTTGCTTTGCTTTGCTTTGCTTTGCTTGCTTGCTTGCTTGCTTGCTTGTTTGTTTGTTTGTTTGTTTGTTTGTTTGTTTGTTTGTTTGTTTGTTTGTTTGTTTGATTGATTGATTGATTGATTGTTGTATGAGCACAACACGCAGCTTCAGAATGCCAGCGGTATGGAGGAACTCGGCACCTACGGCGCTGAAGAGGGAAAGCTGAATACAAGTGCGCCCTGTATTCCGCTTAGTACGGGTTTAAGTCGCGATATCCTTGACATTTACAGTAATTTATTAATAAAGTCAGCGACAAGTCACCGTATCACTATTTACCTTTATTGTTTTTTTTTGTTTTTTTGCAAGTGCACTTTGATTTAAACTGGCCTGTCCGTTCTGCACCGTTTGCCTATCCCCCCTCTGACGCCAGGTGTCTGTGACAGGCCGAATCACGGGGATGCGGGAATGCGGAAGTCCTAACCAACACATTCTTTCGCCCGCACGCTTCGAATACCGTACGCCTAACACGCAAGACTGTGTCGTCATGACGCGTCATAAATCAGCGGCGCTGGAAACGTGAGAAGAAAACTGCAGTTCACACGCACCGCGAGGGTAACCGGGTCCCGCACTGCCGGGCCCACAACAAATCAAGAGCGCTTCTGCAGGGAACGATATTGCAACTAGACAAGGTCGTATTAGGTGCAAAAGAGAAAGAATAGTTCATATGTAAGCAGCCACTTCCCTTGAAAGCCTGCGCGTGTTTCGTAAACGTGAATCGCTGCACTAAACCGAGGTGAATATATATTGGACATTTTTCGCGGCGTTCGCCACACCTTTGCCTTCGTAAGCTACCCTCAGATTTCGTAAACGATGCCCACTTACGAAGCGCGAATATGCAACCACGGACCTCAGGTCGACTGTTCGACCACTTAAGTCCAATATCGGCGCTCAACGCCACCAGGACTGCGTCGTCGAACTAGCGCCGCTATTCCCAATGCCAACCATTTCTCGCCTTCAAATGCGAGCGCGGCGTGGCTTCGCAAATGCCGAAATACGTGACTCAGCTGGTTCTGCAAGTAAACGTTCCTTTAATACTACACTGCGCCTTTACATGTGTCAGCTAACGCTGCTGGTCAACTGCGTCCTCTTCGTCGTTTAGTTCTCGCGTGTAATAGAGGCGGCAGAATTCAAGATACACTGCCTCTATTATCTATTTTCAGTCTACCGTTCTCACCGCACAGTTCTTTCACAGAGAAATTCAAGATACACTGCCTCTATTATCTATTTTCAGTCTACCGTTCTCACCGCACAGTTCTTTCACAGAGAACGTCGTGGCAAAGCCCGATAGCTGCGAACTGAAGACCACAGTTCGCCGTATTAGGGGTACACGTATTTGCCATCTGAGCCAGGGTGAATGTGTCTGCTATTTTGTTAGCTCTTCTGTGTATGCTGTGTGTGCTCGTATATCTTCCTTCGTTCTTTCTTTCTTTCTTTCATGATTTTTTTCTTGGCTAAGTGGGAAAGGGGGGCGGTGCTTCCTCGCTGCTTGTTCACTCCTTGAAGCACTTTCCGTCATCTTGCCCTGCAAGCCATCATCATACGTACTTCTAAATTTCTACTCAATGCACCACCGATGACTTGTGGAGGCAGCAAAATATTTATCATTAGAGGCTTGTAAAAATTGCAATTTCGCGCTAAGAGTGCGAGGCACTGAAAAGGAGTGCGTGCTTTTGCGTGGCGCAGAGGCCCTTACTGATTTGCGTGTCTCGCTGTCGATGCCATAAGCGCACAATGCGTAAATTACATTACTCGGGGCGAAGCGTGAATTTGCTCAGTGAAAAACTGGACGCCGTGGCGGTGGCGATATAGATGGCAATGGTGTGAGCGATCCTCGAATAGTTAACTACTTTTATCGCTACATGAAAAGTACGCAGCTTCCGCTGGGTCGCGCAAGAGCAGATCCCAGCGAAGCTGACTGATCATTATAATTTTTATCATCATCATCATCCCCGCCATCTTCTTCATAGTCATCTCCATCATCATCCTCTACATCACTAACATCTTCATCGTCATCACCATTTTAATCATCTTCACAATTCTCAACATTATCATCATTTTCTATTTCACCTTCATTATCATCATGTACATCTTCCGCTTCCTCTTTATCTTCATATTCACCTTACATCATCTTCCGGTCACGTGTCGTTCTGGCGTCATATAACGGGATATATAGCATGATACCGAGACCATACAAAGTCACACTGGTAGATGTAGCGTCGCTTGGTTGCTAGGCAAGATCATTTCAAGGACGTATTTCGTAGCAGAACACTCACCTTTCGGATAGGGCAAGCTTTGGCTAGTTTAAGCAGCTTGGAGGCAAAAAGAAAAAAAAAGACACCAAGGAGAGACTGAGAGAAACTTCAAAGACAAATCACAATGGGCCTTACATATCCACACTGTAAATGTCACTTCCCCGTGCGCATGGTAGCAGTGTGGCAAAGCAAACGCGCATAGGAAATAAAATATAATACATATAAATATAAATTAGATATAATTCTCTTTACGAAAGAGTAAACAAGTTCACGTAACGATCGAAACGTTCCTTGCCTTGCTTTCATGTGTCTCGCATTTAGTATTTCAATTTTCTTAATTTTTCATTATTCTTAAGATCTACATATCTTTCAAACTACGCGTAGTAAATTCTGACGTATAAGCAATAACATCTGTCAAATGAGTTCTGCGGAAACCCGCAAGGTGGAGTAACGTTTATGAAAGGGAAAAATTAGCATCCACCCGTTTTGTAGCACAAGGCTACAAGGAAAACCATACGGATTTCTCGTAAATGAACGCTTCCTAGTTCCCGAAAAACTCGGACCAGGACGAGTTTTTCGGCAACTAGGAAGCGTTCATTTACGAGAAATCCGTATGGATTTTCTTGTAGCCTTGTGCTACAAAACGGTTGGATGCTAATTTTCCCTTTCAAGTAATAACATCGTCTATTCGCGTCTGTTAACTGCAGCAACCAAGCATGCTGCTTAGATTCGTTTAGCGAGATCTAACGCTTCGTTACCGCAAGTACATGGCAGGCTATGTTGTTCGACACTTCACAAAACAAAAAAAGAATAAATCGCAGGCGGAAAAGATTACAGCCGTAACAATACTTTCGTAGAAAACGACGCCTCTAACGAGGAAAACAAAATAAATTCGAAATAATTGAATTGCGCCGAGTTGCCACACTTTATCGCGAAAGTTCATCCAGCCACCATGGCTGTCGCTCACACCGTAGCAGCATACACCCGCTTCATCTCCATCTTGAACTGACTGGCACTCACGCGTTAAAATCACGAGCTACGCACTACGACAGCATTCAAAGATTGTGCTCGCGGAACGACGCTTTCGATCACATGGTGGGCGTGAGAAATCAGCATAAATTTCGTTTCCGCCTGAGATATCATCTTTTAAGTGTAACTTATTGTTTGCTTTCTCGTCTTATCTTTTCGCTTACATACGTAGAAAATACATCATTTTCGTACCACCTGATCTTCATTACCTTATTATTCTTAGTTCACCGTATAACGCCGAACTGTTTAATATTTGTCAAATTTTTCGTTCCTTTTATGCTTTGTTGAAATGTATGCTGCCTTAGAACATATAGTTATGTTTGAGTAGCATCTGTTTAACTTGTTCACCTGAAGTATATTCATGTTATTTAATAGCACTTGGAGGTTAACTAAGAGGGTTCAGCTTAAATTGAGGACGACGCAGCGAGCTATGGAACGGAAAATGGTAGATGTAACCTTAAGGGACAAGAAGAGAGCGGTGTGGGTTAGGGAACAAACGCGTGTTAGGGACATACTAATAGAAATTAAGAAGAAGAAATGGGCCTGGGCGGGCCATGTAATGCGAAGACAAGACAACCGTTGGTCATTAAGGGTAACGGAGTGGATTCCTAGAGAAGACAAGCGTAGCAGGGGGCGGCAGAAAGTAAGGTGGGCAGATGAGATCAGGGATTTTGCGGGGATAAATTGGGCCCCGTTAACACAGGACAGGGATAATTGGAGATCCATGGGAGAGGCATTTGCCCTGCAGTGGGCGTAGACAGGCTGATGATGATGATGATGATGTTGATGATGATGATGATGATGATTATGATGAATAGCACTGTATTACTACGTCTTCCATGATTCATAGGCATTGACTGTCTAAACGGCTCATATGATTTGATGATCTCTGGGGTGTAATGTCCCAAAACAGCTCATATCATTATGAGAGACACCTCATTGGAAGGCGCTTCGGAAGTTTCGACCACCTGGGGGCACTCTGACGTCCACTGACACCGCACAGTACATGGGCCCTAACATTTCGCCTCCATCGAAGTGCATCCGCCACGGCCGGGATTCGAACCCGCGACCTTCGGATCAGAAGCCGAGCGCCATAACCACTACACCATCACGGCGGGGCATGCCGTCTCAACCATGCAGAGCACTGTTTTTCTTTTCTGCACCCTTTACCTAATGCCTCCTGTAAGGCCCTTAAGCCGTTTCAAACAATCAGACAAAGAAAACAAAAACCAAGACAGACAGACAGACAGACAGACAGACAGACAGACAGACAGACAGACAGACAGACAGACAGACAGACAGACAGACAGACAGATAGATAGATAGATAGATAGATAGATAGATAGATAGATAGATAGATAGATAGATAGATAGATAGATAGATAGATAGATAGATAGATAGATAGATACCACAGCTGAAGCACGCAATCAATCGAGAAAGGTACATGTTATCCTCCACCGAGGCGAAGCATCCCTGCGGGCTATCCCCACTCTGTAGGCCGCAATGCCTCTCGTTAAGGGCTCCCACGCACACGACCTGCAGTCTCTCGCGTCTTCTCGGTCGCATTCTATGGAGTTGGCCTCGTTGCAACTGTGCCACTCGTTTATCACAGCCTCACCTCGGGCTGTCGAGCAACGTCCTTTTCCAAAAGAACGACGGGACACCTAACGCGACTGTGCGTCGCTCTCTCTCTCTCTCTCTCTCTCTCTCTCTCTCTCTCTCTCTCTCTCTCTCTCTCTCTCTCTCTCTCTTTCTCTCTCTCCTATAGACAATACCGTGATAGCCGCAAGACAGGCCATCACATAGAACGCCGTATTGCTCCCGAAAAAAAAAGGACAAGAGACGAAAACAAATGCGCTCTAGGTGCATCAAGCTATATAGTGCGCATTAACAGAGGAACGTCATATTTTCCGTACATGTATACGTCCCCGCGAGGGCCTAATATGCGTACAGCGAACACCGTTACTGATGACGCAAGCTAACCCTTTCAAGTTCTTACGCAACAGAGCTTTTTGCCGAGGATATGCCGAGGATATGCCGAGCGCGTCTGCAGAAGCAGCGGCGTCAGAAGCGATGTGCTCGCGGTGAAGGCGTGTCTGCGAATATATGACACGCATGAATGCATCGACGATACAAGCGTCGCCGCTAAAAGCTATGCGCTGGCGGATGCCCCGTGCGTCAAGCTCGCTGCCTTACAACTATATACGGCTGTTACGTGTGCTGCGTCGGCTATAGATGCATGCAACCGAAAGCCGTGCAGGAAGAAGAAAAAATTACTAGCATCACAGAGCCGCATCAAGCAAAACACGTACCGGTGAAACCGAGGCAGCCTCACCGATCCACCCGCTTAAGGGGTCTTTCGTGTATTCGTCGCGCAGTCGCCATTCTGTTACAGATAACCATTCCTTTAAGCGGCCCGGCGGACATTTTATCTTTCTGCTCTGTTTATCTTGCGTTCCTGGAATACGCCTACAAGCTACCGTTTCCAGGAAAGGTTTTTCATGACTAAGATGACGTGAAACTCCACGTGAAACTTCGCACTATTCTCGCACACATTTGAGTCACCAGCTTAATGCGTTTCTTATTCGGTCATTGATAATTTAGAGACCTGGAGGGCGGTATGCGCAGGTACGTCAGCTAATTAGTTGCGCTCACTCATTTCCGCGATGTCAGGGCACAGACGCACGGCTTTCACAACACTTCCGTCACTGTGCGGCAACTACGGAAACTCTTCGTTCCTTGACAATCCTATTTTGCTTTTAAGAAGCAGGCACTGCATATTGAGAGATCACTGTAGCTTACCGGCGTAAGTTATCATGGAGTCAGCTTAACGCCATTAAAACAACGCGATTTTGTCGCTAAGGAAGAGATGAAGAGAAGAAATGCGTTGGGATAACCACCTCGTCAGTTGCGCCTGGATCTCTATTTTCTCGCTCGAGATTGAGAGGATAGTGACGCTATTTTGTTCTATCACAAGCATACGGATGAGTTATAGTTTGTTCAGATGCACATAGGGTGCATTTTGGTTATTCCAGGGAAGCCAGCTTGCCGTGAAGCTAAGGGGGTCAGTGCTAAGAGTCTTGATTAGTCAACGCCGAACGACTACCAAAAAAAAGAAGCATAGTCATGGAATTCGTAGCAAAAGCAGAGTCATTTTGTTCTGTGGCCCTACGCAGGAAGGAAGTTGAGCTTTTTGGAATCTTTTTTATAACCACAAAGAAAGATAGCGAAACAGATACGGGTCCTTTCAAAAATTAAATTCAGTGTTTGGGTTTTTTGGCTTTCTGAGGCACTGATAGTGCCCGTTGTGTTCTTCTTTTTGTTGTTTTTTTTTGTTTTTTGCCTGGTGATTTTAACATTTAGTGGTTTTAGCTTTTATCTTTTATTCATTTATGCTTTGTTTGTTCTTTTCGACCCTGCTTTTGCTACGATTAAACTGACTCTGCTTTTGCTACGAATTCCATGACCATGCTTTTACTATGACCTGCGAACGCTGCCGTTACAATGATTGTGCGCACTGGGATTACATAGTTGACATACGCTTGGATGATTGAAAGTAAGTGTGCCTATTGCAACTACTATTACTTTTTTTGTGTCATGATGGCTGGTTGTGGTGAAGGCGATAGTGCGAAGGTCATGTGACTTAGCGCCCTGTATAAATTAGAGCCTTTATCTGTCGAATAAACAGTTGGTAGTTCAGCCTCCTTTCCTGTCTTCTTCAATTTTCCTGTCTGCGTCCGTTCTGGCTGGGTTTTTTTTTTCCCCAAATTTGCAATGAACCAACTAGCCCAACCATCGTGTCTTACTATCTTTCCTTTCTCTCGTTTTCTTAGCAACGGCAAACAACCTATGACACACAACTGCGCAAGCTAAATTGACTACGCCACTGCGGCATTTCTATCCTCGCACCGCCTTCTCTATATTTCCTGACAGGCGGCCACGTTTATGGTTCCGCTAAGCTTACAGAAAACACCTTGTTTACTGTTTCCCTTCTTCTTGTCTAAATAACGAGGTCCAATAACGCTGGCTTCATAGCAGGCATCTCTGTTGACGTTGCCGTTTACGATTTCCTCGGGTCGTCATTTAAGTCTGCCTCTGCGCAAGCTCTATACAGCGTCAAGAAAAGGTCCTCTGATCCTTTGTCGCGTCGTACGCAAACGACTGCATTTTTTTCATGTTTTTTATTTCTTGTTAGCGGCTCAGGTTCCACTGTTCGGCCGCCCAAAAGGCTTCATCGGCTGTAATAAACGACTTCCTTGCCGTTTGTAGGCGTTGCCGGCGAGACGCTGTCATCGCATGCACGATTCAGCGCCGAGTCACAACAATGCACGACATTCAAGGCTCCGAATAAGTAGTAAACTTTCTCGGAACCTGTTTCCACAAGGCTTAGAAAGCGACGTAAAATCTCACGCGCTCACTGTTTTACCGTTTCCACAACACTGCGCACAGACGCGAAACAACAGTTAAGTTCGATAAGAAGAAGTTTGCAAAATGCCAATAAAGCGGCTCGCATTACAAGAGCAAGCGCTCGCTTAACTCCTATAGAACGTATCCTGGCCTTCGGTTGGGACTTTGTTGGCTATATTTCCAGCCGACCTCGGGGCTTATGCGAAACGGCGCGTTTGTCTCTAAGTCAGGCCTGTCCAATCTGATGCATTAAGTCGTAAAACCACGAAAGCCAACGCTGCTCCATAGGGCGAGGGAGAAAGGACAAGCGAAGAGAGGTTCGGTACCCCACATTGCAGACGCTTGATCAGCAGACGCTTGATCACTTGATTTCTAGGGTTTTACGTCCCGAAACCAGGATGTGATCACGAGAGACGCCGTAGTGGAGGGCTCCGGAAATTTATCGACAACGTGGGGTTCTCTAACGTGCGCTGACATCGCACAGCACACGAGCACCTAGCACAGGCCTCTAGAATACGGCAGCTTACCGTCATTATTATTATGGTAGGTTGCCACTTATTTGAGAATACTTGCCGAGTGCAATCCACGCCATTCCGATCCTTCTAGGCTTATCTCAGCCTCGTGGTTCTGATCAGGTGTCACTATTTCTTGGCCTAACCAGATGTATTCGCTTGCCATTTCCTGTGCCCCGTCACCTATGTCATTTATCTAAAACCGCTGGGCTATTGAACATTAATTTAGTTTTCTGAATATTAATTTTCAGAAGTCCACTTTGCCTGTCAGGTTCAATTGCCTGTCCCTTTGCAATTGACACTGTGAAGCTGCGCGATTTCAGTACGCGTTAAATAATTCCCAGCCGGTGGAAAATGCCGGAACCGTCCCGATGCGGCGTTTTTTTCTCCTTTCTACTCTTCCAGAGCCTCACTGCACGCAGCTATGGGCGACGACCCGTCAGGCAAAAATAGGGCCTGTATCAGCTCTTGTGGCAAACCCGAACGGGCAGTTTATTTAATGAATGAATCGATTAAGCAATAAAACGAGCAATAAATATTGGCGTATAATAACCTTAACAAAGAGGAGACAGGACTTTATAAAACCAAACTGTATATCTTGACAAAGGTCCTGCCACCATCTTGACCAATTATAAGTGAGCGCGGTGGCTGAACATCGCCCCACGTGTAACACGGTTATTGTACGGCGTCATTCCTACGAATTGATTGATTTGCGGGGTTTAACGTCCCAAAGCCTGTTCTGATTATGAGAGACGCCGTAGAGGAGGGCTCCGGAAATTTCGACCACCTGGGGTTCTTTAACGTGCACTGACATCGCACAGCACACGAGCCTAAACATTTCGCCTCCATCGAAATGCAGCCACCGCGGCCGGGATTCGATCCCGCGACCTTCGGATCAGCAGCCGAGTGCCATAACCACTAGACCACCGTGGCGGGGGCAATCCTACGAAAACCCCATTAGTAGAGCTTTCCTAACGATGTGGTTTACACCATATAAACACCGTGAGGCCCCACAAGAAAAGACAAATTCGCCATGCCCGCTCTGCTGATAGACGCCCATACAGGGAGAGTGCCACAGCTCGGCGTAGCATGTGGATGGCAGTTCGCAGCGCGAAAAAGTAAATAACGAAAGCTTGCGTCGGGACTACATCGAGAGCAGGCGTGCCTATATCCTGAGCAGCGGCAAAGGGGGTTGACCCGCACGTAAAGGGTAACACCACGTTACCGTGTTCACCTGCCTACAAACCATCATAGGAAGCACGATCTCGGGATGTTTTAGTAAATGGGCCGTGAAGTGGGTTCGGCGATAAACACACACACGCACACTAATATATATATATATATATATATATATATATATATATATATATATATATATATACAAACATAGTTTGGCGAAGTAGGTAGCTTCGGCTGGCGCATGAATATAAGTACGAGAGGTAGCACATCAATAATTCATTTCTTCGTCGACGTTTCGGTCAGAGCCTCGGTCAGAGCCTCTGACCGAAACGTCGACCAATAAATGGAATGTCATTGAAGTGCTTCTACGTCTCATATATATATATATATATATATATATATATATATATATATATATATATATATATATAATACAAAGCATCCTCTAAACGTAGTTGGTCCCTGTAGGCACCATATGTAGTGTGACGCCGTCATTACGTTGCGTTGCGCCAGGTTATGCACTCGCGAAAAGGAACCCACGCCAAGTGGGAGAGCGCCCAATTTGCAGTGGCGCAATCTAGAGAGAGGCAACGGTCATAAACTAATGTGGCGCAATTCGCAAGCGCCAGCCACTCTCGATGTTTCGTACATAGGCTGACAAGTCTTAGCGCGGGACCGTGTGTACGCGACCCGCTGCTCTACAGACACGAACGTTGCGTTTGCGATGAGACTTGAGCTCACTGGGAATACCGAATGTCGCCTGTCACGTGACGAAACGGCCAGTGTCCCCCAATGGCGCAAAGTTTACAATTTCGTGCCCCTTTAACAACACCTATATGTTAGTTGCGAAATTCAAAACTATCAGACGAGAAAACCGAGCAGGGAAGAAGTGACTACACAGCGATTGTTGAAAGTCGATGCGGCAGACAAAGCGCTGTTCGTGCGTGTAGTCGATTTTGAGCGAATACAGGCGACCGTGCGTGGAAGCAGTCGTGAACACTTTAAACTAAGCACACAAGTTGACACGTTAATCGAATCGAAGGTTAACGCACTCCACTGCGCCTTTTCGGTTCTTTGATCGATATTGCTCGCAGAGTTGATTAGGCAGCCATGCAAGTTGACGCAGAAAGTTAACGTCGACAGCACGTGTCAACGTCTCAGCGATACCTTTCTTTTCTTCCTTTTTCTTTAGGTGTAAGTTAGCAAGGACAGGGGCTCAAGTGCAACGAGTTCAAGGTCGAAGTGCGGTCCCCCTCGCAACGTGCTAGCTACAATGGTCAGGATCGAGTAAATATTACTCGCTACAATTTGCTGACCGGCCGAGTACAGGTTTGCATTCAGCTCGGCGCAATAAAATCACCGTCCATCGAGGAGGCAGTGGCGAAAGTAGCGCTTTTCGAAACCGAATGGAAACTGTACCTGTGTCTGCGCTTTTAGTTCCATTAGGAGCAGCCTTCGAGCTTGCTGCAAAAGTTAGGTAATAATTCAGCGTACTTTAGTGTCTTGCGAAAGCTGTCTTTTAGAATTACTAAAGCAATTATCGTAAAGCCAGTACTAACAGGTCCTGGAACACATTATTCAGTGAAGACAAAGGTCAAGCCCGTACATTTTTCTTGCTTAAAGAACAGACTATTTTGTGCCTGCCCTCTTACGGCCCCTTCTATTCAATCATGACGACCTCTAAACGTAGTTGGTTAGCTTGTTACCAACTGAACTATGGTATTAACACTGAGATCGTGGACTCAAAGACCTAAGTTGCCCAAGATCGTGAACTGTCAATCTGTCGGTGAGCCGCCAGTGAACGAGACACTTCAATATCTCAGAGTCAGCTATGCGGTTTGTTCATATACAGCCACAACTACACCTACACACAACGAAGAGAATCAGTCTGGAAGAATCTTATCCTGTGCCTATGCTACTAGTACTTCTTTGGGGGGAGACAGGACTGTATTGTCGTTTTCCTTACGCGGGTGCATTGGGTATGCTACGAGTAATCCCGTGCCAAAGCTAAGCAGCTATCACGACACCCAAGGAAGTTGGCAAAGTGTTCTCAAATGAATCCCGTGCACTCGAAGAACTTTATGTAGCCTCAGAATGAACCATGTCTTCATAGTAGGTACTTTACCATCAGTACAAGAAGCAGCCGTCGGTCAGTGATATTTTGTCTATGTTCTCGCGCTTTCATTAAGTAATTTCACCTAAAACACGCACGCATATAATATTGGGATGGAGGGGCACCGGACCCATCTAGGGTATTCGAGCATTTTTGTTTTTAGCGTCCCTTCCAGTTCTTGAAGTACACGGTAAAATTAACGTCAGCTTCAAAGAATCAACCTTTCTTACGAAAGCAGCGAAACAAAACCTCAGGGCACGCACAGAAAATATACGCACCATAAGCACAAAGCCAGACGGTTGCCCAACTGAACTTTTTTGTGCTATCTGCCAGTACAAACAGTCGAAGTTATTTACCGTTCCTCGCCACAAAGAACTGAGACGTGGGAGGCCAGAATCACCACCCGGGACTTGGATGACCAACGACGGCTCGTCACCAGAGCCCGGGATGCGATTGCGGCCAGAGGGTTCCTGGAATAAGGAATCCTCCCACCAAGAGTGTTCTGAACACTGTCTCGAAAATAAATGTTTGTTTCTCTCTCTCTCTCTCGCCACAAAGAATAAGAAAGGAAAGAAATCCAAAAAGTAACGCTCTACCGGAAAGCAAAGAGTCGCCATCCTCTATAGGCGAAGGCATTTCTACCTGTACTTTGTACTAACACAGGAGGGAAAAAAATGGCGTAAGAATGGTGTAAAAATTGTCTAGACTCAGGAGAAGCTTACCCTAAGGAACCGAAAAGGTCGTCCACCCCTACCAATCAAACAGCTCTTTTTCGTTTTGCGCTTTGTCTCAATGGTTTGGGGGCTGTCACTGGGACAAACTTCTCAAACACCTGCGGCACAGATTACGCAATATCCTGCCAGCCTGGCCGTCTCAATAAATTAGCTGCAGGAGCTGGCGGCAGCTACTGAAGTTACTTCTTGTCGTGTGGCAGTTGGGTTTCTCCGCATATAAGGTTCTTATGTGGCAAAGCAAGAGTTGCAGGAAGTAAAGTCGGAAAAGGCGTGGGAGTGAAAAAGAAAATACAAATACCGAAGCGACAGACCACTTTCTGGCCGTTCTAAGCAAGTGTTTTCGTTGTGTTCAGTTAATGTTCCAAATTTGTTATCACGTCATTTGATGTTCGATTGCCTCACATTTCTTCGCGCGTCGGTTTGTCCTTCAGAACTGCGATATATTTTCTCCTTACCGGTAAACAGTTGGACGCCGTTATCGAAATCGATGGCCTGAAATGCTTTCAAAACTGCCGCACTTTTTAAGGTAAAGGGAAGAAATAAGAAAGAGAACCGGCCGTACAAAGTGAGAATGTTGGAATGGTTTCAGCGGTGGTTGATATCACATTTACACGTCCCTTCATATTAAAAAAAAAGGAAGTGAATCTTATTTCATTTCTTTCTTGTACATATACCTTTAAGCTTTCCTTCGATTATCTAGCCTGCAAAGCTGACAGAAGAACGACAAGCTTTAAAATGTGAACTGTTCGAGAGGCATTACTTGGAGCTGAAGCGAGATGTCGTGCTAGTACTACGGCGTACACTACACGTAGCAGCAAAAAAAAAAGAAAAAAAGAAAGAAAAAGACGGGTGTTATCGTTTTACGAGCTGTCGAGTGTCTTTCTGAACAAGGCCATTCGACGGTGGTGATCATTTTTACGAGTCTGTTGTGGCCACACGTAACTGAAGCACAAAATATGACCGTAAATGCACTAAACACAGAGACAAACTCAACCTCGCCAAGAACGCATTCTCTTCCGACAGCTGGGTACCGGCAGTGAGTCCATCAATTCTTGTTTTCTTTTCTTTTGTTTTCTCTAATCTTGAAACGTCTGTAGACAATCAGTGAAGTATGATTTATGTCATAAGAGAAAAATAAAACCACAAGACAAAGAAAGCTATAGCTTGAACACTCCCGAACTCTTTCTTCTCTCTCTCTCTCTCTTACTTTTCAAGGAGTCACGACTCCTTTAAGAAATTACCAGATAAAAGAACTAAAATGTTACAATAACGCAATGATGAATGACCAAAAAATATATTTTTTATGACACAAAAGCTTGACAGAGTGCGTCACCGTTTTGTGGCTTCAATAATCAATATAGCTATTGTAATCAGCGCAATGGCCACTTGTATGTGTGTTGGCTTCAAAAGTGAATGACGATTGAATGCGAAAGACATACTAGACGCAATTCTTCACGGAGAATTGGGGAATCCAGTGTCGTCCATTTTTATCATCCAAGTAGAGCTAATGCCGCAGTTATGGAACTGCTTCTCGGCAGCGCTGTCGCTGCGCCTGATGGCTCTGTAAAAAAGCCGTGTTCTACCGAGCATAACGACGAATGCTTTCGTGAGGTTACGCTGTCATTCGGAAAAGTGAAGATTTGGTATGAGTAAGCTACAACAAGGCACTTTAACCAGAAATTCTGAAAAGATGACAGTATGATACAGTGTAGAATATATGAGCGAAAACGATGATCGAATATGTCCTGAGAAAAATAAAACGCCTAAAAATCAATCAATTAATCAATCAATCAATCAAAATAGAGATTGTTCTGCAACCTCATGGTCTGGGGGTCGTACTAGATCAAAAGCGGTGAAATGCAGCTTGAAAGTAGACGGAGGCCCACATACAAGGCAGCAAAGGCCTAAAACAACGTGCACTATCTCATTACAGACCATAAATAATTTAGATCTCAATAGAACGAAAGTGTGACATTAAGCACTACTAAACAGAATCGATGGCGCATTCACTACTGACGTGGGCGTACATAAATAGATGCTTATACTAATATATAAAAAGTAATGACATCGAAATCGAGATAAACACGACGATACGAGTCATAAACACGAATGGACGTATGAGGTTTGGATCGTCACACAGTTGCAGCAACAGCGATAAGGGATATGTCTGCGGCCCTATGAAATATTTGTAATGACGCCGACAAAAATCCTCCAGGCGAGATAAATGCGTCTGTAACGTATCTACACTGGCTTTTACAACCCGACACGCTGTATATTATAACGCTTATCGGTGCCGAACAGTAGCCCGCGACAGGCAGCAAGGTCACGTACTTCTCTTGCACGACTAGTTAGGCACGCGCCTCGGCTATGGATAGTCACGTATTCGAAATTACGCTGCAGCTAGTTACCAGCACGCAGTAAATCTAAGCCAGTTCCACTACAGTGACGGCTATATATGAAATGTGGAGCAGTGATTCGCCTGCGTTTTCCACGTGTTTCTGCTGTATTTATCGTCGTCGTTTTCCAATTATTTTCGCTTAGTTTGGTCTCATTATGCGAGTATTCACCCTTAATTTATATGTTTTGATTTACGAAACCAATCTGGCTTATCTTCACCGCTTTTAATCCGCATACATTTGCTGTATGTTTTCATCGGTGTATGCCTTTCGTAGACCTTAATTTTGGCATAACGAGAGACCGCCTAGGAAACCTAAAGTGCTCCGCACTTAGAACAAGTACGAGGGTTTACAATTCGTAAGACCCCGGAGCCAGTAATATGGCGTTGCCTCGAACGGCTATCGCACAAGCGCTGCGAGACTGTACAGCCGTCACCTTCGTAAAGGGAACGCGTGTTCCGTGCTCCACGGCTGCACAGGCGAGTGGCCTCAGGAGCAAGCACGCCAGTCCTGCTGCGGGGCTTACCCATCTAATACCGACACGCACGCACACACACAGATGACCAGGCGCCGTCCACACGGACTCATTTTCTGCCTCGTCTGCCTCGGCCACTACCCTTCAGGAGCACCAAGACCACTTAAACACAAGTACACTAATACGCTACATTAACACTACCTACTCTAACCTTAACCTAATTCACACTGTCATGACACAATCTTAATCTTAGCTAAACACTCCACACTAATACACAAGGATAATATTTGGGGCACGTAAATGCTTAACTGTGACCGAACTTTCACTTTAAGCGGCTCAACTTTTCCCATTTTCGTTCTTTTGATCGCGTTTAGTTAGCTAGCCCTATTTGTTTTTATGTTATCTCTAAAAGGAACATTGGGAAACATTTCCCCTGTTCATTTATTTTCAATTGGCTTAAGACCGTTGTACCTCATGGTGGTAGGGGCTACCCCACGTTATTTTCCTTTTCTTTTTCTTTTTGGGGAATAAACTAGCACACACACACACACACATACACCCACCTTGTGGCAGTGCCCTGGTATCTGTACGCCTTTAATAAACTCAGTTTTATCTCCGCTTCTAGAAAACAAGCGACTTGGCAGCTGGGAGGAGGAGTTGACCGCACGTATAAAGCTGCACGTATAAACGTTCGGTAAGCTCACCGTCTATAGGAAGTGAATTGCAGTTTTCATTTATTGTTTTGTCCCCTCTTTCTTTTACAATACACAATTTTTGGTATGTAAAGGCGAAAGGCAACGTTAAGGGTCACACACAAGACCTCCAGCTCCTACCGTAAATACACCGCACAACGCAACGGCACTGAAAAAAAAAAGGAAAGAAGAAAGAAAAAGAGCGAAATAACGTTCGTAAACAACTACATTAGGATTTACACACCAAAATAGACACAATGTAAAAAGTTGATAATGTAGAGTACACGTATTGTTTCAAAACAGATATACTCGCTCGAAATTCACTGAACGAACGTCAAACTTGAATACTGCGCGTGAAATCGTAAAACGTGATCGAAGTGTCATCGGCGTATTTGTTTCAGAACATATACCGACTTGCCGAATTCAATAACCATATTTGATATGCCTCGTATTCTGAATGGCGACAGTGCCGTCTAAATGCGCTGTATAGTATCCGATACAACACGTTTTGTGGGGCCAAGCGAACAAACAAGCTAGGCAAGGGGGTCACAGAGCACATCCGAACAGCTTCCACGACCTTTTACATAGTTGTCCAAGCTAATTGAAATCAATGCTAGTTAGCTGAGGCAAACTAGCTAAACAGAGAGCAGAACGAGACTCCGATACGGCGCGTCCAAACAGCCCAATCAAAATGGGTCGAGCGTGTCCATTCCGCCGGGGACCAAGTGCGCCGTAATGACCGCAGACGCACCGATCTCCCGGACGCGCAGATCATCGCCAATGCGGTTCAAGCAGCAAAGAAAAGGGACGACAGGAAGTGAAGGGTCGGGGAGATTGTCGTAACGTCTCTTGACCCGAAACAGACATTCGCTGTAACCGTCACCCTCACTGAGGTTCTCATTCCTAACACACTCGCGGCGACATTAATGGTGCGTGCAACTATGATGAGCCAGCCGCAGCGAGGACCTATAAGCTGACAACGAGGCCCTCGCAAATAACACTGATCATGGTCGTGCAGTGACCCGCTACGTCGACTCGCATCGCGGGAGAAAGGGGTATACGAGGAACAAAAGTTATCTGGAAGAGACGGCGTTCCCGCTGGCTGGATTCGAAAGCTGGATGTATCGCGGCCGCCAAAACGACCATCCGCTGCAACAGAGAAGCCCTTATAACTACACAAGGTCCATGCGAGAACCGCGCAAAAAGGATCACGTCGTCGATTAAGTGTCGAAGCACGCACGAGGCGCAAGACTAACCAATACCTCTTAATACTAATCATTAGGTGGCGTTGTCGTAACACGGTGGAGAAGAGTCACGACGAGTGCTCACCCTGAAGCCGCAGAAACAGTAGCATGATCCAGATGCGCAACAAGCGCACGTACTACAGGGTATGCATGTTATGGTACTGCTTCAGTTATGGAAATCGCCCGCACAACATATCATCAACCCACTGCAGGACAAAGGCCTCTCCCATAGATCTGCAATTATCCTTGTCCTGTGCTAACTGGGCCCAATTTATCCCCATAAACTTCCTGATCTGCCCTCCTAACTTTCTTCCGCCCCCCGCCACGCTTGCCTTCTCTAGGAATCCACTCTGTTACCCTTAATGACCAACGGTTCTCTTGTCTTCGCATTACATGGCCCGCCCATGCCCATTTCTTCTTAATTGCTATTAATATGTCCCTAACACGCGTTTGCTCCCTAGACCACTCCGCTCTTTCCTCGTCCCTTAAGGTTGCCCCTATACATTTTCTGTTCATAGCTCGCTGCGTCGACAACATATAAACCAATGAAACTTGATGATTTAATTCATTTTTGGGGTTTTACGTGCCGAAAACACGTCATGATTATGAGAGGCACCGTAGTAGAGGGCGGCTCCGGAAATTTCGACCACCCGAGGGTTCCCTAGCATGCACTGACAGCATACGCTGGCCTCAACATTTCGCCTCCATCGAAATGTAGTCGCCAAGGCCGGGATTCCATCCCGCGACACTCGGATCTACAGAAGAGTGCCACAGCCACTAGACCACCGTGGCGAGGCGAGTGAAACCTCGTTGATACGATCCCGTTTAGTACGTTAATAGGAATAATACGTCGTTCTTCGGTCAACACCGAATAGGCACACATTATTTTCTAACAAGGCGAACACAGACAAACAATTGTATACGGTCGCATTCTTCGGCGTCCCTTTGACATTTACCGCACCGTTCAAACATGTCGAGTGCTGTATACTTTTATTTTTCGTTACCTAAAATATGTTGGGTTGCAGTCACACCGATACTTGGGGCCGTGGTGCTCGTTTCGTGCGTCATATGGCTTTGTTTACTGTCGAGTAATACTGCCGAATACCTAAAGCACTTACTTTTAAATTATATTAATGGAAATGCAAGACCTCTGTCGTTAGTTTTTCCATTTCAACTCTGGCAAGGTATCGTATCATCCCATGAGGAGAGACATGCAGGGGATGGATACGACTGTCTAAGCGCTGTTTCCCAACGAAGTAATTTCTCTCTCTCTTCTCTCTCTCTCGTCTTACTCCTTCGCAACCACAGATACCAAAGGTTTGTCGACAATTGCCCTAACCCCCGAATTTAATGAACAAGTCGCCATCCTGACGAAGACAAGTCCACTTGTCCAAACGCTGGCTCCGGCGACATTCCCTGTTCTATACCCAGTTTTTAACAATCTGTTCATCGATTCAAGGATCCCATCTTCCCCTGAGCTTCTCCTCTAGTTTAGATTTTAACCCGCGAGTTTTTGTTTTTAATTTGTCGAAAACACTTTTACACACACTTTTGATAAGTCCTTCTGACAAGCGCACGAAGCGATCCTCAGGACCAATGCAACGAAGCAGCGTTTCTGGGAAAACGAAATGGGAAATTCATCCTCCACTTCACTAGCTACACCATGGGTCCGTCACGTCTCATAACAGCGGCAGCGAAAAGATCGCAGTCAATCCTTCGATCTACAGAGATGCATCTCGAGGTCAGCTAATAAAAAAAAGAACAAGAAAGGCAGTATCATGGCGCGTGTCAGCTTCGAAGAACTTTCTTCGCGCCAGCACACATTCCTCGAAAGCTCGGAGCTTTGTGTGTAACTTTCTGATTGGCAGCGCACTACCGTTCCATGACTGCGACAACCGAAGACAGAGAGTGCAATAAAAAGGCGCGACAAACAGCGAAACACATGACACTCTTCCCGCAGTAACTTGCGTTGTGTTCCTTAGCATTTTTACACGTTTTACCATGTCAATAAACGTTGAGTCATGTTTATCAATCAAAGTTTAGTACTCGGACATTGGGATTTAACGCAGATAAGTCAACGCATTGCGCCGGCGTCGAAATGAAACCGCAGTTGCAGGAAACCTGAACCGGTGGGTTACTATCATTTCCGATGCACGAACGATTTCCACTCCTCACGCGTACTGATATTTCTCACACGCATCTCTACCGCGGAGCGTTAAGCAATGTATCGCACGAAGGAACGCTGCCTCAAAAGACACACACCTGAATTCTGTTACGCTTCTACTTTCCAGAATTATACAAGCGAAGAAACCGAGCAATTTCGACGTACCACGTGGTCGCACCAGTCCTGCATCCCGGGAAGGCAAGATTACTCACCTGCAACGAGACGAAAAAAAAAAATAAAGGAGAAATTATTGCAACGCACAAATGGCTAATTATGCACCATGAAGATGTTTAGCACGAGAGGGAGAATAAATGCAACGAACTTGAGAACATCACTACGGGAGCACACGCACACACACAAAGAGAGAGTCGATTCAGCATTAACTGTGAAAGTAGCGCTTCAGTATCGTATTGCTAGACGGAGCAAGTGCAGGTTCGAGATGGGCTGTATGATGGTGTATATATATATATATATATATATATATATATATATATATATATATATATATATATATATATATATATATATATATATATATATATATATATATCATAGGTCATGCCAAGAGCACGGCAAGCAGAGGTGAACGACCGAGGCAGAGCGCAAAAAATGAAGCACGAATTACGAGCCGCGCGCTTGTATGCAAATGAAAACGTCTATTGCACGGCGGGTGCCGCAATACCAGCGAATGTTCGCCTAGCCAAATGTTTCCATATTCGAAGCGAATATGATGCTCGGCGTCCTACAATCTCGCCCGCCAGAACATTACGCCCAAGCTTTACCGAAAACGTGTAAAGAAGGCGAATACGAAGCCGGCACAGGTGGGCTCACGCCTGAACTCGGATCTCAGCTTCGACGAACAATCCAGGCGCCCCGACCGCAATCTTCCAAATAGACCCTATATAGATCTACATCTATACAGCTCTAAAAGTGGCTCGCAGAAAGTGCCTGCATTTGCTCGAACGCCGGAACCGCAAATTTATCACTCAGCATTTTTTCCATATAAGCTTCGTACACATGCAGAATTATTTCACCTGCTACCCCTATACGTACACCTAATTTTTATTTGAAATGCTTATTTTTTTAAGGGGACATTGAAGTGAAAAGCAATTCTTTTCGCTTTAGTAGGTTAGCTTTCCACAATGCCAAAAGCACCAATCTTGCGAGAAGACCCTCAACGCGCAAAAAGAAAATCAGTGGCGACACCGCTTTGAAGTTCCAGCACTAAAATGCATGACGTAACAGATATTTGACGGGGCCTGCTAAGGCCTACATATCTGTTTACCAGTAAGAAAGATCTACACCTGTGTTCCAAGAAAGCCATAGACCCAGCGTAGAGAGTTTCCGAGCATTTGATGTAGCGAATTTGAGCGACAATACGAAAAAAAAAAAGAAATCTGCCTTCTGACTGTCATTAGGTTTCGAAGTTAAGGCGCGAATTTCAAAGCTATAACATTGGCGCGCATTTTTGTTTCTTTTAATACTGAACCTAAAATGCTGAAATTAAGGACATTCGAGTTCTTAAAATAAGTTTTCATTCTAAACCACATCTCTTTTTCACTATAGTGACCGTTTCACACCTCGTTGTAATGCCAAAGCAATCAACACGCCGTCAATTTACATTTCTGGTTTTCTTTTTCCTTCGCTGTACGCTGCACCTCCGCAGTAACATGGTAGAGCCTGTACGCGGGCAACCGATGCAGAACTTTTTTTTTTGTCCATGCAGAACTTTTGAGCCCTTGCCGGCCATAGATGCGTGAGGAGCAAGACAAAACAGAATTATGTCGAGGCTGTCGCGAAGTTTCCTCTTTGTTTTAATATACTGCGTACATTAGGCAACACCTAATAGCTGAGGCTAAGCTAAAAAAAAAGTGGAAAAGCGAGAATAAAATTGAAGCAGGCATGAAGAAAGACAGCGGTGAATACAAAGGGACTTACAAGCCGACCTCGGTGCCTAGTGCGCCAAAAGAAAAAGAAAAAAGGACTGAGAGGTTGACAAGACTACATGACGTCATCGAGGTGTCTATGGAAGCGAGGTGGGCCTAAGCAGGCTGCCGCAACCGCCGAAAAGTCGATGGCGATCGATAATTTGTACGGTTATCGATCCCGTCTTTATTGATCTGCGGAGACCCAGAAAAAAGTGACTGCTTGGTCCGCAGTTCTTGTCTTTGTTATTCTTTTTTTTTTACTTTTCCGCAGTGCGTGAGCGTCTGTGCCATAGAGTTTAAAGTAAATCTTTGATCGTATACGCAAAAGAACAACGGTTTTAGGTGTACTCCACGGGTGTAATGCGGCAGGCTTACCTGTATATGCATTAGCGGGAACAAAGAAACTTCAAACATTGCAGCTTACAACATGCGTGCTTCTTTGTCTTTTTCTTCTTAGCTCATTTACCGCATGTCAGGAACCGGCCGCCGTTAGCCTCAATAATTATAAGCCACGTCGACTAAGGAAGCACGTTCGATCCAGAGCGGTCGTTTCTTAATGACACTTTTGCTTACGCAAGTGCCTACGAAGTGACTGCTATTAGGCCTTCGTTTCCTGTTCGCTGACGTATATATATGCGCATAGATTACCGCACAGAAAATGTCAAGAGGGAATGTGCATGTCACATGCATAACCTACTTAGCACGCAATCCGAGCAGCCACCCTTCCCGATATCTTTTCTTTTTTGTTTTGTTATGTGTTGTTTCCTGGAGTTATCTGCTCCGGAGTAACTCGGCTTCTTATGCAATTAAATTTTCTCACAAGTGCGATAATGTTCATCTCCTCCGATGTTATCATACTAATCTTTCTTTTACCTTCATAAATAATTAACCGGAGTAGCAATAGAAATTGTGCTGTGGACGTCCACAAATTATATGCTTTTGCTGTAGGTGGTTCGTTACCGTCCAATTTTAAAGAAAAACAACGCTGACAAGCGCAGTTCCAGAAAAACTATAAATAACTGACAGTTGTCAGGGTCAGGAATCATAGGCCTTTTGGTTACACAGACTAATGTGAAGTGTCCGCGAGCAACTGACGGCAAGTCAAGCTAAGAGGGCATCCATAATGTCATCGTGGTAGCGAATACGCTATATATTGCGCCGACTTCATATTGCACATTTGCTAAACACTATCGTGTTGACTAGTACGGCATTTACTTCATAAATACGATAGCAATCAATACGAAACGGCTGTTAGATAACATCTTTCTTTTTTTTTTTTTCGGTAAAGGTTTTTTCAAGAGAGCAACGGCGGCGTCTTTCCAGATTTCAATAATGGTCGCAAGCTACGCGTTCCCGTGAGGCAGCCGAAAGCACTCTTATCTTTCATCTACCTACGTAGATAAAAAGATAAGAGTGGACTATACGTAATCCGCTTTTGAACTACTTATCATGGCACAACCTTCGTGGAAATGCAGCCGGTGAGCACGACACGTATTGACGTACGAGATAAGCTTGGAATTAATTGCGCACAAATCATCCACCGTTGATACAGCTTATTCGAGATACCTTTATGAGCTGCATGTGACTAAACACGAAATGCGTTCACAACCAAAATGGTGATTACTGTAATAGCGTAAAGAATTACCGCGAAGTCTGTAATGCACTATTGCACGACCTCAGTGCAGATGCATGTTCTCACGCAAATTGAGTACGGCAAGTATCCGTAATCAAACTGGGCTTGCGCCGAATGCGCCTCTTTTATATTTAGCCTTTCGAAAAGGTCACGCAGGTTGGTTCGTGGTAATTATACCGGAAGTTTATTGGAAGCGCCGCCAGTTGTTCCAGGAGGTCTTATCCAGACAGAAAACGATAACTATACAAAGACGCGCAGGAAAGTGATCTTATAAAAAAAGCTTACAATCTGTACATATACTTAACGGTGCGCGCGTATATATTTATTTTTCACGTATTCTATATGATGTATCGCGATCCTTCCTTTACCAGAAACGAGGACTGCGAAATGTTTACCTATGCAAATAAGGGTTGTACCTAAAATTCAGGAAAATAACAGCGAATACCGCTTCTCGATAGCTTCGATGAGGCGAATGTATTCAAGAGAGATAATGTGCTTTCTCAGGATTCGTTTCGAAACCCATCTTTCTTGAAATTATAGCACTATCTCATTCAACTGATTTCAGTGTTTGATGGAGGAAGGTGCACAGGAGTAAGGGGAGCAAGTTTTTCTGAAATTTAATGTGCACCGACGGGTCCCAAAAAGATAAAATCATAATTCCTATTTCATCCACGCCTGAGTGCTCTAAATCAAGAGGCTGACAACATAGCCGAATCTGCGTGTCGCCTCTATCAATCCGGGGGGAGCAAGAGGGGAAGGGGGGGGGGGGGGCGAGGTACCTACTGAGCACAGTACATGGGTTCGAACCCGGCAGCGGCCGTGACATTTTCGACGAAGGCAAAAGTGCCATGTTGGCCCCTCTACTGTGCGGCCACGGTCTTCCTGTCCCTGCGTGGGAGCAGCCCTAGAAGGGGACGTCGCACTGCAGTTTCTCAGGACCTAAATAGAGTTCTATACCTGCCTGCCTGCCATACTGTGCGATGTCGGCGCGCGTTAAAGAACCCCAGCAGGTAAAAGTTTCCGGAGCCCTACAACTATGGCGTGCCTTATAATCATATCGTGATTTTGGCACGTAAAATGTGAGCAGTCATTGTTATTGCGGGAAGCAAGGTGCCTAAGAACATATAGAGACGCGACGAAAGCTTTGTAACTCCATGGCACCATGTCGACAAACAGTGGCGACACGACACACTCGATGCATGTTGATCAGCCGTAAACCTCCCCACTGCCCCTCTCTATCTGGCGGCCAACCGGGAGCAGCAAGATAAATGCATAAAACAAACTGATCTACTCAGTGCAGGGCACGCAGGCAGTGGCAACACGGCACACTGGTCCATAGGCAAGCGAAGTATATGCATCTGGCGTCCTTGCACGTACTACGGTCACTGACCGCTGGACTGAAAAGGACAGAGGGCGGTGCGTGTGTGCGTGTCAGGGTCCCACGGGAAAAGAAGAGCGTCTCTTTAAATGCACGGACGCCTTCGCGCAGCGTGTAGGAGCAGCTAGCTGCTGTCCAGCATACGCTCTCTTCTCTTGTGTTTTTAAAAGCGGAGCCTTTCTGTACGAAACCATTCCGAACTCTCGTGGGAGTACTCGCTGACGCCGCTGTTTCGCCGAAACCAGGAGAGCGTAGACAATGAACAGGGTTACGTAGAGTGAGCTGAAGCCCCCCCAGCCCCCCTTATTCCCCCTCTCCCCAGATGGTACAGTGGTTAGGGTACTGGGCTAGTGACCCAAAAAAACGCGACTTCGAATCTGCCCGTGGCGATCACGTTTCGCAAGAGGCCCGTGTAGTGTGCGTTTGCAGTTGTCGAATTTAATCCGGCGCCCTCCTCTTGGGCAGTGCGTCACGGTCACATTGTGGTTCCGGAACACACAATCCCGCCAAATACTACACATCCTCCTCCACACCAAAGAGAAAGCTGTTATTCTGTAAGTAAGTGTTTGTGTAGATGAACTGCAGCCAGTCCTCATGTGGTGAGGAATCGCTGAAGTGGGTTGTCACTTCAGCCAGCATTTCTACAAGACGACTTGACTTTGCCCGGTCGAAGAGAAGTGCTGTTGTCGATACGTCCGCTCCAGCGACATTTTCCGTCACATGTTTTTTCGTCAAGTCACATATGACACATCATGACACATAATCATATCATGAATATCATTAATCCATCTATACATCTATCTATCTGTCTATCTATACATCTATCTGTCTGTCTATCTATACATCTATCTGTCTGTCTATCTATACATCTATCTGTCTGTGTATCTGTATGTCTGTCTGTCTGTCTGTCTATCTATCCGTCTGTCTATCCGTCTGTCTATCCGTCTAGCTGTCCGTCCGTCCGTCCGTCCGTCTGTCTGTCTCGGCGCTCTCCTGGTCGCCTCGTCCACCACCTGGTATACCGAGGTGGTGGACGAGGCGACCAGGACGCGACCAGGAGAATTAAAGTAGCTTGCAAACCTCTTCAACGTGGCCAGAAAACGGTGTCAATCAGACGTCATGGCTATGCGAACATGTGAGCAAAATACTAACGCACTGCACACGCCCAAGGTTAACTGCATCGCTCCCCTACCCCTGCCACACCCATTAGCGCTGAGGCCGCTTCGGTCGAAACACATCGCAACGTAGAGCGCAGATTTGCGTCCCCTCCATCCCCACCCTCCCCCCCTCTCCTTGCGCCCACCTATGGTTGGAGCACTAAAGTACGGCATTATGAGAGAGACGAAAGCTATGCTGAGAAGGGGAGATGGACAAGGTAGCACCTATGTTGTAATGTTGTAGAACTAAAAAAATTACAGCATATCCACGGAGTGAATGATGATGAGTGGGCGAAGCTCGGGATGTTCATCGTAGATCGTGCCGAGTTCCGGATTAATTTAGTTAACGCGCACGCTACGAATACTCACCGTTCAACTATGCACAATGCACAAGTGAAATCTCCCACCAGCACTTCATTGCAAGTCAAGATCCAGTGCATATATATATATATATATATATATATATATATATATATATATATATATATATATATATATGGGTTGCCGGTGAACGCTTCTCCAACGCGAGCAGTCGGTATTTCTCAAGAAACTCGCTAGGAGACGCTGCCTGCGCCAACGTTGTCTCGCGCGTTTGCCGGGGCAGTGTCGAGTTTGCCGGGGAGCGTGTGGCTCCCGGCGCTCGAGGCGAGGGCGAGCGCCGGGAGCCACGCGCTCGCCCTCGGCGCGTGCGTGCCTCCTGGCAGGCACGCGCCGGTGGCTACCTACTACTACTACATACATCGGGGACGCACGACCCACGCCTTAAGGAGCTTCGCCCCTAAAAGGAGAACCGTTCGTTGGGATTACATTTTGAATGCGGTATTGTTTGATGAAATCGTTTGCATAAAATGCATCGCAAAGCGGCGATTTGAGCCCTGCTTCCATCAACACACCCCTCGGACAGCATGCAGAAAGATATTCACCAAAAACGCGGCCTTGAGACTACAACGATGACACATCTAATGCGTACCGGACGTTGTAGCACTCACGAAACAACAACAAAAAAATTGCGCAGTGGACCACTGTTTAATGCGTAAACGTGCAAAATGAACGAATCTCATCACGCACAACGCATAAAAATTGCCACATACATAGATGACGCAGCAGTACTGTCGTTTGAAAAAAAAAAGAAAAAGAAAACTAAACTATATATTTTTCAGGAATAACAGCGGAACAAGACAGGACAGAGAAAGAACACGTCCTGTCTTGTTCCGCTGTTATTCCTGGAAAATGCATATCGACCAACTTGCCCAATTATCTATTCTAGCACTAAACTATATATGTTCCATAAACACGCGCCAGGTTCGTGCTTGCGCGGTAGCGCGAAAGCTTTATTCAAACAAAAGTGCGGGTATTTGCCACGTGTTGTTTGTACAAGAGACTATTGTGTGATTTGCGGCGGGGTACTATTCGCGCAGAACGTGTAACGCCATAATGGACTTTCGGAATACGGGGACCGCAAATAACGTGCGCTACGAAATGCACTCCACAGGAGATACCGGCTTGTCTTCAGCATACAGCGCTCGCTTTACGGAACAGCAACAGACTAATCGTTTTTAGCTCCTATAATCGTGTCAGAAGCGTTTGATTCGTAGACTATGAGCGTGACAGAAATCATTTTTAAGCGTCATGGTTACATGTTGAATCTAGGCGTAGACAACCTCGTTGTCTACGCCTAGGTTCAACAATTACGCCACCAAACGAGAATGCCAGCACCCTTGTGAACTGTTGTTGTTGTTGTTGTTGTTGTTGTATGATACCGAAGGCCATGTCGAGAATACATAAAGTAATGCGCAGATGCATGCACGTGCACTGTGTTTACGCCCTACTCAATTGTGCCAACATAAACCGGCTCGCCACGCACAACGTTCTGCTGTACAGTGCTCGCTAGGTAGCCATGATCGTCATTATTTACCTTAAGTTTAAGTACCCTTAGCCAGGCATTACACAAGGGGACACTGAGGGGGGAGGGGGGGAGGATACAGAGAGTTGAATGACACGCTTTGAACCAGTGCTCTATAACGATGAGCCAAGAAAGTCACCGGTTCAACGCATAACAAAAGTGCAGATTTCGGCGACTGTGTTGATGCAGCTTCGACCAGCGCATCGACTCAAACCCGACTCGCATCGACAAAGGCGTATTTATTCACCAGAACGTTTACTCCCGGGTTCCATTGACCTCGCGGACTATCTAAGAAAGTCCCGGTGAGATCGATAGTCGGAAAGCAGACACGAAATGGCAGCCAAACACGCAATGACCCTCCTTTCTTGTGTACGGCGCTGTTCGCGCTGCGACTCGACCAGCTGCTTATAGATTACGACCGTGCTACTCCAGCGGCGAACAACGACGTTCGTACCACTTCGACGGTGTTCATTGTTTTGTCGACGCACCGAGAAATTAATAGACTCCAGCGAGTTTCCCCGACTCGCAATTGATTCGGTACGGCACTATCAAGTGCTCGCATTGAACACCACCGTGCCGTCGAGTATTACAGCACTTAACCGTGACGATCACGACATCGTATTCATACCCCGTACAATACGATGCCTGTTGTGGCCGAGGAAATGTGTACCACCACTCTCAGGGAAATAAGGAAGGGTAGCCGAACGAAAGCCCTTCCCCTCGAGGAATGGGGGAAAGCGAAGCTTGGCGTTTGCATGCCTGACCTACTAGCTTCTTTCTTTCTTTCTTTCTTTCTTTCTTTCTTTCTTTCTTTCTTTCTTTCTTTCTTTCTTTCTTTCTTTCTTTTTCTTTCTTTCTTTCTTTCCTTCTTTCCTTCTTTCTTCCTTTCTTTCTTTCTTTCCCCGTCATGGTGGTCTAGTGGCTATGGCGCTCTGCTGCTGATCTGAAGGTCGCAGGATCAAATCCCGGTCGCGAGGGCTGCATTTCGATGGAAGCGAAATGTTGAGTCACGTGCTCTGGGCGATGTCAGTACACGTTAAAAGAACCCCAGGTAGTCGAAATTTCTGGAGCCCTCCACACGGAGTCTCTCGTAATCTTAGTGTGGTTTTCGAACGTAAAACACCAGAAATTGTTATTATTCTGTCTTTCTTTCGTTCTTTCTATCTCCATTCATTTCTTTCCCTCTTTCTCTATTTTCTTCTCGGTGCTGTTTCTCTGTTGCTCTTCTAATGTTCCGAGAAAGGTGGTAGAAAATGAAATGTATTCATGTAGTTCAGACATGTTCACATCTAACAACAGTCGGTGCATAGCCTAGTGCTTGAGACGCTTCCCTTAGGTTCTGAGGTTTACCTGAGATACCGGTTCAGAGGTTTAAACCGGGTGAGGGCCTAGTTTTAACCTCAAAATCTGCGGCTAAATTTTAACACGAAGGTGTTTTATGCCGGGTCCACCAAGAAACCACGTACTTCCGTCACGGAAGTGGACGTCTGAAAATATGAACAAAATCTTGACCTAAAAAAATTACCACATATTATTCTAACCCACAACCACGGCGGGGGGCGACGATAGGAAATGGAAGCCCTACCGATCGCACGCATTCAAGATGCGGTGAAAAAACAGGCCTTACATTACTCCTTGGCTCCTGAGTGTGGTCAATGTTCAACATGCATGGTTGCTAAGCAGTATGCGAAGCAATCTGGCATAATCACAAGAACAGGTCTTATATCCGTACCTTCACCGTTTTACCTTTTGAACTCAATTGATGTCCTGTTAAAGCAGACGTGTAGGGCAAGCAAATTACCCTTATATTAACATCGTCTTCCTTTAACTGCGCTCTTGGTTCTCGAGGTTCTCCACAGTGGTACTGCCGTATAGAAACGATGGAGCGAAGCCGTCAATGCCCAATGCGCGCCGGCCGTTGGCGCTTCGGTAGTTAGTCTCAGCGTCTCTATCGTTAACGGTTAACGATAACGCCATCGCGTTTCCCTCTTAAAAGCTAGGTTGAAGCGTGCCATCTACCTCCCCCCCCCCTTTTTTTTTTCACAGCGTAAGCTGCCTTTGACTAACACGTGCCATCACAGCCGTAGAAGTCCGCTGACACGCACAGGCTCAACCGACAGCCCACGTGGTCTCGCAATGACCAGAGGTTATAAGCGCGCACGTTTCAAATCTAGCTGCGGATTCACCTCGCATTCCCTGCAAACCTAAGACAGATTCACTTAATGGATGAGCCGGTGATTTCTTTTTTGCGTTCTATATTATTTTTTCCCACATCTGAACGCGGTCAATGATGTTAAGCACCGAAGCCACGACCTCTTTGTCGGCAGCGAGACAAAATTAAATTCGAGGAATTCCATAAGGCTCCGAGATATAAATCCAAAATTTTACGCACGTTACTCAATACCGAAGCACGTGAAAGCTCTGCTAAGTGAGAGTACCGCGTTATAATCAAACACCGCAGAACTTTCAACTCATGTTATCGCGGCTGCCGGGCCCTTAGCCGATTATGAAAGCAATCAAATTCATACCAACTCCCATTTCGCGAAATCGGTTTGATGCCCCGCAATAAAAAGAGCCTCACCTCATTTGATATGCACTTGTGTAAGGTCGCGATCGCTGAGCGTTGCGCAAGAGTTACGGCACGTACGCGGCAGCTTCGCCGTTGTCACGGCAACGGCGAGACACTACACTCGAGCTCCGGTGTAGCATACTAACACGAAAGGAAAGCCGAATAACTGAAGGCGTTCTCGTTAGACGAATGTCCCTGTCGCTAAGCGAAACAAAATTTTCGCTTCCGATGAAACTGTGCGGACGCGTTATTTCAGCGTTCATAATTTCACTACCACTTGCTGAGATAGCTGTATGCAAAAGCAGGGCACCAGGAGAGCTGGATAAAAACGAAAATATCCCCACCACGGACCTCACATGCATGGTGTCCAATAATAATTGCTTGAGTGGTGGGGCTCGAAACCACTATATGATAATATCTCATAACTGTATTGAATTACGCGTTTATTACACTAATGATTATGAGTTGCTGTGGGCACAAGTATGTGTTTGAGTGTATTAGATTTATGTGTGTATACATCATGTGCGTGTACTGCTTATTTTGATTATGAATCTTGACACCACTTCTCCGTGGACTCTGTCCTAGGCATGCGTTAGCCTGTAAATAAATAAATAAATAAATAAATAAGGCACGGCGCGGTGTTGCGCCTCGCGAACTCCGACCCCCTGCGGTTCCTTAAAGTGAAATGACGTCGCACAGTGCAGGGACTTTTAGCGTGTAGGCGTCATCGAAATGTGACCATCGCAGCCGGCATCGAGCACGCTCCTTTAGGGTGAGCAGCCCAAAACCATAACCACAACACCACCACGGCACAGAATGCAACACGGGAAGAATGAAAAATAAAAAAAGGAAGGGGGCGAGGAAGTGCGGGAGCAAAATTTTTCAACACTGCCTCGTTTTTATGTTCAATGCCCACGTGCCGTAGTCGATGTCGTAGTCAATTCATACACAGCACATGCCTTTGCCCACATATATGCGAGTAACACATGCACACAAACCAAGAACTCCGCCTCAGGAGCAAACCCGTTTCGCAATAAAAAACATGATGACCTGAAGTGGCTCGATTTTCCTAGTGCTTACTGTACGATAATGTTTAGTAACAGTTTCTGCGCATTCTTAAGTAGCAGCGCAGCAAAACTACGACCATTAAGCCACGCGATATATAGCGATGTGTCGTGCTTTCGCACTGGCTAACGTTTCCAGCGTGTAGATTTCCTCGCTCCGCGAAATTATCTAACATTCAAGGAAAGGGTTCGTAAAGCCGATATTGCAGGGCGTCGAACACCACTGCTTCGACCAAGCCGAACATTTATTGCCTCTGCCTCACCAACATTCGAACAGTAAATGCCACGCGAGAACCGCCGAGCTTTATACTACTTCGTGAAAACGAAGACACACACACACACACAAAGAAAAAAAAAAAGATGCCTCGTAGCATCGAGGACTTTCTACGCGAATGCTCCTGCCAGCCGTAATTCGCCGATGGGCACTTTCTCACGCGTCGCTTTTCGATAGTGCGAGCAGAGTGGCGATACCGGAAGATTTTGAGAGTTAATGAAAAAAAATTTTTTGAGAATTGAAGCCGCTAACGGCGTGAAAAGTGAGACATACAAGCGAGACCTAGAGAACGTTTCCGCGCCATTGCTTTCCTAACAGGATGACTCGAAGCTCGTAAATGGGATTTTCTGCGAACGATGGTGAAAAATGTCTCATATCCTGGAGCGATAACGACCGGTAACAACCTTAACGCTCGGACTTGGCGTAGAAGCCGTTACTTCTGGCCTTTACTGATCTCTTTATTTTATTTTTTTAACGAGATACGACGCCACTCAAGTGAGCTGTGATGTGTCTCGCGGGTGTACGAAATCTGGATGATCAATACGCTAAATGCAGACGAATATTTCTTTGCAAATGTGCGTACTAGGAACGGACCGATTGACTGATCTATCAATTATTCGTTGCTTTATTTTTTAAATTCATTCATTCACCGCGTTCGTTTCCCAGCCATGGCGACCGCATTTCAGTATGGGCGAAATGTAGGTGCCCGTGTACTTGTATTTAGACAAACGATAGGAAACTCTAGGCAGTAAACCTCATTCCGCAGCCCTACACCACGGCCTACCTTATAGTCCTGTTGTGGTTTTGGCACGTAAAACCCCCATGACGTATAGCCCATTCACTCACTCACTCACTCACTCACTCACTCACTCACTCACTCACTCACTCACCCATTCATCCATCCATCCATCCATCCATCCATCCATCCATCCATCCATCCATCCATCCATCCATTCATTCATTCATTCATTCATTCATTCATCCATTCATCCATCCATTCATCCATCCATCCATTCATCCATTCATTCATCCATTCATTCATTCGGGTCTCCATATCGCAGAGCTGCGAATTAGCGCCAGGACAGCGTGGACAAATGCGGCGCTTCTGGTTCTTAGTGATCCTCACAGATGAATGCAACCAACAAGCTCAGTTCCAAAAGTTTCGGTTATTGAAATAGATTGCTGTTGAGCACCTCCTATGTTCCCAGAAGCACAGACCTCATAGTGGCCGCAGATTAAAATACGCTGCTGCCTGGCTACTGAAAAGGGGTATTGAAACATGGGAACACAAAGACTACCGAAGCGGACAGAAGCCGACATAGCGCCATACGACGAGATTGGCGGTTATCAAACTTTCGTCAATGGTCTTTCCATTGCCTTTTAGTCTTCTTTACTTCTTTTGCTTTTTCTTATTTGTCTATGCAGTGATGTATTTAGTTGTTTGAGCGTGATCATCCACCTGTTACCTTTTCGTACTTTTCTTTATTTATTTTTTCTTTGTAGGGAAAGGGGGAGGGGCGGGAGGGGGGGCTGCGAAACGAGAAGAAACAAGAGCAGCAGAAATGGAGTGCTAATCTGAACTCTGTGACAAAATTGCCATCTTGGCAGCTCTGATTGGCTCAGATGGCCGCAACGGCCTCCCTGATTGGCCCAATAATGCCGCCAATACAGAGTGGGGCAATACGGCGGAATTTGGCACGAATCCAGAACAGCACCCGTGCTCTTTACCTCCACCTCTCCACAGCAACCCGCGTATACCAGAACAGGAGAGATAACATCTCGAAAATTCGATAAATAAAGGTAACCACAGTTTAGGAAATTTCCGCTGTTGTGTTCCTCTCCTCTCGTTGTTCTGATAGGGACTCATCCGAATTCCATCCCAGGTTTAACACCGCAGCGCTCGCAAGATTCGCACGAATATTGAAGTTCTCGCTATTCGCGTACTGCAGACCTGCATGCAACGAGATCAGCATTCTCTCTATACTTCCTCGTCACACACGTGCCCGGCAATCGCTCAAAGCGAACCGCGCCACCCTGCAGGGCACGCGATGTCGCCATGTTTGTCCGACATTGCGTCACACCGCCCGTCTTTCTCTCACGTACAAGGGCTCTCTCAGACGCACGTCAACGCGGGGGCGTGGCGTGAGTGCCGTACACTTGTCCTGCGTGCAGGAAAAGGTCAGGCGGCTCGAAATCTGGATTAGTCATCGCCGTATGTATTCGCGGCATCGCCAGTTCCACTACGATTTCTCTCTCTCTCTCTCTCTCTCTCTCTCTCTCTCTCTCTCTGTTCGCAGATACTTTCCTTCATGGAAAGAGGGGGAATAAAGGGAGGAGGAGGCAGGGAGAGGTCATGATCGACAGGCTTAAGCGGCGTCTTATGTACCCCTACACACATATAGCCGCCGGCAGGGGCAGAAGCTGGCAGGGAAAAGAAAGAAAAAGGAAAAAAACCTGTGCCGCGCGCGGAAGACATCCCGCGACAACACGTGCGCACATCACGCCACGCCACGCATTACAGCGGCCATTTTACGACACCTCGCCTCCGGATTGTCCCCGTTCGTTCGCTTACACGTCTCGACGAATAGTACCGTGCACCGATGCGCCTGGGATTGCCCGTTTGTTTGAGTACCTTGTGAAGATGCAGTGCGGTCCACCGCGGTGATATGCGTGTAGTTATGCTCGGCTGACGACCTGAAGCACGCGGTTTAGATCTCGGCAATGGCGGGTCAGCATTTTTTGATCTATGCGAAAATGCTACTGTCCGTCTTCGGTGCACGTCTAAGAACCCCCAGAGGGGTCAATATATTGGAACGACTATACTGCCGCGGGTATGTGCAAGCGCAGTTGAAGTTGCACGCGCTTTCGGGCTGATCGTGGCGACGAAGAAGACGTTCGGTTCTCTTTTGGACGAGCGCATCATCATCATCATCATTTGGACGAGCGATAAAGTGTTTTTGCTTGTGTTGCTCCTGTGCCTCGTTGTGCCTTGTGCCTCGTTGATTACGCGTCGTTACAATATATGGTGGGCTCAATTGACCCTTGCCTCGCAATGATATCGTAAATTTGGCGCGTAAAATCGCAGCAGTTAGCATTGAAAGAGTTCGATGAATGTCGTAGAGCTTTGCGCGCATGCGCAGCCCGCAGTGGAAGTTCAGTGGCGCGCACGACTGTACACAGCGTTTCGAAGGTGACACACGAAATTCCTGTTCTGTTAAGTACACAGTGATGTGCTTCCGATCCCGGGTCGCGGGATCGAATCCCTGCTGCGACGGCTGCATTTCGATGGAGGCGAAATGTTGAGGCCCTTGTACTATGCGATGTCAGTGCACGTTAAGGAACCCCAGGTGGTCGAAATTTCCGGAACCCTCCACTACGGCGTCTCTCATAATCAGAACTGGTTTTGGGACGTTAAACCCCACAAACAACGATGTGCTTCCATGCGCTGTTGAGTTTTCTGGACCCCGATTGAGCTCGACAATATGTGCCGCTAGTTTCGTACACTAAGATGTCACATGTGATGGGGACACACACACATGTGTGTCTAAAGGACGTGTTGCCACGCCGCGCTCTATTTGTCGATGAGGACACGTGTTAGGAATGACCGCCTGAAATCCGAGTAAGTACAGATCGCTGCATAGGTGCTTTGCAAGCTAGAACAAAGCACGCTGTAGAATACGATACTTCATGCTACGTATTTTTCGCGAGGGCGTCGCAGACCACCATTCCCAAACAACTGAAATTTCAAACGGCTATGTAACGAAATCCACACGGATTTATGCGGATTTCTGAGAATACATGGGATGATAACTCTCTATCTTGCGGGTTCCAGCAGAATTCATTAGCCAATGCGTTAGTTTATAAGGATCCTGGCAGACTTCCTCCACGCAAGTCGCCTTCACTCCTGGACTTAGTTGACAATACAGCACCTGCAGGCAAAGTTCCGTATGGCCCAGTAATTCGATAAAACGTCAGCTGCACGCCATCCGCCACCAATATCCCAAGTCCTCGCCACACCAGCACAGACAAACTCACCCCTTCGATAGCGTAGCTGTAGTTATCATCGGCGGTTACGAGACCATGAGAGCTGCGTGTTACAAGTGGTACATTACAAAGGACGAAATGCCGGTAATCCAAGCCCCTTATCTTTGGGGTATACTGAAAGTAACTACACACTCATCCACAGCGCAGGAGTTCGATTAGCAACTAAGATACGTGCGTGCAGTATGCTGAGCAGGTCACAAGGAAGCGAGTACTGAGGGTGCAGACATAGGCCAAAACTCGCGCTGGCAAACGACACCGTGTCACGCCACGGACGAGACGCGAACGCGTGTGGCGGTCCTGAGAGCGCCACCATTTTATTCCCCCTCGGCGCACACCTCAGGCTGTCACGGATAGGCTAAAGGCTACAGACGCGACTAAAGGCTTCCGCGAGGAGTGACTTCCTTGGAAGATGAACGACCCTGATCCTTGCGCTACAACGCCCATGGAATACGGAAAAGTTTCTATGCCTGCCATTTTCACCGACCCTTGCGTGTCGTTGAGCGAGCATCGGTCTCCGGAGCCTCTGCCGAAAGGGCGCTTTGCCGCCCTTAGCGACAGCGGTATCGGTACAGAGATGAGAGCCTGTTCTGTGCGGCCATCGCTATTCTGGGCACTGCCAAATTCCTCCATATTGTCGACCTCGCTGTCTTAATTGTCAGTTCAGATGGGCCGGCAACGGCTGCTACGGCCTTCCTGCTAGGCTTAAAATGCTGTCAATTACAGAATTTGACAATATGCAGGTATATAACAGTGTTCATGGTAGCACTTCAGATGTTAAGAAGCGTAACAACACAGACACTTCGGCTACTACGTTCAAGTGCGCAATTTAAACCTCGCTAAAGCAAACGCCTTCGTTTACGTGTAACGCTCCTTTTGTGCTTTGTTGTAAATTATGCCGTGAACAAGGGCAACCTTCCACGTAAATGAAAGAGAGGTGTGAATAATTCCGTTCATTTTATTTCTTCGCCGACCAAAACGCAGGCGAGGGTTAATTGGAGCGCGTACAACTCGAAAAAACTTTTTCAGTTGTGAGCCATATAGACTTCCCTTAGGCGTGTAATTCTTACGCTTTACGCGCACAACTGACATCTTCTCAATCAACCCCTCAAAGGTGAGCCCAGCACGTGCGCCACTTAGGACTTAATTGCGCAACTATCGTGGGCAACTTCTAGAGCAGCTCGGAGTGGAGGAATGGAAGAAGCCTTAAGGGCGCTGCAAGTACTCGTAAGCGCCACATGCCTGAAGTGAACCGCTTTGATGAACGTTATTTCAGCGATGAGGAGAGACAGCTTGTATAACGAATTCCTCAGATTCAGCCTCAAGATAAACGTGCGGCGTTTATTCCTTACGTCAAAGCGTTCGTTCAGACAGCTACCGTTGAAGATCACCTTGAGGGCGTGCCACGACGTCACACTTCCCCATTTCTCTCTGCGAAAATGAGTACTGTACAAACTTGTGCCAAAGAACGCGTGCGCGCATTAGGACAGAATTTAAAGACCCATCTTGAAACGTCCTCGACTTTAGTGGACGCTAATGAACGCCGATTTAAGCTTCAAGTGTGTGCTGGCTTTCATGTCTGCTACATCTTCTAAACGTTATACAAACATATCGCCTTGTCGTCACTCAAGCACCCGCCCAACTTTCTGCCTTTAGTTCAAACGAAACAGCGTAAAAATGACAAGTATAGCACTCCCGCCTGTGCTCGCGGTATAGGCTTGACGGCTGCCTTTCACGAATGCCTCGTCGCATGCAAATGAGAAAACCTTGCTTACCAAACCGTCGTTGATGGCTGGAGAGAGCACATATTCATTGGGGCACCGGCAATTTTGCATACGAGACGAGCGAACGAGGCTCTTAACCCAGACACGTCGAACGCTTGGTTTGCCCGCACCGCCTGTGCCGCAAGCACATGCAGCGAGCAGTTTTCGTGATTGAAAGCCAGTGCGACAGCAGTGCCGCGATTGTACTCGAATCCTCGAGTGACAAACTACAAGTGTGAACACTATACATGATATGACAGCGTGGGCCTCCTCCTTCCGCATTTAGTACATTGTATACGTCAGTGGATTCTCCCGTTACTAACACGCGGTGCAGAAACATGGAGGATTACAAAAAGAAAAAGAACTATAAATCAAATTAAGGACCATAAAACGTGCAATGGGACGAAAAATGAAAACGCAGCATCAAGAGATAGAAATCGAGCGGTACGAATGCACTGGAACGGACAGGAGCAGCTGATATATTTGTGATAACCAAGAGATTATTAATTGATTTGAGAGGTCTAACGTCCAAAAACCAGCTCTGATCATGAGAGACGCCGCAGTGGAGGTCTCCGGAAATTTAGACCACCTGGGGTTCTTTAACGTGCACTGACATCGCACAGCACACGGGCCTCAACATTTCGCCTCCATCGAGATGCAGCCGCCGCGGCCGGAATTCGATCCCGCGACCTTCGGTTTAGCAGCCTGGTGCCATAGCGACTAGATCACCGTTGCGGGGCAAGAGTGATAGCCCAGAGAAAGACGTGGAACTGGACAGGAGACGTATTGCGGAAAGCATAAAACCGATGGACAGAGAGAACGACGGAACGGATACTAAGAGTGGAAGAATTAGCACAGCTTGCGTCAGCTCATGCAAGTCAGGTTAAGAGCGAAGCGGGTGCTCACCTGTATAGCTTGTCCTGGATTGGCTAGTTTCGATTCGGCAGTGACACGTGACTAGTCGTGACGTTATCCTATGTGAAAGTGAGTACTGTACTAAACCAAGTTCGCAATTTTACGGGGAGGCGTGACAAGTTGTGACGTCATCTTACGCGGCGATGTAAGTGACCAAAATGGTTAATTTCTGAGATCATACTTAGGCCAGGTAGTGACCCCTGATCCGAATCATAAGGCTGAGATAGTTAGGAGGATAAGAATGGGGTTGAGGTGCATTCGGCAAGCATTGTCAGATAATTAACGGTACTTTACTATTGTCTCTGAAGAGGAAAGTGTATAACAGCTGCATCTTACCGGTACTCACCTACGGGGCAGAAAATTGGAGGTTAACTGAGAGGGTTCCGCCTAAATTGAGGACGGCGCAGCGAGCTATGGAACGGAAAGTGGTAGGTGTAACCTTAAGGGACAAGAAGAGAGCGGAGTGGGTTAGGAAACAAACGCGTGTTAGGGAGTGGAGGTCTCCGGGAATTTCGACCCCCTGGGATTCTTTAACGTGCACTGACGTCGCACAGCACCACGCTGGGATAAGAGGAAGTCAAGTTGAAAGAGGGGTGAGGGGGACGGGGAGATTGGTTGATCCATTATGTGCTTGTATAGACGGTTCTCAAAAGCCACTGTGAGCCAAAAGCGCTGTCTCATCGCGCTTTGTTTCTTTGCTGTACGCTGGAAATAACCAAAGTGTATAGCGGAACAGAAGAGAAACAACGCGGTCAGCAGCTCGCTGCCCAGGCGTGACGGACTCTACGTTCATCGTTTACTGCATTAGAGAGGAAAGCCACCATGGAAGGCACACTAAGCGTGCTGGAATCTTCTGTCGTTAACTAGAACAACGCGGCCCTTTTGCAGTCGTCACTCTTTCCACCGACACATGAATCTTTCTTTCTTTCTTTCTTTCTTTCTTTCTTTCTTTCTTTCTTTCTTTCTTTCTTTCTTTCTTTCTTTCTTTCTTTGTTTCTTTCCTCCTTTCTTTCCTCCTTTCTTTCTTAAGGACATGCGTAGGATCAGTAGCATGGGCAGTCGAAGTGTCGTCTCACTGGCTGTCGATGTCAAAGCTAGTGTACTGTGCCGAAAGGCTTCTTCGTTTCCACTGAAATTCGTAGCGGTTGAATGTTGAGCGCGACCCCGGGGAGCTAGGGTGGGAGCTGTCGAAACGTCTGAGCACCCCGTTTTGAACAAGTCTATCGTGTGGCATCGGGTTGAGCGCGCGGTTCCGAAATATTTCGAGCAGTGACGCCAACGTCTGTTGCATTTGTTTGATACGGCTGCTGTAGTCGCTGTCTTTGTTTTTCGCCCGTCAATGTCGGCTGAGCAGGCGAGACGTGGTATTAGTGATACTGTAAATATCATATAATGGAAGCACGACCCATCAGAGGAAAGATACTTGCGATAAGCGAAGGGCTTCCGAGCACTCCCCGACGCCCGGCCGTTGCCTTGCAGTACTGCAGTGTTTTGTTTGCGGCATCTTTCAAATGCCTTCAACGCTGCAGCGTGCATTGCACGGCCGGCAGTGTTAACGCGCCGCGGCTCATATATCTTTCTTCTCCGGTGTATATATATAGAAAACCTAGAAGAAGCAAAGCTAGTGAGATATACGAGGATGCCCCCGGCCAAGGCCTCAAAATGAGAGCAGACATTGGCGAGGGGAAAATAGAAGCGTTAAGCTGTTCTTCAAACAAATTCTTCAAGAGAAGCCGAAGACGCAGTACACCAGACAGGCTCCCAAAGAACAACAGCAGTGCAGCAATAACGCCCACGAAGGTTCGGCTATGTTATGCATGATCGCCGTGAGCTTTCATACAAACAAGATTTTTGCAGTGCCGGAGTCCTGGACTGCGTAGCGAAGTGCGCCTACCAGACACTGAATCGACGGAGGCGTTGTAGTATACCGTTGATTGCCGGTTCAAGAAGTGACCAGCCTTAATGAAGGGCGTTAACTGGGAACTAAATAGGCCCGTAACAACGGTATTGCCTGAAAGTTATACATCTGAACTGACCCAAAGGTCCTGGCACTTCAGTGATGCATCATGCTTGTCGGTCTCATTTTCTTACGGAAACTCTGGACACAGAGATCGCCATATTCTCAAGAAAGGCTTCTCCGCAATGCACACAACTTCCTGTACCTCCGTTACATCTGAGGCCAGTTCGGTCAAAACACAGTGCAATGCAGAGGTATGGGGCGGACTCGGGCCTCCCCATGGGCCTGACGACAGCAGCCAAGCTGTGGTCGTTGGAGCGACAGGATGCTGCCTTCGTGCCTCTGGACTCGACGCACGCCTCTGGAGTGGCCCCGCCCCAACACGATAAAGATGTTTATACGCACCTCATTTCACCGTGATCATTCATCCTTCAATTTCTTCCCATCTTTCCTCCATGATCATAGTACAGTATCAGGCCAGAACAAACGACAGCTCGAGCAGACCTTTCTGCTTCTCTGTCAATAAACCTCTTCCTCGCTGCTTTTCCTTTAATTTTTATTTTTTGTTTCGACTTCCATTCATCAGCTACCAAAAAAAAAAAAAAAACGCCTACCACCGCTTTCTTTCTTGCCAAGGCGTACACAAATTCATGCTCGCGGAACACGAATGGCCAAAGCCCTTCCTAGTCACCATGCAGTACCGGGGAACCTCGAAGAGAACAACAGATACAAACGCGAACAGAATGCGGATGGGAAACTCTGGCACCCTCGATAGGCTTAAAAAAATAGAACAAGGTTTCCTGACTTTTCAGCAGCAGCGAGACTGAAGTTTGTGGAAGAAAAAGCAGTGTCATAGTTCATATACCCCTGGAATTTACTGCTGCATGCTCCGACTTAAAAGAATGCGTGTTTTGCTTCAGGGACGACCATATATAAATGGGCTAAAGAGACACTGAAAAAAAAAAGGAAAGCTCGGTGATACTTACTTCTTCATCCAGCATCATCAAAGAGAAAAATAAAAGAAAACGCGAATTGAGCCTTCGCGTTCAGATAAAAACGCACTTACAACGAACAATGAGTATTTGACTACATAAAATCCGAAGCAACGACAGCCTTCCTCGCAGACGCAGGAGACAGGTGTACGAGAAATCGGGACGCAGCCAGAAAAAGAGAACCAGAGGCGTGTGCGTCAGCGACCGACGAAAACACGAGACAAAGTAAGCTCCCCACCCCTTCCCTCCGATATATATTCAAAAGTCGCGCGCTGAACAGGCTTTATTTTCGTACCTCGCAGAAGACCGAAAGCCACGTAATGCCTCTCTCACAAAATAAAGGCGCAGAACGAGACGAGAAACCGAGTCATTCGACGCAGACACGGGGCGCGACCTTTTGCACTGGAACGCTGCGGAGCCTCGGGAAAACATACTGCGAGGACTACAAGAAGACAGCCTGAATCACGTATCCGCCGCTATTTCGAGGGCAACAAAGAGTCGGCGCGTGTACGCAAAACGAGCTAAGCCTAAGAGCTCCCAAACAACACGCCCGAGTGGGAAGCGCGCGAGGCTTGACAACAAAGTCACGCACCGAGGGAGCGTTTCGAAGGGCCTCGCTGTTTCGGCAGGATACGGGGAAACTGCAGAGTTCTCTGGGGCTGAAAAATAAGAAGGAGAGACAGGGAATAGACTATTTTAACGTGCCCTTTCCCTTCGTTTGTTGCTCGCTCACCCGACTTCTGAAACTTTGCGTGCACAAATCCTTATTCCAAACTTTTGGGAACATCCCGAGTTTGGCATTAATACAGGGAAGAATGTAAACCGAAACAAATGTTAGGTTTGCTACTCCATAACATGAAGCGAGCGATTGGGCAAGACAGTAAGAAAAATAGGTATAGATGAGAAGAAAGAGAAGCGGAGAGGACGACAGTGAGAGAGGAAAAGCAGATAGGCACTTAAACACAATTTTTAGATATCTTTTGTGCCGGCATATTCAGTGAAACTATGTATGTATGTATGTATGTATGTATGTATGTATGTATGTATGTATGTATGTATGTATGTATGTATGTATGTATGTATGTATGTATGTATGTATGTACCCATAACGTCGCTTTGCGATTATTGCATCCCGACCAATGTATCGCCGAATAAATGATTGACTGAATTCTGGGGTTTTAAGCCCCAAAACCACCACCTGAATATGAGAGACGCCGTAGTGGAGGACTCTAAAAATTTCGACCACCTAGGGGAGGGGGGTTCTTTAATGTGCCCAGACATCGCACAGTATATTGCCGAATCAATAAACAAATAAATCAGAATAAATGCACAAATAGATAAAGGCATTCAAACAAAACTGTGCTCGAAAAGGTAAACGAGCCATCCACCATAGACTTCTTTGAAGCGGCAAAGAGGGACAAGGTCGCCGGTCTCCTCAATAGTTCCCGTCATTTCTCACGCTTTTCCCGCATATGCAATTCTCAAAAGGCGTTAAGGTAACAATCGCGTCCGAAAACCTGTCCGTTACTCCGCACATCGGCACGTTCCAGCGTACGCACTCCCTTACTGATCTGTTCCATTGCACATAGGAAAAAAGAAACGCGCAAAAATACTCAGAAAAGGAAACATCCAAGACGAAGGTATAGAAAGAGCAAGAAAAAAAAACGAGCACAAGTAGAGCGCTACTATGTACAGGCTATGGAGCCTACATGTGCGCGCGGAGGCGCGGAGGCGCGAGCACATGTATGTTCCCTAGTACATGCAGGGTCCGAGTAAATGGGCTTCGTTTTAACACCCCAGCTGTCCAGCATTTTCCCGATGGGGACAAAAGCATAGTAACTCAAAAGTTTCAAACAAAATTTTTTTGAAGTCGCTGTCGTAACAGCATCACCCCTCCCCCCCCCCTCCCCCCCCCAACCAGGTCACGCTCTCGTTATTTCTTTCGGAACAAACCAAGTACGTGACGTAACAATACCAGGTCCGGACTCCCCCTTTTTTTTCCCTAATCTTTTTTTTTCTATGCACCGAACCTCGCAACGCCGCTTGGCGACAGTATCCTGATCCGGAAAGCAATCTCTTTTAAAAGAAGAAACGCATAAAAAACGTCTCTTTGAAGTGTAACTTAGTACCAGGGATACACTTCGAGGAAACAAGTTCGCAGATGAGACGGGGCTTTAGAAACTGGTGCGCCTGCTCCCTGTTATGTGCATCCCGTTTATGTGAGCGTTCTCGGGGTCGCTGCCATTTCGTAACTGGTTCACATACACAGATAAGGATGGTAGCCTACCCGGTTCCCAAGAGTGAGCGAGTGGCACGTTTCCTTGTTTAGGAAAATTTGATCTGCGCGAAGCCAGCGATGCGACTGGTTTAACTTCGTTTGACGTTGTTCGTTGAATTCAAAATGTTTTCCACGCCGTTCTGACTTGAGATGCCGTACACACGATATCTTTTCTGTTTTTATACTTGTTCTCTTTTTATCTTTTTTTGAGCGCTGAGGCGCAACTTGGGACCCGCTTTTTTTTTCTGCGTCCGGTTAAACTACCCGCATCTGTATGGGAGAACGAATCGATGTGCCATAACGACTTTTCTCTCACGCCATTTCCTCAACTAGACTATCTGATTTTCTCTTCGTTTTTCTTTGTTATTTCGTCAGTCTGACCCCTTTACTTGAAAGTATCCCAATCCCGTTTCATGAAAAGGTTTCCGTCATTCCTTTTTTTTTTGTCACATCGCTTGAGATATCTGGAACGCAAGCGTACGCGCTACATAGTCAATGCATATACAATGAGCTTGCACCATGCAGAGCCCGCATGTCATAATGGCGACATTTGCCTCTAACTTGACTTGATGGAAAGTGGTCCCTCCGGGACTCCGGATTTCACGTGAACGTGCTGAGCAGACCGCTCAGAATACTGTAGATTCCATTGAACTGTTCTCGTACCATTTGGTGATAAGGTACCAAGGGAAACACTCTAAACAGACTTAAGCTAACAACAACAACAACAACAACAACAACAACAATAATATAATAATAATAATAATAATAATAATAATATAATAATAATAATAATAATAATAATAATAATAATAATAATAATAATAATAATAATAATAATAATATATCTACCACAACCGTCACGTCATTATCGAACAGCTGTTGTGTTAATGCTTTTTTCGCATTACCTCTCCATGATTTCGCCAACCCTTAGAAACCTCTAATTCGATCCGGTTATTAGAAATTGGTAAAAACTACCGCACGCTTCGCAATATACCTCTATCCATCCCCCGAGCACCTCGCCTGATCTCTCGATATCTGCTGTCTTATAAGACCCGTACACACATATTCCCTGCCGCCGAAAACCCTGCATCGAAGGCCAGCGCATTGAGTGGACGCAGACACCAACCGATTGAGACATCAACGCATTCAAGAAGCGCCCGCCCGTCTGGAGCAACGAGGGCCATTCACTGTCAACCGTGTCGTGTGTGTGTGTATATATATATATATATATATATATATGTGTGCACACGGAGGATAAGTTACCACATTAGCTGGCGCCCATAATGACGTCACGCAAAATTTCCTCCGTATGGCCAGTGCTTCGGCGCGCAAACGGTTCGTGCTCGAATAACGCTACGATAGGTGCCGTGCGCTTCGGCATCGATCGCGAACACGTCATTCTCGTTACTACCCGATCGCGCACATCTCCCATTAACGGGGCATTAAGAGCACGTGCCCGTTATGGGTCGACTATTTCGCATTACGACGGGATGCGCACGCTCTTCGTAGTATACGGCGCCTATCGTCTACATACGCTGCTCTCTGGTACTTGGCGCATGTATATTTATCAGATGCGAAGCAGCTCTTTGACTAGCCTGTGTGACGCTCTCCCTCCGTACGTCCGTACAACGCGCCACAACGCGCTCCCCTCGCCGAAGGTGTTGAAGCGGTGCCAAGTAGGTCACGCCGCAGCTGCGCGTCGACGTCACGATCCCCTCGCAGTGCGCGCTGACGTCACTCTCTCCCTCGCCTGCCGCGCGCTCGTCGCAGCGCCCGCAACACCCGCCGCTACCGCCGCTCGGTACACCGCTGACTCGTCGGTTCACGCGCAAGATTAACACCATCTTCCCAAGGGGAACCCTGATGGGATGCGAAGCACCCGCGTTAGCGCCGTTCAACCCGCGACGCCACCCGTGCGCAACGCTGCTGCTTCGCATCCCATCAGGGTTCCCTTTGGGAAGATGGTGTTTATTTATTTATTTATTTATTTATTTATTTATTTATTTATTTATTTATTTATTTATTTATTTAAAATACCTTACAGGCCCAATTCTGGGCATTCTGTAAGGGGAACATCAAAGGTTATAAAAAGGCTATACAAGAAATAAATACAAACAATAATAAAATAACAAAAAATTACGACGATTATACAATGCAAAACAGCTATAACGATAAAAAATACAACGGGAACTAAATACACAGCATGCGAGATAGTAACTACACATCGACAAGCTACATAAAGATAACACAAATTCCGGAAAGGCGAAGAGACATAAAGGTCACAAAATCAAAAACATTGCTCAAATTTACGCATAAACGATGAAGTGCATATTAGTATTCAAATGCAATGAAATTCACAAAAAAATGAGAAATCAGCGAAGAGCCGGAGTCCCTTATGCATGGAAGGCATATCGGGAAAGGTTCAGTTAAGAAAAGGACGCTAATTTCTGCAGCCCATGTCGGTATCACGGCCAAGAGTCCGTGGGTGGTAGGGAAAAGAGACTGGAGGAGATAGAAAGGAGAAGAAAGGCCGTAGTGGAGGGCTCCAGAAATTTCGGCTACCTGGGGTATTATGCAATACGCGGTATTGTAAGCAGCGCCATACAGCATACTCACCAAACGCCGTTTCGACGTCACCACACGCAAACAAAATGTAGACGTCATGAAAGGTTCAACATAGCGCGATTTACACAGAGACACAAGAAGAAACGAAACAGAAAGGACGGGCGCTACTAACAATTGTTTATTGTGAAGGTCACCCACCGACGTACATATGCGTCTTAACGCATGCGCAACAAACATTTCAAGCAAGAGCCGAGGAACTAATAGACTGACGTGCATAAATTAGGCAACAGTCCGCATGAGACGAAATTCAGAAGAATGTAAACTTATCGAAGCCGCACTAATGGAGATAAGCTCATTTTTTCTTAATGTGGAAGGCTTCTAACGCCAGCCTAGCAGTGCAGCTTTTGGTTTTGCCTAGTATTCTTGTCTTCTTGAATCCAGGCTCGCAATCTCGTGCAATTACATGCGCAACTAAATGTGCGTGCTTATCTTCCCTCTTATTTACCTTTGGAGCATGCTCCCTAAGACGGTCGTTCAGGCATCTTTCAGTTTGGCCGATGTAGATCCTCCCCCAGGACAATGGAATCGACTAGCCCAGCAGTCTGTCCTACTAAAATGTAAACGGTTAGGGAAGAGGCACTTCCTTGCAACCTTTGCGCACAGACTGCACGTAATGCCAGTCTTACATAGGGGCGCTCTAATTCCGTTCGTTTCTTCATGGCTTCGAGCTAAGAACGCCCAATCCCACTTCTTATCCCGCGTTACAGCACAAATGAGTCGATCTGAGTACGCGGCAAACAAGTTCTTTGCAGGGCACTTACACAATGCACCACCTCGAGACATCCGCACCCCACGCTTAGTAACTAATGCAGCAGAACTCTTCGGATATTTTAGTATATCTGCACAACACACGCTGGGAGCTGGCTACTTTTGGCGCGTTAGCGCTCTGGAGTTCCTCTTGGAAATGCGACGAGCACGCCTGAGGACTTCGTCCTCGTCACTCGATTAGGCCTGCGCGTGCTGTCTCGTCTCGCAAGGGGTGACTCCGGAAGTACGGCAAGGACCAGGAAGCGACGGCAGGCGGGCGGTGTTTAACTGGGACGTGCGCTGACAGGGTGCAAAGTGGATGCCGGAAATGCTTTTCCAGTTCTTGCTCTCTAGCTCCATCCACCCATGCCTTCTATGCGTAGTCGTGCATGCGAGTTCCCGGTCTCTGCACTCCGGAATCCGCATTGCATTCGATCAGCGCAGCGAGGAGTCAGTGATGGTTCTATGGCACGTTTTTTTTTTTTTATGTCATTGTTGATCTGCCCGCATCGCCGGCTTTCGTCTCGCTCAAGTCTGTACAAGCTCATTCCGCATTCCGTTCACACCAGTCTACATCCCTTTCACCGCATACCAACCTTCATGGTCCTTCTCCGTTGAACATATATGCGCTGCATCTGAGCTGTTTTTTCGATGGCTCTGGCTCGTTGTTATTATTATTATTATTATTATTATTATTATTATTATTATTATTATTATTAAATGCGAAGCATTTCTTAGCGAACTTCGGCGAGTTTGAGCGTATCTATCTATCTATCTATCTATCTATCTATCTATCTATCTATCTATCTATCTATCTATCTATCTATCTATCACACATACACACACAAAAGATTAACGACGTCAACACAGCCATTACGTCGTGGCCAATCTCTCCTGTGCCGTCTTTACGTCTTGCAAATCCGCTTTCGAAGGCTTTCCTGTACGCCTCCTTTCCTGTAGCCAATTTTTTTCTTCTCCATTCATTTGTTCTAAACTCGCTTCTGGTCGAATCCTCGCTTTCGCTCATGGCCGCCATTATGTGAAGCGGTTGCTTATCGCATCAAATAATCTCTGCACGCCCCTGCGTCGGTCGTCAAGGGTTCGCGCCTCTACACCATTGCTTTTTTCCTTACCGCGCATCCCAGTTTCCCCATTCTCACCAGTCGCGTCGGCTCCTTATCCCTAATCAAATTTTGTTTCTCACGTACGCCTTCGAGAAGCGTTCATGGTCTCTGCATTTGACTTTCTTTGGTTTCTCGATTTACGCTTCTACTCCGCCTTGTCGCCATCAGAACTGCGGCAGACTACTCGTACGTCCTTCGCACACAACACACTGTCTCTACCTCTCGCGAAAACATTATTGTTGAGCGCAGTCATTCGACTTGCTTCGGCTATGAGTAGGAATGCTTGCCTTCGGAGTGTTGGGGCCCGGGCTCAAGCCCAAACGGCGGTAACAAATATACGCCGCTACAATGCATCAGTTTTCTCTTCCCGCCACTTCACAGAGGGCGCCAGGAGTTCCACTTTTCTGGGAGCAACTGGTTTTGGCGTGACTATGCCGACACTATAGGTAATACAGGCCGCACACGAAAACTCGAACGCGCAAGAACGAATCTTCCCAACACAGTTATTCAGTGCGAATGTCTTCACATATTTGTGTCCCAATGAATACGTATATGGACGCTTAAAGTGATGCGACAATTTCGCTGCCGCCTAGCGACCTGTCAAAAAAAAAACAACAAAAGAGGATACATTACATGCAGCTTCTCTCTAGGCCGAAAGGAGAAAGAAAAGGGGCGACACTGGCTTTGTGAAAGATCCTCGCGAGAAAAAAGTGCGATGGCTCCTGACGCAGTGGTGCCGCCGAGGTTCTCGGAAACAAATGACGGCCTAAAGCTGCGCTGACATTTCTGCGAACAAAGTGGCGGCTCCACGCTGTATGCTACCGATGGCGGCATGACGATCAAAGAAACGACGTAGGATTACAGAGCTAGGCGGCGCAAAGAACGTGCAATCTCCTCGAGTGGGAAAAGGTCAGTGACAAAAGGTCGAGAAACGTTTCTCAAGAAGGACGATGTGTTCAAGGTGTAGAGAAAAGAAAAGCTGCCAAGTAAGGAAATAAAATGAAGTACATTCGCATTATGATATATCCTCTATATTTTACAGCCTCCCATAGCTTTGATTCCTTCAGAACGTAACATCGAATGTGAGCGTTATTCCCATGACCGGTCGCACGAATTTAGCACCATCCATTCCAGGCTATATTTACTTCTACGTTTCGTCGGTGGTCTTCTCAAATTTTTCGTTCGTTTGTAGCATTTACTTGCTAAATTTCTATTGCTTCGATTGTCTGTTCTTCAGCTAAGGTATTAAAATACCTGCCTCCTCGGCAGGTAAAGGCCGTTTCACATGACGCAGAAACACAGCGATTTTGCTTCGGCGACTAGAGCGATCGCGATTTTTTTCAAAAAAAATCGCGATCGCTCTTGTCGCAACGGTCTGCGACGAGCGACCAAAAAGTTGGAATTTCGTCGCTCTGATCGCAGCGATCCGAACGATTTCCCGTCGAAATTGCGCCGAGCAGCAGCCCCCGAGCTGTTTCGCTGTCATGGCGGTGGAGTGTGTGTTTTGTGATCGGAGCGATCGGAGCCGTGGATTACCGAATCTGGTATGTAGTACTATTAATAGCGACACGAGAAGGAAAAAAATAAAACCTCATACTTCGACATTCCTCCACTTGTATGTTTTTATTGAAGCACTGGGTTGGTGTTTTAGCTTTCTTGTGTACTACGTCGAGCTTTCGCTTCGACGTAGTACAACACACGAACGCATTTTGTTCCGTGCGCGGAAAGATTCCCGCTGGTTGATGTACTCGAGTTGAGAATCGGCGCTATCGAATGTGTGCGACTTGCCTTGCATACACAAGCATTCTTTCTTTTCTCTCTCTCTCTCTTTGAGATTGCCTGTTGTTGCCGCACAGCCAAGGTATTACAGCACATACCTTGCGTGCACTCACACGCGCATTGCGCGTTGTAAATGCTATGAGCCTGCGATAATAATGATTGAGCACGACGTGGTCGCGAGGCATCCGATGGCGGGCTGCTTTTTTGTGCGCCAATTCGGCGAATGCTCTTGCTTTCCTTCCGCATCGAAATGAGGCCGCCGTGGCCGGAAATCGAACTCACATTCTAGCGGCGCGATATCGGGAGCGCGACACACGAACTTACAATTAAAGTGCTTTGTCAAGAAGCCGAGACCTTTGTATGTCGCCGGAACTTTGAACTGTTAATGCATGCAGTTTTCATGGATACGGGGCGCGCTAATTAACCAGAAATACTTCGCCTTACACCGATGCCGTAAATCGGGCACGTCATTGTTGGACTGACTATGCGACCAGTAACTAAATTGAGATAATTTTTGGTGTATTAATGTGTGCTTTTATAACGTACCATATCAGGAATGCTAGCAGCGTCGTTGATTTACTTTCAAAGCGTTGATGCGCAACAAGTATTATTAATAGCAGCTTTTTCTTCTTTTCTTATCTCGTGGACAACATTTTTTCCTTCACATATATTTATACGCACATATTTATAGGATTTGTATATTTCCTGCACCGGTTCTCACTTTATATAGTTATAATTAATTGTAAAACCTACATGGCATTTAACAACACTTCAAAGAAGATTACTTGTGCACGTAAATGCTTGCAGTGTACTTGTTTTGTCTTGTTTATGATGTTCATTATAGCACATCACTTAAAAAGAAACACACAAAAAAAGAAAAGCGGGCAAGCAGCCTGCAAAGTTCTTATACAGCTCTTATATAGAAGAAAATGTGAAAGATCACAGCTAATCAAAATCATGCAGGGAAGTTGCCTTGTTGCATCCTTTTTCTGTAGGTTACAGTTTCCTCTTGGGTATGGACCAGTGTTGCACTTCAATAGCCATTCAGGTGTGAACATGCATATTTAGGTGTGAAGCCATGCCAAACTAAATAGAAACAGCTTGCCGACATATCTGAGAATGGTTTCATTATTACATAAATCCTGCTTTTACAAGTGCATAAGTTTATAGAATTATGCATTTTTCGAACATATCTTGTGACGAAATTAAAACACCGTGTAACTTTGTCATGGCATTATAAAACTGATTTCTGCAAATGAAGTGTGTACGTTTGCACATTACGTAGTTTAATTTTATGTAATACGTACTGCAAACAAATAAAGGTCCAACCAGGAAAGAAATTGTGAGAACAACACATGTACATGAATCTCTCTATTAAAATTCATAAAGGAAAAGCAAGTGTGCATTAATGTGTAAACATGACCCAACTAAAGTATGGCACAATGCACAATGGCAGAAATGGTGTGTCTTGGCAGTGCATGCTGTTTTGCAGCCATGCCTGGGAAAAAAATATACATCTTAAACAAGCGTGTTAAAAAATCTGTGCACTAAATGTGCATGTTAGTCGAGGGACTCTTTAAGAGTTGCATCTTTACTGAAGACATTATAAGGCCTAATTACCAGCTTATTAAAGTATAGGAAAAGATTGCGACATTTATAACATTTGAATGCAAATATTATGTCACGCAGAAGGGTCTTGCACTGCTTGTTCTTATGGAGTTGCAAACAACAGTTTAGCAGTGATGCCTCAACTGTCACATTTGTCTTTCACAAGACTGTTGGCCTAGTTGATATAAAACAAGAAGAGAACAACAGGAAGAGTGGCACTTCCAGCTACTTTATTCAAGGCGCTAACCCAAGAATATATACAAACAGCAAGCATGCGCGGTCCCTTTCCAACCTCTTATCATGCAGCAATCAAGCAATCTCGTCTCTGGTGCATATAACATAACTGATGTATAGCTGATAACTGACAATTTGTACAGGCAACAAAACATACAATTATTCTTTTTTACAACTTGCCATTTTTATATATTGGTTTAATCTGTCACTTGCCACGGTGGCTGTGCCAGTTTGCAAAAACAGAAAGTAAGCTCACGCTATATGAAGGCGAAAACCTTATATTCCTATGTTTCAAGGCTGTGTTGCACAGTACAAAAAACCAGAGTGTAGGCGAGCATCGAATAGGTGGACTGCATCTCTCGCTTCACTGTAAAGCTGATTAAGTATATCTTGCTGGTGCGGTCAGCTTTGTTGTCTTCGTATTACAACAAAGTTGACTGTGTCTTGCTCTAAAATCTCATGCCACATCATTGTAGGTGAAGGTGCACAAGGCTCTAGTTGCGAGGAAGACCGAGAAGGCACAACGCTGCAGAAGAACCTTAAGCAACTCAAAATGCCATTTGTCACCACTGCTGCTGTAACAAAGCAGCTATGTGTGAAACAGCAGCAGCAGCCCAAGAAACAGATCAATGGAACTTGGCATTTGCCTTTCACATTCCCTTGGAAATTTCTAAGCACCTGGTATAACAATACAGCGTAAGCCGGTATGGGCTTGTTACAATGCTCAAAATTGGTGACAATGGTGCCTGAAGCAGCTGTCCGAAACCGCTATCGCTCATAATGAGGAAAAAGTGCATACCCCAACTCACCTGAAGGAAAACTAGCAATCTTTCAGTAATGTTTATCTCCCTCTCTGCACGCCTGTGCACATTTGAACCCAGCCCAACAGGAGTAGTAGCACCCACCCCCGACTCTGGGCCTTATATGTTGTCAGTCCTCAGCTATGGTTCTATCGACAAAGACGAGGAGAATAGGGGGCCGGGGGAGAAAACACAGAAGAGCAAGGAGATGACGACGGCAAGGAAGGAGAGGATGCAGATGACAAATGAGAAGGAATTTGAAAAAGAAGACAATGGAAGAGGAAGAACAAGAGGGGGGAGGAGAAGCAGGAATGGAAGAAGACCTAAAGAGAATAATAAGAGCACATGCAGGAAAGCTTACACTGTCAATGTGCTGTGTTCTTTGCAAAGGCCTGAGAGTGTTCTTACAATGCTGCCCTAACTTGTCCCAGTGGCCCATTAAAGAAATTCTGTTGACATTGTGCAGTGGAGTTTTTCCTCTGAAAATGCGCACCTATCAGATTCATGATAGCCACCATTGGTGATTACTTCTCTATGCAAGTTACTTCAGGCAGTAAAACCTTTGCCAGGACAAAGAAATGGAAAAGACATCAAGAGAGTGCAGGCGATTGCTTACCTGCAAAGGTTGTTACGCAACACCAAAAAAGAAGCATCAAAATTCAATGTGAATGTTGTTTTTGTGCCCCTAACAAGCTCTCAAAGGTGTGTTCTCTAGACAAAGTGGCTGAAGTGTGCAAGATGCACAGGAACAATTTCAGCACTTGCCAGTCGCACAGAGCAGCTTGGTTGCAGCAGACAAGAAAACCTGGCATCCTACGAGCAAAGTGACAATGTAGGTGGAGACATGGTATGTCCTCGAGGCACGGAGAAGGCAGAATTTGAGGAGAGGAATCTGCTAGGCTGTGGCAGCGCGCGCCATGGCCCATTCATGAAATGGTATGGCAAGGAGGAAATTGAATTTTCTTTGCATCACGACAGATGAAACTTCCGGCAAGTGGTCATCTTTTACATGTCATCCTATGGGTGCAATGCATAAAAACTGCGATACCGTCTCATATATTGCAAATATTCTCAGTTTTCTGTCTGCAGCATCAATAAGTAAACTCTGTGGGCATTTTGGCTGTAGTTTGTAATAAATAATCACTTCAATATGTGCCATACAGCACTTGTAATGAGCTGCATGTAGTGACTCCAGTGCAGGTGACACTTGCCGCTGCAAGTCCCTCGTTTGCATGTTGTGAACAGGTATGGGTAAATGGCCTTGGGAAGAAAAGGCATGCAGGATGCTGCATATTCTTTGTGATCTGCTGACTTTACAACTCTCACGGGCTTCTCAGACATTTAAGTGCACTTTTTGTGTTGCAACAAAGGCTTGCGCTCTCTGGGGTTTCCACCAGTGCCATCTTAGGATGGCACAGAAATGTGTTGCGCCAAACTACAACAGTAGTGCATCTAGCAAAGTGAAGCCGATTACTTTCGACGTTCTCAGTGGCTTGATGAAAGTGGAGGCATGGGCTTGTACAATACTAAGGAAAGGTCGAGAGCTCATGCCCCATAACTACGTTTGCTAGAAGCATTTCTCAAACAGTGAAATGGAGGCGCAATGAAGGTGATCTTGGTGGTGACATCTCTCTTGACAAACCTAAGCGGCCTGTTTTGTTACTAGATGCCATGCTGTCACTATTTTTGAACTGTCTCAGCTACCTGTCTCCTGTTCTCAAAAAGAGAAAAGAAATGAGCCAACTGGACCTGGCGTGAAGTGTGGAGAGCATGCAAAGACAGAGACTTTGGTGGTTAATGACACAAATATGCTTGCTGCTTGCCACTTTGAGGAAAATGAGATGGTGCATCCTCTCGCCTCCCTATGCCATGAGTCCAATGCCTCGAACAATAAGCAAACAACGGCATATGTGTGGTGGAAAGACGAGGAACGACACTGTACCAATCGGTCTGGTGATGACCAAACCAGTCAAGCCAGAGTTATTGAATAATTATAAGTTCTACATTCCAAAAGCATACTGTGCAGATAATTAGGTAATTGCTGTACAGGCAACACCTTTTTTCGTTTATATAACAAATAATTTGCAGCCACCAAGGTCGCACAAGAAGCACATCAAGTGCGATGAATCGGAACTGGCTAGCCTTGACAGGTGGAACCGGCAAGCTTCTGCAGAAGGCGTGAAGTGTGTGTTTCTCTCTCTGTGCCAAGCCGACTCGCACAACAGAGGGTGTGTTGGCACCATGCCCTACAGCGTGATTTCACTGAGCTTCACTGAGCCACCCAAACAAGTACTGTTTCGCTTTCTGAAGAAATGCTCTGTGCCTCAAGGCCAATACAGCAGTTTTCTCTATAGCGGTGACCCTCACACAAATGCTTCTCAATTCCAACAAGCGCATTTGATTGAGGAAATGCTACGGCAAGAAAACATTCTAAACTTCGAGGGACTCCCGAGATGGAACAGGATGGAGAGCAGTTTCTGAACCATTAGACAATGAATGCATGTCACAGAAACACAGTGAGCCCTGTTAATATTTCTGCTTGTCGACAGAATCCTTTTATTGCAGTAAAACCACGTATCTAAATATATAGGCTGTTTGGAGATAGTGCTTAATTCAGGCCCTTATTGGCTGTTTTTCTGTTTTGCAAACAATTCGGTTCTAGCAGAAAAGAGGCATAGCAGGGGAACAGTCTACTACAGCTCTAAGTGCATGACTACGCTACTAACTTGTTATAAGACTATACATCAAAAATACATTTCGTGCACGGCGTGGGGAGTGCAACGTATTTTGCTTCTCTGGACAGACTCGCAGTAATCTACTAGCATTAGGAAACTAAACGACATCCGTGTCTTCACAATGTAGTGACGCAACATACAGCCTTCAACACAGGTGACTGCAGCTCCTTATAAACTTGTGATGCTAGTTGTTACACATCCACACCACAGATTCCACGACGGACGATCCGTGATATCGATGTTCACAAAACAAACTTTTCAACATCATGCAAGCACACACGCGCACGCACGCGCACACACACACACAGAGGCGTCATTTTTCGCGGCCTTCAAGATGTGAGTTTTCGGTTACATGCGTGTTGCCGCGTTCGGTCACAACACAAACTAACCGTATTCCGTGCACAGACACACACATATACATCATTTGCAGATCCATAAATGTGAGCTTTGGTTAGATGCCGGCGTCGTCCGGTTCGGAGGCACTACAGTGTAGTAGGCACTTGCGAGCAAGATACACGAACCATTCGTTGACAACTTGATGCTGAACACGGAGGATCATGCTTCGCGCACACGACGACTTCGAAGAAGAATACGCGGACCCTTCCTACGCGGCTACATCCATGGCGCAAAGTTTTTTTTTTCTTCACGACGCGGAGCAGCCGAAGCAGCCGCTGCGCTGCTGCCACCGCTATTTTCACGTCTTTACTGATATGCGGGGGCCGCTGTTGCGCACACCAAAATAATTTACCCACTTGCAGCCGTTTTTAAATTACAATACATGCATGTTCTTCAATCCTGTAAAACAAAAGTTAATAATATTATAACGCACGGTTATTTAAACACACTTGAAGATAGCCGGTCGCTACTGTCGCGGGAAAAACAGTCGCTGCAATCGCAAGTCATCTGAAACGAAACCGCCATTAAGCGACGGGAGCGAACAGAGCGATTGGAACGATTTTCGTCGCTGCAATCGCGGCATGTGAAACAGCCTTAAAGCGTACGTCGGCTGACTTAAAGGAAACGCTACTCAACGAACTTGGAACGGTCAAACCCGAGGTGAGCGAACCTGACAGTTTATTCCATTCGAAACGACCCTTCAAGGACAGCAACACGCAGCGAAAACAGCGTCAGGGGTGCTCATGAAATAATGATTCCAACACGCCGCAGCCGGCAGCCCTGTTGCGCTACCACCAGTCAACAGAAACAGTAGTCCTCACCCGACAGTCATCAGGCGCAATGGCGCAGCGAGAAGCATTTTCTTCTAGTCCGCTTCAGAAGTTCCGTGCAGCACTGTGGAAGCTACAGCCCTCTTCAGGCAATCCTAGGCCGAACACGTGTTAAACGTATCCTTCCGCGGCTTGCCATCTGCCAATGGCTGGCGCTGCAGTGGCAGCTGCAGCCTCGCAGACATTTTAAGTCCGAACAATGGTATTTCGCCTCGCTTAGGAAGAATTCTGCGCTCGATAGCTTCGTAGCCTTGGCTCTGCTGCACGGAACTAGTGAAACAGAGTATAGTCCTGCGTGTGTATAGTGCGGCATTCCTAGCGCCGCGCCAATGCACTGGGAGGTTCTTGCGAGCGAAAGGCAAGGCCGGCGCTGCGGGCATCAACAATTCAAGGGGAGAGAGAGAACCTTTTAGCTGCGCTGCTGCACACGTGGTACTAAGCTGCGGGCACCGAATGTAGCAAGCGACGGCTTTCTGTGTGATGGCCGTTGCTTGTAAAGGCTACATGCATGGATAAGCCCACCATGCTAGCTCAGCGGCGAAGGTGTCTGTAGTGCTGCTAAGTTAGAGAACGAGGGTGAGATTCTTGACCACGGGGGCCGCATTTCGGGAGGGCCGAAATACAAAGCAAAAAAAGAAAGAGAAAAAAGACACGTCCACTTGAATTTAGGTGCAGCTTAAATAACCTAACGCGGTCAAAATTGTTCAGACCCCATCGCTATATGGAGTGCCTCATATGGAGACGTTCTACTAACGCTCAGCTTTTCTGAGTGTTAAATGTCTACTTCGTTGTCCCATTACAGACGACAAAGCAGACTAAAAAACTAATTGTGTTCTGAATTATCAATCGCGCAGAACTTCCGCTCTGATGTATCTCCCCAGAGAGCGTAAGTACAAGTCGTCGACAATACGGAAACATTTTTTTCTGTGAAGCTGCCCGCCGTGTTATAAGTAACTTGCAGCTATTGCTTCTTTTTTCGTTCGAGGCCCGTGCTTACTGAAAACTGTGACGTCATCCCTGTTCTTAAGAACAGGGATTCTAACGTTGACATGTGAATGAAGGCAGTTGGGCAACGGCAAAAGGCACCGCCAGAAGAACGATATGTAAATTGAGCTGCCCCTACTGCTATGACTGCGTGTTCTGTCCTCTCAGTCTGTTAGTATAACTGCGACGTACTAGCTTTCGGTTGTAATGAAACCTTAGGACAGGTCTTATGCTTCACTTTGACGTATGGCGTTATCTGTGCACGCGCTCTACTGTCGACGCGGCTGAGGTGTACCCAGAACGCACCTACTTGATGCCTTGAAATCTGGCTTTGCCTCAGTAAGCCTCTCCTTGTGGGAAAGCCCGCTTCTGTAATCGGCGTAGTTTTTCTGGCAGCGGCAAGAGCGTATATTCGGAGACCGTGTTTGCGCATTCCACACCGGAAATTCGCTATGACTACCGCTGTCACTATACTACTTGCGTATTAAGCTTGTTTCCAATGGCGCTACGCGGTATACTACGACACACACTGAACGTCCGTACACTCTGCACCTTAAGAATTATTTACACTCCAACGAGTCGCGTGGAAATTTTGTTAGCCTTTCCGTAGAACGACCATCGTCATATTTCTGCTAATGCTACGCTTTTACTACCGCTCACGGCAGCATTTGCAAAAGCTTACCCGTTCATCATTAGGTTGGATGGCACGTCCATGACGACTCCTCTATAGCAAAAACAAACGTTCTACTGCACAACAACCTTGTCCGCTTGTTTCCGTGTTCCGTGTAAACAACGCCGTCAGCAGGTTGTTTATTTTACGAACAACGAGCTCGTGTGAGCGCTGTGGAATGAGGAGGCGTCATAATGTGCTGTCAACAGCAACGACTGCGCGCGTAGAACGTAGACTTAGGCGGGTGTGCCGCGCGACTGACACAAGACACGAAGAAACACGGAAGCGCATCGCAACCACTCAATCAATGCTTCCAAGCGGTTGGCTCCCTTTGTTGGTGTGACACCTGTTTGCATTAAGGACCCGTGGTCAGTCATGAAATATCCTAACTCGACTCCAGCACTCCGACTTTAGGACCACGCGACTTCGCCTGCGCTATCTTCGCTATGGCTGTTGAATACTAAACAGAGCTTCAAGTCCTAGTGGCACTATACCTTGCCTCATGCAGTAGGAGACCACTCTGGACTGGCATGAAGAAACGGCAATCAAATTTGCAGATGGCGAGGCCAGATCAGCGGAAAATGCTCCATGCAGGGAAGAGCCGAATTTAGAGGAAATATTTTGCAGCTGGACTGACTTGGGCGAGTTGTACCGGCCCTGTTAGCTGAGCGGCCAGGGTACTGGCCTTCTAAGTTTTTGAGGTTGCGGGATCGAATTCGGGCCATAGAGGCCGCCTTTCGTTGAGGGTAAATGCATAAAACACCCGTATATTTAGGTTTAGGTGAACGTCAAAGAACCCCAGCCGTTCAAAACTACTCCGAAGCCCTGCAAAACATGGCGTGCCTCACGGTCAGATCGAACTTTCGGCACGTAAAACTTCGTTAATTATTATTAGCAGTTAGTATTAGCAATTGTCATTATTATTATTTGGGAGTCGCTCCATTAGTAACCGTGAGAGCAGAGCGAACGACACGAAGCACAAAGAAACAGGGGAGCACATCGCAAGCGTAGACGCTTGTGATGTGCTTTTGCGCGTCTCCGTGTTTTCTGTCAGTCGCGCTTCCCATACGATGTGTGCGCGTGTTACATTTCTCCTTGTCTCTCTCCGTTACGCAACGTCACTGTGCCAGTAAGAGAAAACAGGATACGTCATCCAGTCAGACACTGCATCCGCGCTCCGATCTTCACCACGTAGACACGCAAGGGCCATCAGGTGATGACGCCACCCTGGCACTTCTGTTTCGCTCTTGGAACCACTAAAAACCTCCGTATCCAAATCCCTACGGCGCCAGCGCACTGCCTCAGTTACTCGACGCCTCGAGAAACCAAAGAACCAAACAAAAAAGGAGCACGGTTTCACGTAAAGCCGATCATGAGGCAGGAAAATCCAGCGACCGAGACACGACGGCCAGTAGATCGCAGCAGCGAAGAAGGACGCCAGCCCCAGGCACTGGATGAAAGTAGCGCTGAAAGAAACCATGTCGAATCAGAACCAGCCAGCAGCCAGCTTCGGCCGAAGCCTCAGAGCCGGTTTGCGAACGGAATCGGATAAGCAGCTCCGAGAAAGCTCCAGGCTTTGCCGGAGTGTTACCACTGCGTCGAAGAAGCAAAGGCGGCAGGCTTTTTGACGTTGCGACGCCGCGACGAGCTTTCAGCGTGTGCTGAGACGGGGTCAACCAGGTGATGCGTTTCCCTCTCTGTGCTCGCCTTCTCCCACGTGTAACGTTCTCCCTTCTCGCTCGCTCTCTCTCTCCCTTTGAGCACCACTTCTCCCTCACTACCTCGATCTCGTCGCAGTATCACATCTGCCAGTAAATTGTTAGCTGTCTCGGCAAACATCAAACAGCAACAAAACTACCGGGAACATAGAACGGATACGGTTCTTGGAATCGGTTACTCAGTACTTGATCGAGCCATAGCTGCCTCGAAAATTTGGATCACGGGTGTGGTGTTCCGTTTTAAAGTTCCTCAAGTATTGTTCCAGATAAAATTCGTACTACCTTTTGCTGCTTCGTTTTTCGTGCATGTTCGCTCCCGCTTTATGCGTAACCATTATTTAAAGGTTTCGATAAATTATAGCGTTTACACCCTGGCGGGACGATGGAGATGCTTCGTGTTTCAAAGGTGAACGGGTGTGTCTCGGTTAACCTCCTTTATTGTTGGTACTGTAGTGTTACGTATTCAGAAACACCGACAAGGGAGACCACTTAGATATATTTGCAAAGGCAGCGCAGTCATTGATCAAGGCGCAGACAAGCTCGTGGTCAGGGCACTCACGCCCACCTTCCGTCTTTCTTTTAGCGATCTGCGGCTAGACATGTCCTTAAAACAGCACATTGCGTCGCAACATTAGGAACATTCTTATAGGCCGCGACACGCCACGTTTAAATTAGCAAGGTTGAGAAGTCCCGGATGCAGCCTTCGTAACAAGATTGTAGAAGCATGTGTATGACGTCAGGAAGCGAATATCTATGCACGTGGCCACACATGCAACCGGTTCTTAGAGCGTACCATCGCAGCAACCGGTACAACGCTTAACAGCACCGCATAGAATTTAGTGTATCCAGCACTGTGGCCATCATACACACTCCATATGCCCTACTGTGTCTAAATATGCGACTTCAGTGTGGCAAAAAAGAGTCGCTAGACTGAGTGGGGTGACGCAAATATAAAAAGCAAACAAGCGGTGCGTACGTCACCAGAGGGATCTTAGCATACGAGACCTTTCGGGCCAAAGCGCTTAAGCGAGACCCAGTCGCTGATCGATGTCACTACGCGTCGGCACTCGGAGTTGAAGTATCGGGCCGCCCACGCCGATGTGTTGCGCCGAACCGAAGAATGATGGAACAGCGCTTGCGAAGTCGATACAGTAATTACAGCGCTGCCGCATTTAACAACCGAAAATCGACTGCTACGCGGGACAAACGGAGAGTATAGGCGCTAACTGTGTACGCTGTTGCCATGACGTCCTGCAGTCGGCCGCTGCGGTCGTGTACGGCTCTCGGCTGCAACCACAAAAACGCTGGTTGGATCTCGGTTGCGGCGGTGGCATTTTCGATGGAGGCGAAAAAATACCAGAGGCCTGTGTGCTGTGCGACGTCAGTGCACACTGAAAAGCCCCAGGTGGTCATAATTTATCCAGGAGCCCTCCCCCCCCCCCCCCCCCCCCACTTTCCCTCACTGCGGCGTTCCCCTTCTTCCTATCTCTTTCGAGAGTGCAATGTATGACTGACGTGTGTCGGGAAAATACTGCCACATATTGACACGTGCCATATATAGAGAGATATGCATATATGGCCATATAAGCATACCTGGCTATACGTGGCAAGTGTCCGTATGTGGCCGTATATTGTCCTATACATGTCAGCGTCATTCATGGCATTCATCGTGGAGGTCTTTTATTGTCACATATGCTTCTATCACGATTTAGGCAAATATGGCCACATACGGACACGATCCATGTATAGCCACATATGCCCAGTTCCTGATGTCGCCTTATATGGCATTTTTGTAAGGGTCGGGAGGGTGAGCACACAAAGTGATGCTAAAGTACAGTGCAGAAGCGCTGCGGCACCGGTCCCAGCTTAATGCGGCTGATGCATCCGGGAATGGTACACGTGACGTGCACCCAGCAACGCGCCACACTCAAACTGAGCCCCTGTGGCAGGTAGGAATGCACCGGGATGTTGTTTCGACATTTACCATTCAGGTTGGGAATATTGGTTTAGGTTCATATTGGTAAAGCTCTTCTAAGAAAGGAGACTTGGGAAGAGCGCAGAAAAACATGCAGGCTAAAGGGAACACAGGGCCGTCTATGAACACTCAATGGGACAGTTCAAGCCAAGTCACACGCACCCACGGGCGCGTATGGGTTAGTATCGTGTAAGCGTCCTCTAAGTGGACCCCACATTTCAGAACGGCTGTAGACTTCGAGAGCCAGAAGACTCCCAGCAATCTCGGCCATCGACTCGAATCTCTATCCAATCAGTACACGCCGAAATGCACAGTCTTCTCAGTGAACTCGCACAGCGTGCTAACCTAAACGTGCGAACAACCACACAATTAAGCTCAAAGGAAGGTGCAGCCACGAAGTGATTAACCGAGCGTTGCAAACGATTAAAAACAGGGAATGAGCCAAAGTTTCGACAGGATGGGCTTGCCTTCTTCGTCAAGGACGCAAACCCCAAGGGTGGTATTCCGGACGATTACTACACTCTCTGGCGACCGTCCCGCCATGCTAGGAGGACATAGACGCCTGTCCTACAAGACTAAATGGTAGAAACTTCATTCTGTATTGTTATTGGTGCTGAAGCCTTATCGGCAAGTAATGATTCGCGTTCCCTATGTACCTTCGAATAATGCAAAAATACACCTGCGTAAGTATTCTCGCACTGCAAAATATACACGTTCCTGCCTAAGCTGTCGCTCTCTTCGGCCTGCCCTCTAGGTATCTCTTCCCGCGACCATAACGCGTTAGATATGGATGAAAGCGCGACATGCACAGAGAGGAGCTGTAATTCGCGAAGCCATGAAAGGAATTCTGTAGCCTATATACAATTTCTCGCAAAGTGACGGTGTGGCTGCAAACCCCACGCATACTCTCCAAAGAACAGCCCTGCATTGACGCATAGCCACTTATGTGTATATTTAGCAGACAGAGGAACTCGCAGAGCGGGCACACACTCACGCAAAAAAAAAAAATATTTCGGTTTTTCCAACGCTACTCTTGTTGGAGTCCAGTTTTAGTTTAACAGCATTCAACAAATTTTTTTCCTAGAACAGCCATAGTGACGAACACAATGAAAATGAATTGTATTGTGTGTGTGTGGCTTCACGGATGTAACTAACCGTCGGCTACCTGGACCCAAACAAAATGGCCGACATCAATGGTCGATATACACATACGCGGGCCGAGCATCCGGCCAGCAGAGCAGAACTATCCCCGAGCAAACGCCCAAGGTGTGACCGCGTGCCCTCGATAGCGAAGGTGCGGTACAAGGGAGGCTGTTTAGGTAGCACTGCTGTCAGCGCCACAGGGAGACCAGTGATTTACGACGATGATTTAGCCACGCGCTATGCCGGGCCACGCCGACGCACTCGCCGTACTAGGCTGGTTTCGAGGTCTACGTGCAACGTGGTATACCGACTCATTTGGCAGTGGCCCCAAAACGCCCCGTGGCCCTTTACTGCGTTGCCGTGAGTGTAGAAATAAGTAGAGGTGAAATCAGCTGGACGATAAATATGCATCACAAAGCCAGACCTGGGAGTGATTTCTTTGATCGGTTCATTTATGGGGTTTGCGTCCTAAAACTAGGTCATACTCCCTTTTCCCGCGTTACCTTCAGTACACAGACTACCCAATTAGTTCGGAGATGAATATGCAATGTAGCCCGCCACGTTGGTCTAATGGTTATGGAACTCGGCTGTAGATCCGAAGGTCGCGGGATCGAATCCCGGCCGCGGCGGCTGAATTTCAATGGAGGCGACATGTTGAGGCCCGGGTGCTGTGCGATGTCAGTGCACGTTAAAGAACCCCAGGTGGTCGAAATTTCCGGAGACCTCCACTACGGCGTCTCTCATAATCAAAGCTGGTTTTGGGGCGTTAAACCCCAGAAATCAATCAATATGCAATGTAGAAGTGTTGAAATCTGGATTAGTTGCTAGATGATAAATGTAGAAACCAGTAAAAGGACCACGGAAGGAAGAGAGCCGTTCTGTGCGTTACTTCTCTGTCCGTCGTCCTTGGGCCAGTTTCTACGTTTAACATAATTATGCAAAGCCGGTATTCGCACATGACAAACAACACCAGGTATAGAGCGAGCTTTTCTTTCCCATAAATGTGGCCGACATGTGGCCGACTAATACGGTACGCGCAAGGGCATGAAAGATAACACACATTGTACTAACGTGCAAGATCGAGCCAGTACATAATTCCCGATAACAGACATAAAACCACATGTTCATTCATGGTCTACAACCTCGGTCACGTCTTTCGCGTTTTCCGAACTGTTACCATGGAAACACAAACAAGACAATGGCGCAACAACACCGTTGCGTGGACTAATGGTGTAGGCCCGGGCAGTAATAGGCGATAACGGAATCGAACGCAAAGGCGAGCGAACAGCGCTTACAGAGATGTAGCTGTTGTACACGTGGCGCGTATCTTCGGCCAGATGATCTCTCGTTGTTACATAATTAGCGGGGAGATGTAAGCGCACGCAGGCCAGATTCCGTGCCTGTGGCCGTGACACGGAAACACCAGATGCCCGAACCACGCCCAAAGCGAGCGAAAAGGGCGGGATTTCGTGCTGCACTTGCAAAGTTGGACGTGACGCCGCACATCGGACGTGCAATGTCACGCGGGTAACCCTCCTAGCTATTACGCCTCCTGTCCACTTGTATTGACCCGATAAGTCTAATTGTCTGCAAGCTAATAACATTTCGAAAAATAATTTTCTTTAATTTTTCGCCTTTAAGAAGTTCAAGAATGGTGCTAGCACAGAATTTAAGCGGGAAGGTCCTTACTCGCGTCACTGAGATTTCTTTTTTGGCGTACAGACTTTTGCAGAGGCTTTCATAAGCCCTCCTGCTGCCACCGTTCACAAATGGCGATGACTCTGCATTACCGTTGTCACTGTCCTGCGATTCCGCGCAGGCTTCCTTTTCTGTTTCTTTTTTCTTTCTTTTTTTTCTTTTACCTGTCTCTTTTCCGAGGATTCGAATATCAGTAAATCTTCTCGCCCTCGCTTTGCTAACAAGAAAGTAACCGTAAGAACTCTGCAAAGCGAATACTACGCATACACTCCTTTTATATAGAGGGCAATGGATAAGGCTATGCACACCTGTGTTCTTAACGCGTAACCGTAGGTGACCCGTCCGTCGACTCAAGGAAATAATGTGTAAGCGCGAGCGCTGTAAAGGAAACCGGTCCCAAGCGCAGGGAAGAGAGGAGGACAAGGAAGCGACGTGGATTGATTGATTGATTAATTAATTAATTAATTAATTAATTGATTGATTGATTGATTGATTGATTGATTGATTGATTGATTGATTGATTGATTGATTGATTGATTGATTGATTTCTGAGGTTCTACGTCCCAAAATCAGACGCCGTAGTGGAGGAGAGCTCCGCAAATTTCGACCACCTGGGTCTCTTTAACGTGCACTGACATCGCACAGCCCGCGGGCCTCAACATTTCGCCTTCATCGAAATGCAGCCGCCGCGGCCGGGATTCGATCCCGCGACCCTCGGATCAGCAGCCGAGTACCATAGCCACTAGACCACCGTGGCGGGCCGTGGCGTTGCGGAGAGGCACGTGAACCAGTACGGAAGAGCACGCTTCCCCTTCACCACCTTGAAGTCATGAGAAAATCTAGATTTGAGGTTGGAGGCCTGCGCTGTGCTTTAAACTACATTTTACTGACCATAAGACCCGGGTGCTTGGGGATACAATCTGATTGACGCAGGAGCGAGAAATCACGTCACAGCGACACTATTCCCGTTGTTCCAATATCCACGGAATGGACGAGGTGTATTGTAGCACTGGATGGCATAGCTGTATGGACTATTATTTTTGAAATCAGTGACGGTATGCGAAAGCAAAAGGAAGGAAAAGAAATGGGAAAATGAAGAGCTTGAACTAAACATTACGTAATAGCCTCAAAATAATTAACACTGTATTTCCTTACAGTCACTCACTATCTTTACTAACGGCGCTTTAAAACAGATAAACATAAAAATACACACACACACACACAAACGCACAGAGAGAGAGAGAGAGAGAGAGAGAGAAAGAGAACGGACGTGCAGGAGGAAAACACAACCCTGGAAGAAACCGCCGCAAATGCACGCGCGTTTTCAATACATATTTTTGAGGCGCAACGCTCAAGAGGTACCGCTCGTGCGCATGTGCGCCGCCCGCGTTCAGTGCGGTGCAACGTTACTGCAATATTACTTTCCTTTCATTTTTCTCTTCCTCACGTATACCTTGGTCTACGCGCTTTTCTCGCAAGAAAGGGCTATTCAGGCAATGCAAAGTGCCGTCCCCGAGATTGAATAGCGCCGGCAGAGGAAAGGTCAAACGTTGCCGCTTTCCGCGGTGAACGAGTAAGCCTGAATCCCCGTGCCCCTCCATGAGGCATCTGCACCGTAGGGAAGTAAATAAAATACAAGTCAGCAAGAACAACAACAAAGCAATGGCGTTTGGGAATAGAAAAGGGACTGTTTGCGGGAAATAAGGAGGCTGCGTGCGCTTGCATTTCAGAAGAGATGAAAAAACGCGAATCAGAAAAGCGGAGATGCCAAGATGGATCGCGCAGTGGTGCAAAGCGTGCGATCAACATCAATGCGTCCTGGTGCAGAGATGAAATGCAGAGGCGTCTATATATATATACGCAGTATCAATTAGCTGCATCATAAACAACTCATGTTTGCTGTTCAAGTATTTATTTGTTATTTATTTTGACTGACGAACTGCCTTTCCTTGGTAACATTTGTGATATTGGTTCATATTTTGATAACTACTGTTTAAATTATGAGTATACCATTATTTTCACGTTTCATATGATACTGATGTAATTTAACGGCCGTATGGCCAACAGTATTGTGAATAAATAATGTGTGTGTGTGTGTGTGTGTGTGTGTGTGTGTGTGTGTGTGTGTGTGTGTGTGTGTGTGTGTGTGTGTGTGTGTGTGTGTGTGTGTGTGTGTGTGTGTGTGTGTGTGTGTGTGTGTGTGTGTGTGTGTGTGTGTGTGTGTGTGTGTGTGTGTGTGTGTGTGTGTGTGTGTGTGTGTGTGTGGCGCGCGGGCGTGCGGGCGGGCGCGATGGGGGAGAAATACGAGCAGGCGACATTGCGAAATTGAATAAGCTTGCAATGAGAAGGCTAGGGTAACGACTCGATAAACAACGCACGTGGCGGCTTCGCGAAGGGACCTAAATATAGACCAGAATTGAAGAATGGGCGCACATCGCATCCCCTTTCCGAGTGTCTGCCTTAGAAATAGCGCGTATAGGGGCAGTATTAAACTTCAAGGCAACAATGCAGCGGTGTACGATAGAGACAAAACCGGAAAAGGTCATGTGGCCCATAAATCTCGTGCGAGGCAACAAGGCGCCCTCGTCGGCATGACCGGCGCACAAGATATATATACTCTGTTTCAGGAGTTCCGTGCAGCAAAGCCAAGGCCACTGAGGCCATCGAGCGCCGAATTCTTCCGAAGCGAGACGAAACGCCACTGTTTGGACACGCACCCACGAGCCACTCCTGCCAATAGGGGCCTCACTCCGTCCTCTTCCTCCCCTTTCCAAGGCCTCTCCAGCCACTGCACGGTTCGCGACTGGCAGATGCCGTGGTGCGGAGGGATACGTTTAACACGTGTTCGACCTCCTGATTGGCAGAAGGGGCCTGTAGCTTCCACAGTGCTGCACGGAACTCCTGAAACAGACTATAGTTCCCCATGCGTAGTGGACCATGCAGAGATTTTGAAGAGATATTGCAAAAGCATCTCGTCAGTGAAGTTATATAAACAAAGAAGTCCATGCCTGAGAATCCGCGCTCTGATATGGTTTTCTTCGCTGCACTGACCTCTTCATTTCCTTGCAGTATAGCAGACTATTTTGCGGCAACATTGATAGTGGGTCCATCGGTTTGCGAAAGTGCGTGAGAAAAAAAAAGTGAGAGGTAGTCAGCTGGAAAAATTGTCAATCAGGCAGAACGTATTGACACCTTATATGTCATTTTATTCCATTAAGCTTCATACCTCCGACGATTCACTAGCATGCTCTTCTGGTCTGGGCACGTGCAGATGTATATTAAGGTTATATTAGTAAGTATTAGTAAGTTTATATTAGTAAGTCTTAGATGTGGAGCACGGGAAAAGCCTTGTAAACATAAACAGCGTACGTGTCAAAGTTCATTTTTTGAACACTGTACTTATTCAGGCCGACCTATCTGCCTTCCAATAAATTACCTCCCTCTCTCTCTCTCTCTCTCTCTCTCCTGAGCACTCATTCTCATTTATCGACTCCCTACATTTATACTCACAATATTAATTTCTGGGGTTTTACGTTTTAGGACCACGACATGTTTACGAGAGGCGCCGTAGTGGATGTTTCAGGAACTGTCGACCACCTGGGTTCTCCTTAGTGCACACCGACATCGCACAGGACACACGTGTACCTCAGACACTTCGCCTGCATCCGAATGCAGCTCCCGTGGCCGGAACTCCGATCCAGCTACCTTCGGATCAGCAGCCGAGTGCCACAACCACTGGTCCACCGTGGCGGGACCACCATTCATATTCAATGAAACATCGAACTATCCTTCCCCATTTCTTATGTTTCCACGAAGACAATGTGTGTTAATATTCGCTCCTTTACAGCGTTGAAATTCATCGCTCGTTCCTTTTAATTATTTTAAGGAATTTTCGTTCACTTCCACTCGATACATGCAGGCTGGTCGTGAGAGCTTCTTTTCTATATCATACGAAAGAGTCACGCACTAACTGCCGCCAAAGACACTGATAATGCAGAGAGATGCTCAGGCTATTAAATTAGTGTTCCAAGTTCGACAACTAGAAAGAGACACCGCCTTTTTCCCTCACGATGATCCCTACAGCAGCTTGGAATACCCTACACCACAGCTTCATCGTTGATCACGTCGCAGCTTAACTCGGAAACATTCGAAGCGCACACCCTATTCCCCCCCCCCCCCCCCGCCCCCTTCCATTTATCATTATAGTATGTTAACAAACTCGTGAACTGTTCCGGGCGCTACGAATTTTTCGAACCACGCTGTTTTCTTCAACCATTTGACCCCAGCTGGCGTCCGGGTGAACAGGAAAGCCAAGGACTCACACCGAGGTCGTCTCTTGCAACACAAAGACACTCTAGTGGAGATAAAAAAGTAAAAAAAAGGGGGGGGGGGGAGAGAGAGAGGTGGTACGGCACGCGTAAACACCCCGCAGGGGTTCCCGAGTGCACTGCGAACCACTTGCCCCGCGGGAACTATTTTGCAGCGCACTGATAGCATGACGGAACACCCACGGTGTCATCGTTTTCGCCCAGCAGTGAAAATAGCGAGAGAGAATGGAGAAATGCCGGCAACTATGATGGAAAAAAAGATAAACAACCCGACAGCAGCTTCGCAGTGGTGATGCCCCGGGGGTGCACGTTTTAACTTTCGCAGTCAGCGTTAGCAGACCGCGGCTTCTGCGCCCCCCGCCCCACCACCTTCAGTTCCATATGCTGTTCTTCGAACTCACCTAGTTCTGTATATCTAAGCCGTGTGCACTGTGAACGTGAAGTACGAGACATCTGCTATCGTGTTTTCCCGTATGTCAGTGTCTCTTTTCACCGCCTTCGTTCTCCTTCTTAAAATATAGGTCAGCAAACTACACAAAGTTTAATTAACTTCACTGCCTTTGCCGGATATACTCCATCGCCAAGTTGATCAAGAGAAAAAGACGGTGCATATCTTCGCGCGTCGTGGTTATGTACCAGAGACCTTTATACAAAGCGAAAGGCAAGATGGTTGGTAATAATTCAGCGCTAAAGGTTTGGGCGCGACCACCCTAAGGGCGCTACCCTTAGCATTGCCGTACGAACGATAACGCAGACCGGCGGAAAAGTAAAAACAGGCCAGTCCGGAAACGGAAATAGCTGCGGGAGATCGCACATGGTAGAGTTCCCGTAATTGAGTTTCAATATACATGTATTTACATGTATAAAACACATGTAGTTAGGTGACCGTTTCTCGATCCCCTCTTTCACTGACACGAAGCACCTTCAGAAGACCTCTGTATACATCTCAACACTTCTGAAAAGAAGAATCAAAGAGTAAACAGCTTCGATAGTTCGAGCCGCACAACATTTGCTGTTAAAGCACATGCTCAAACTAGGCCTTCATAAACTCATGTGCGACAATATACGAACAAAGTGCACAAGAAAAGCGCTTTGTTGATCTTGAGTATATAGCACCACTTTCTTCAACAGTTATGGATTCCCAGCATGCTAGCCCTAAATCTATCTATCTATCTATCTATCTATCTATCTATATATATCTATCTAATCCCGGCCGCGGCGGCTGCATTTCGATGGAGGCGAAATGTTGAGGCCCGTGTGCTGTGCGATGTCAGTGCACGCTAAAGAACCCCAGGTGGTCAAAATTTCCGGAGCCCTCCACTACGGCGTCTCTCATAATCAGAACTGGTTTTGGGACGTTAAACCCCACAAATCAATGTTTATTTATTTACTTGTTTGTTCGCTCGTTTGTTTTTGTTTGTTTGTTTGTTCAATTTCATTGAGCTCTATTGCGGAAGGGTTCGGGTGTAGTCTTTTTACCAGTCCAGGACGTCCGCGTTGCCGTCCGGTCAGCCCAGTCATTCGGGCATAACTGCATGGTCGCGCGCTCCACAAGGACAGCGTGGCCTCCAGTGATCCAGTGTAATAAGGCTTTACTACAGTCGGAGGCCACCGTGTTTATCGGCAGCTCTACGTGAGATAACAGAGCGTGATAGCGGTTCCGCACCATGGACGTATGTGGGTCCGTAACCGGCAGTATGTGTGCCTTATACGATACGCGTTCAAGTTTGTGTACGAGTTTGTTTGTAAGCGTTTCTCTCAACTAATGCTTGAAAATGCGTTCCGCGGTGTAAATCCTTAATCAGCCCGTCGTCGTATACCGTCGGCATCATACTAAGCCTATCGGTTGTCCATTGCAGTAGGAAGGCCTCTGCCAACGATCTCCGGTTTACAACTGTATCGTGCAAGCTGGTTAGGCATTGCTCACGCGCGTATTAACGTAAACGGGATAAGCGAAAACCTTTAAGCCCCTTTTGCAGTGTTTTAATGACCGGTGTAGTCAGGTGTACATGCACGTGACCGAGATAAGCCAATGATAATGCGAACACAAGGAGGCACCTAAGTGAAACAGTAGCGTTGTATAGCGTTAGCGTGAAACTTTTTGCACAGGGCTTTGGTGCGGGAAAGGCATGACAGCGACAAAGCACAGAACGGTGAAGGGCATACACGTGACGATGGGGAATGTACGAGAAAACGAGGTAAGCGGGAAGAACACTGGAAAAAAATGAGAGAGGGGGGGGGGGGGGGGGGACTTGTTTGCGAAAACGGAAATGAGAATGCCTCAGGCAACGAGAGGACATCCGAGACCTGGCCGCAACGAAATGGCAAAAAACGAACTTGCTTACGGAACGTGTACGACAGTCGCAGAGAACTCTCAATATATTTCACTTACATATCTCACTGTGCTTCGTTTTCTCTCTCTCTTTCTCTCTCTCTTTTTTACATGATCTCGTAACGCCCTCCAAATGTGCACCGTTGAAGCGTGACAAAAAACGAGACGGGGCCAACGTTGCCGATCCTGTTACGCATTTTTTTAAATTTCTTTTCATGGTGTTCGGTCGCATCCTTCTTCATAGTGCCGAGTTCTATGGCGCGTTTTGTCTCGCGTCACGTGCGCCCGGGTTGCGCACGAGGCGACATTCAGCGCGAGGGAGAGTGACACGTGCCGGAATTTATCGCTCAGAGACAGCATCTTTTTTATTATTATTATTTGAATGTGAAAACACGGGGAGGTCGACTACGTTAGAGCCGCGCATCACACCATCATGATATTGAAAGTGAGAGCAATAAACACACACAGAGAAAAAAAAACACAAGGAAGAATAAAAGCATAAGAAAAACAATAAGAGCATGTACAAATTATGTACAAGCATGATGAATAGCGTGCAAAGAATACCCCTAAGGGCAGAGGTTCAATGCATGCATAGAGTGGACACACACATTACCGCGGATACAGTCCCCACAATTATCTCCATGTACTATCACAGGAAATGGCTGTGCGGTATACCAACGCATAATGAGAAGAGGCAATGATGTCATTCACAAACTGTTCATGACGTTTGTGTCCATTAAAAAGTATCAAAGAGCTCTGGCTGCACGTCCTTGGGTTTCAGGGTGTCTCCACGATCCAAGTACTTTACTCAGTGTGAGAGGGCATCGACTGAGTCTATGCAACCGATCTCTCAGTTGAACGCGCTGTTCTTTGTACTGCGTGCACTTATTGATGACATGCTCCACTGATGCGCCGGGATTATCACAGTGATCGCACTGCGGGCACGTTCTTTGTTTGATTCGGCACAATAGGTGAGGTGCGTAGGCAAAGTCCAAGCGTAAACGATGCAGGGGTGTGTCGAACGTACGATCGATCTTCTGAGTCGGTGTGAACATTAGAAGTGGACCCACTTTATACAAAAGTGAGGACCTCGTATGGTCATAGTAAGCGTGACAAAACGGAAACGGGGAGGCAGCATCACAAAACAAATGCAGGTAAGCAGAGGGCTTCGCGTAAGCTTCTTTGTTCGTCCGTACCATTCGCACTTGCTCGATTGTATAAACGAAAGTCAGCTAAGACACGAGCACAGAGAAGAAGATAACAGGCCGAGGCTCGGATAACAAGTGAAATTTTATTTTCAACTTTAGCTGGTTTCGGCTGGAGTTTTAGCTGGTTCTTGTTTTACAGTCGTGTACCGACTGGCCCATCTTCCAACTCTGTTGCTGCATATTTACTATTCCGAGGGGCAACTTTCTTCGTGTTCAACCTTGCAAGATTATTGGCCTTCATTCATGTTTGCTTAGATTCTCGCTCTATTGTAAACCTGCCTGCATTGTTGTTTGTTGTTCTTCGCTTAAATTTTTTGTCGAGCGTGTTGTTGTTGTTGTTGTGGCCTCTATAATTGGCACATACCCACGAGGGGGATTGGCCACACTACAGGTAATATTACAGAGAACGGGAAAATTGAAAGGCCGAGGCCGAAATACGAGAAAGAATAAAAAGGAAGGAAGGAGTTCTAATTAAAAATAATAATTAGAATTTACAAAAAGAAACATTGGGAACGAAACCCTGTGGTTGGCAGCGCTAGCAGCGTAATCTTCCGGAAGCTTCGATATATTCGTCATCTTCCTCAGTTCGTTAGTTCTGGACCTTGATTTGATCCCTTGTTTGTCAGAAGATGCGTAGCCACGACTATCCAGCGGGCCTCGCATATGCTACATTAATTCACGGGTTCTGAGTTGAGCTGAATCCAATAGCCAGGAACACCGTTTTCAGATATATGTATATTTCCTGCCTTCCAATAAATTTCTCTCTCTATCTTTCGAGTGAAACTGCCATGTTCACGCAGGCAGTGGTATTTTTTCTTTTTCGCTTTGCGTGGTGACCGAGTTAGTTTCTTAAAGCTAACTTGAGTTCAGAATTTCCAATATACTGTGGCGACTGGAACAACACCTACAGAGAAGAAGCCCAGGGCATGTTGTGTATAAGGAAATTCCGCCGCTCGCCAAGTTCTCTCCCTTCCGAAACTCACTGATTTCGGCCCCGACACGGTGGTCTATAGTGGCTATGGCACTCGGCTACTGATCCGAAGGTTGCGGGATCGAATCCCAACCGCGGCGGCCCTATTTTGATGGGGGCGGAATGCTGAGGCCCGTATACTGTGCGATCTCGGTGCACGTTAAAGAACCCCAGGTGGTCGAAATTTCCAGGAGGCCTCCGCTACGGCGTCTCTCATAATCATATGGCGGTTATGGGACTAAGACCCCAGAAATTATTACTAACAACTACACGACAGTGGTGTCGAAAGTGGCACCCTTGGCCCAGTTCCGCAGTTTACTCAGAGTTCACAGGCGTTTAACTGGACTTTTTTATTACACTCTGTTTCACTCATTCAGTGCAGCAGAACCAAGGCTACATGGCCATCGAGCGCAAAATAGACCCTTTTCATAAACTTCAAAGCTAGCTTCCCTGCAATGCAACTTGCCCTACTAATGGCGACAGCTGTCTTTATTTAAATGCTGTCAAAATTCAAGTTGCACATGCTGCGACCTGTTTTTTGGGGGATGTTTGTATCAGAAGGGCTGCGTAGACATTTTACATGCCCTATCGCAAGCAAATTGCGCTTGCACACGTTGTTTGCCGGATTGCCAATGCCGCCATTAGTAGGGCAAGCTGCATTGCAGGAAAGCTAGCTTGCAGTTTATGAAAAGAGTCTATTCTTGCGAAGGGAGACGAAATGCTATTGTTCGGAAACGCAGCTGCGAACCGCTCCTGCCAGAATGGGGCCCCACATCTTTCTCCTCCTCCTTCCAAGGCTGCTGCTGCTACAGCAGCGCCCACCATTGGTAGCTGACAAGCCGCGGAAGAGCACGTTTAAACATGTGTTCTCCCCCCTGGCTGGCCTTAGAGGCCTGTAGCTTAAACAGTGCTGCACGGAAATACTGAAACGGACAATGGTTTTTCTTCTTAACGATGCAGAAATGCAGTCAAACGCGTCTGACTATCGACGAAGCAGCAGCCGCTCGTCTCTCGCTTTCTTCTCTGCTCCTCCCAACCCAGCCTTTTTCATTTGAATGACACGTGAACAATAACGCGATTAGCAACGTCATGTTGGGCACCACGATCCGGTGCGGTCGTGTTCGCGAAGTGCGCGTGTTGTCGAAATCTCCTCCAATTGAAAGAAAAAAGAAAAAAAGAATGCGTGGACTGGAACGAGATCCTTTTCTATAAAACTCGTCTATATGCCGTTTCCTTGGTGTCCGGGTTGCCCTAGCACAGCAAGCATGAAGAGGTGTGCGTGAGGGATTTGCCGCATCGAATGAGAATAAATGGAATTTCCTGCTAGGAAGGCAGCACAAACACCTCTGTTTGGGAGTTTATAGGTGAGGCGCTCTTTGGCGAAACAGGACGGTGCAGAAAGGGGCTTAGCGTGGGAAAAAGCGGATCACGCGTCAAAGAACATGCCACGGACGCGGCCGTGTGTTGCATATGCACACAAAATGCAAATGTCACCGCCGACTTTGTCGCTCAGAGGGCAAGAGACAAAAGTCGAGCGAATTCGCCAGCCGGACACGCCTTTGCGCTGTTTCCATGGGCCGCCGTTTCTTGCGAGAAAAGGAAGACAAATAGGCGTGTGCGAATGTATAGCGCGGACTTGCATGCGCCGCATTCGCGTACTTCGGGTGGAAGACAGGGGTCTCTACATTGTTAAACTTGGAGAACGCCTTGGGTGCGGTTTCTTACCATCGTTATATCTACATACCATCGACGATTTTCCATTTTCCTCTTATTTTCCTATTGTGGTCTCATTTTCCCCTATTCTTTTTCGCGTTGATTCAGAAGTAAACAAAGCTTACACGAGGGATGCGTTGTCGCTAATAGGGTCCTCTGTATTCGACCCTACTGGATATACGTCGGCAGATTGTATGCATGTTGTTGTTGCTATGGTGTATACTGCGCGATGTCTCTTCACGCTAAGGAACCTCAGGTGGTCGAAGTTTCCGGAGCCCTCCACTACACGACGTCTATTGCAATCGTATCGCGGCTTTGGGACGTAAAACCTCAGAAATGGCGTTGGTGATGATGACAATGATAATGGTGGTGGCTATTGTCATTGTTCCTGTTGTTTTTCAAAAGCTTCGAAAGCCGTCGCACACCTTTCCTTGCTTATTTTTCTACCGATAAAAAAAAGAACGACCAACTAATGCCAACCATGTCTACGAGCTTTTTTTTTAGATGCCATAATTTCGATGCCGCATGAATTTTTTTTTCCTTTTATTTAGATGTGAAAAGCATCGGAAGGTAGTTGAAATCGCTTCAATGGAGACGTAAACTGAGCTACGATACACTTCGTTATAATGTTCTATTGCCGGTAATTTCGCAGATTGTCAAAGCATGCGGGGCTAAAGTTGTTTATCTGCTATAGTTCTTTCACGAACACGCCTTGTCTTTTCCACACGCAGGGTTATGCGGAAAGACTCTAAGACCGAAACAATGCAAGCACCAAAAAATTTTTTTTATTTGGGAATGAAATGATGGGGAGATAGGCTACAGTCAGAGCCGGTCATCCCAAAAACATGAAAACTTATCGATGGTGAAAAATCTCAAGCCTGTTCCACGCTTCCGAAATCTGAGCAAACCGCAGAGCTGGGTTTCTCCTGCGCTTTCCCTTATGTTTATATCGTGTTTATCGTAAGTTTATCTATTCTTTTCTTGCGACTATCAGGCTTTAGTTTTATCCCTTAATGACAAGTGCACGCAAAGTTAAGGCATCGAGACGTGCGCAAGCTTATTTATATCACCTTTGCGCACCTTTCTTCACCGCACTGCCGACATTTGGGCACACTTGCGCACACACAAACACAGACACCGCACCGTGTCGCAGTTTCCGCTCCTTTGGGCAAGGGTCTCAAGTCCCACTATCACTACCATATAGTCACTATATGTAGCAATCGGCTGAGGGCAAAGGTGCGGGTAGAGGGCAAGAGCGGGTTCACTTTTCCCTTCTGCGCAAACCAAGACATTATTATTTATTTATTATTTATTTATTTATTTTATTATTATTTTATTTCGCATAAGCAGTCACGCAGAGGTGGGATGGGGATCAGAGAATGGGTAGTGGGTTCAAAAGCCTGCGTGGGCAGGCTTTTCCCTCTTGCGTGATCCCGGACGGGGACCGGACATGGTGGCCTCCAGAACAGTTCTGCTGTTAAAAAGTGTGGACTCATCCAGGAGGCAGGGCATGTGTGTGTGTGTGTGTGTGTGCGCGTGCGTGTGTGCGTGTGTGTTCGATCCTGGAGAATGTGTTCAGAGAGCGTACGTGTAGAGTTGTGTGAGAAGCGATTTTAAAAAATTTATGTTGATCAATGCGATTAATTACCGATTATTCCCGTATATTAAAGTACGTTAAAATCGTTATTAGCTCATTCTGAGCCGGTTCTTTTCACCAATTATACACTTGCTTTTTACCATAGTTTGACCGCTTGCTTTACCGTGGCGACGACGACGGTAGACGCCGACAGTGCATAAAGGTGTTTCGCACCTAAAACGCACATGGCTCGTGTGGCCCAAGGAGGTTTTAAAAAAGATTCTGGAGCGGAAGCTCCCGCAGTGTGACCAGCAAAGGTGAAGCCATCACTAGCCCCTCCTTTATCTCAAAAACAGTCTCGGCAGATGGTACTCGCCTATACGTCAAGTTTTTTGCTTAGATTTTTTTAACCTCCTTGGTGTGGCCCAACAGAACAGAAGAGCGCGTCGCAGAAAAGACATCTCTCCGTACAGAACCTAATCAGAAAAACGTGTTAATACGGCGCGTTGCAAGGTAAACTGCGAAGGCAACATTTCGGGCTCCGAACGAAAAATTTTTTCAGGCGTACATAACTCCATCAGTCACGAAGCAAGCGCACAGAATCCGAGAGTAATCACACTGGCAACCAATTACGCGGAACTCGGAAGCGCCAACAGGCGGCATTACCCATACTTGCGAAACCCCGGGGCCTCCCGGCGTACACGGCTGCGGGTTTCTGGACCCGCCGCTTTTCGGGAGGCAGTCGATCAGAAGAAGCGACGATGAGGAAATTGCGCGGTATACCGCACGAGCGCGTAAATTGAACGAAGCAAGCTGGGAAGCCAAGGCAAGTTTACCAGCAACCACGTTTAGAGGCTGCATCCACGAGTATTGAACGAGAACGCCGGTAGAGCCGGCGTGTATGTTTTCCTGTTTTATTTTGTTTTAACCTTGAGTAACCGCCGGCTGACGTAACGGCCGCTCGATAATAGCGACGCCGGTAGAGTGGTTTATGAAACAGCCCACCGACCCCCTTTTATCAGTATAGTCAAAGTTGAGCTACTGTCGTCTGCCTTTCGCAACCGCTCAGAGGAGGATTAAAGATAAGAGTTCTTATAGGTGTGTCAAATCACGCGAGGATAGGCAATTAGGGACAGGGCGAAAGCCGCAAAACCACGCGTCTTTATAGTGACATATCTTGGAGACGATTAAATTGGAATGTTGAAAAATCATTAAAGACGGCTTCCGGAGTCCTTGAGAGATTTTCGGTAACTCCCAGTGAAAACTGGTCGACAAAGGTGGGCTTCCAATGCCACACTGCGACGTGCCATGACTTTGCCAAATGAACTGACATGAGGTCTTTTCAAATTTATCTCGCACTTCTTGCTATATCAGCTTTACGCCATATTGTGTCGCTATATATATGGAAACAGTGAATTTATATAAGTAGGAGATAATCACTTTCAAATCATTTTAACATTGTTTCATTCTCTCTCTGTACTCGTTCCAGCCGTTATTTTCCCTCCAAGCAACAGATCTATCTATCTATCTATCTATCTATCTATCTATCTATCTATCTATCTATCTATCTATCTATCTATCTATCTATCTATCTATCTATCTATCTATCTAGCTATCTGTCTGTCTGTCTGTCTGTCTGTCTGTCTGTCTGTCTGTCTGTCTGTCTTGTCACGTGACGTCAGGCCACGCCACGCCACGCCTACACTTCCCGCACACTGTACGCTTGGTCATGCCGCCTTAGGGCATATTAAATAGACTACGCCCTGACGCTACGCGCGAAACGTCACCCGCTCCGCTCGCGACCGGGACAGGGGACGAAATTGGAGTGATGTGGGGAAAAATTCTAAAAATAGCGCCTTTTTCGCGCCTGAAACCCACCTGTCACCCTTTCCCGATCGCGAGCGCCGCGCTTACCGCACCGGGCGGTGCATCAGAACAGCGTCCGCGTGACTGGGCCCTTCCTAGGCTTCGTTATACTTACGCCAACATTTCGTGCTTGTGCATTTTCCTTTTCTCTTTTTATTTTTTTCTTTATTTTGTCGTTCCGGTTTTCGTTTCGTTCCACAGAAAAAAGTTCCGTTCCGTTTTCGTTCCGGAACGAAAAGAAAAAGCGTTCCGTAACGGTTCATAACGTTATTTTTTTCAATAATAAAACCGAACAAAATACTTAATATTAAAAGTACCTTTTAAAAACTGCAACAAATACTGAACTAGTACATAAAAATGCAATAATAATTGTTGGGGTTTTACGTCCCAAAGCCACGATGTGACTCTGAGGGAAGTCGCAAAAAGTTTCAGAGCAAGGACACAAGAAAAACTTGGTATTTATTTTTCCTCAAGTTTCAATCCCGAATTTTCGTCAAGGGGGGGCACACGATTTCAGAATCAGCAGGTCATCATGTGTACTCGCCGATAAGCGAGACCGCTGCTCTTACAAAACGAACTTGAGTGCCGGAAGTGCGCTGCCAATGCTGACTTGTGTGGCTGGCACACCAAGGGCCACTTGTGTTAACATCTACACCTTCGGTTGCCGATCTTTGCGCTCGTATTTCGTGCTTGTGCATTTTCCTTTTCTCTTTTTATTTTTTTCTTTATTTTGTCGTTCACAGCATTAGGTAAACGCCGCATTTATATCTCGCCTGAGACTTGCTACGTTTCATGCATAGATTGCCCATTCCAGACAAGTCCCGCGCCAACGTCAGCCCATTCGGACTTCATTTCACTTTTATTTTCGTTCTAAAGCTTTCGTTTGCCCTTCCTCTCTTCTTTCTGAGCGCAGTTCAAAGTGAATTCCTTACCATCACAGCGACGGCGTGACGGCACTCGCGCAAATAAACACTTCGACCTTGCCCGATTCAGATGGAAATAACGTGCTCGTTCTTCCAATCTGCTCCTTCAAATCAAACGCAGTATAAACTCGGATTCTATTCCATTTTTATCGTTTTCAATTACCGCGCCGCTGCAGCTCATTCGATATTCGGGAACGAGGCTATTTTTAGGAAACCTACCGAAGATAGCTTCCCTCGCTCGGGCGTTTACTTTTCCCTGTTTCACTGATTATCTCGTTCGACGTCCTCGTTTGTTCCTCTTTCGCGCCAACGATGTTTGCGCAGTCGTCCGCAAGCTAGCCCCAAGACAAAAATGTTTCCCCTCATCCTCCTAGTTGCTCTTGCCCTCTTCATATCTGTTTACCTCCTTCTATTACTGATTTAGTGTCACGCCTTGGTCCGTGCTTACGTCCTAACTACGTCACAGCGGCGTCCTGATATCTTGTGCCTATGTGACCTAGTTATGATACGGGGAGAATGGGTGGTGCTGCCTTGAGACGTTGAAAAGCAGGCTACTTCCAAATTGTGTATGAGTATAAATACAATAAACTATAATTATATAAAGCGTGCAAGGAGAGTAGGCGTGAAAACCAGGTCGCAAATTGACTACAACGTAACCTTGCGTGCTTGGCAGGAACGGTGTCAGGAATGTCCGCGACCGCGAACAAATTACTTAATGATCAGTTACCTAAATCCTGAAGTCTGGAAACAAGGTGTGACTCCATTTCCCGGACTTTGCCTCGATGGCCATCAGCGACAAGGTCATTTCGATGGCCAAATAGTGTGACCTTGTAAATGTGTACGTCAAACGTTTTTCACAACGGCCTCAAAGTGGACATGCGTCAGGGCCTATGTTTTTAATTGTTTCTTAATTAGTTACATACATCAGTATGTAGACTAGACTAAACCCAACTATCACGATAGCTATAAAGATAAAACGTTTTACTTGCATATTTCACTACAAAAACATGTTTTGTGGGGTTTAACGTCCCAAAACCAGCTCTGATTATGAGAGACGCCGTAGTGGAGGGCTCCGGAAATTTCGACCACCTGAGGTTCTTTAACGTGCACTGATATCGCACAGCACACGGGCCTCAACATTTCGCCTCCATCGAAATGCAGCCGCCGCAGCCTGGATTCGATCCCGCGACCCTCGGATCAGCAGCCGAGTACCATAGCCACTAGACCACCTTGGCGGGGCCATTACAAAAACTGTTTAGAAGTGCTGGACAGTTAAGTTCCAGTGAACTGGAAGTTAACCTAGCATTACAGCGCACACTGCGTTCCACTTCAGGCTATTTACATTCGCCCCCCAAGCGAAATTCAAATCCACTGAATTAATACGTGGAATCTTACTCCACGTGGATATTAACTCACTTGATAATTAGCGCTATTACTATCATTGGCTAATAGCACAATTTCATTTCGTTGCCGGTATCACTCGTCCTAGAAAAAAGTTCAACAGGAAACCCAATATTATGTGGTTTAGTGGTACGCTTTCCGCACTCGCACTAGACGTGCAGTGGGACAAAGAAGCTAGTCCACGTGCTCACGGCACTTATAGTAAATGATACGGGAAGTAAATCTACGTGAGTAGCACACAACTACACTATTCTTTCGAGGAATCGGTCCTCGTCAGTAATTGCAGCTGCCACTTGGTGAAGGAAAGGGCGCTATTTTCTGCAGTCCTCGCAGGGAGCACAGTTACAGCGTGCGTGGGTGTGGGGTAGGGGGAATAAAAAAGAGTCGAGAGGACAGGAAACGCCGTAGTGGAAGGCTCCCGAAATTTCGGCCACGTGGGATCCTTCAACTTGCACTTAAATCTAAGTATACGGGCCTCTGGCATTGCGCCCCTTACCGCCCCCCCACCCCCCACCCCACCCCATCAGAATGCAGTCGCCGCGGCCGGGTTTGAATCCACGTTGTTTCGGCTCCGGAAGAATGTAGTAAGTTGAGGCCCATACGCTTTGTGAACGAAGACGAACGAGTGATTTGGGCAGAATAGGTTCTTTGCACATGTGCCGCCCGCATTGAGCGTATATCTTTGAGGGAGAGCATTCCAGTTTCGTGAGGAAGCCAGGTTGCCGGATGTTTTCGAAGCCGTCTATTCTGTGAAGCGCGTTGAGCGAGCATTCGTTCGCAGCGCACTTCCGGGCGTCAGCAGGCACCTCCATAGCACGGGCGTCCATTCAAGGGGGTGTCACTGAGCCGCGTCGTGGCACTCTTGCATTCCTGGGATGAAAGACTGATGCACACCGGCTGGCATTACCAGCTATTCTCGATTTCGCAGCCCTCTACACCTCGCTGTGTGTACAAGCACTGTTCAGTCTCCCGCAATGCATCGTTACTGTGCCGTGTCAGTCGCGCAGTAAAGTGACCTCTACCACACCGTATTAAAATTTAATTAGAACAGCTTCATGCCTTTTCATGTGTGATCAGCGCGTGCCTTGAAAGACTGTCGTAAAGTTACCACCATTCAGATGATCATCTGGTGTTATTAAGGCGAAGGTCACTGAAGAATTTGGCACTGACGTCGTCGAAGACACGACGGCGCTGTGGGTCGTACAAAAGATGTCACGCGACCATAGGAAGCCCATAAGAAACCAAGCGGTGACGCCATCACATGACGTCTTTATCACGTGACATCGTGAGAGTACGTGATAGCGTCATTACAGCGGAATCGCACGACGTCAGTCAACGACGTCTTAACGTAAGAAAAGAAAAGCTCCGTTGATTGAACATTTATCGGAAGGTTTCCTGCGAAGAAAGCCAATCTGCGGCTTTTCAAAAGAACGGTTTGCGGTCTGGATAGAAATCGAACCGAAGCTCCCGAGATGCCATACAAACACGCTCCCATTCATGCAAGGCTGCTCTTAGGTGTGGTGGACTAAACAGGTGCCTAGTGCATGCGTGACTGCACACGACACGTCGTATCCGCATGGCTGACTACAGGTGCTTCGCGTTGCTACACGCAAGCAGTCTCACGTGCCTGAGCCAACTTTTGCAGCAACAGCTAGATGTGGCCAAAAAGCGCCGAAATGGTGTTAAGTAAATTTTAAAACCAAGTCTATAAGCATTAACTTGATTCTACGTACACTGTCTTCGGATAGCTAACTATAAAACAGTATATAGTACAAGAGGGCACTCTTGCACTTGTGTCGCACTGTATCGGCGCTATACAACAGGAGTGAAATAATAAAGATATTCTTTTGACTGACACTCGTTAACTTATTCCCCTCCGACGCTCGGAGTGCCGCGCTGTGTGATGACTGCCAAATCAGGTCCTCTTTTCCCGGCTTCTCACTGAGCAATGTACGCAGTTCTCCGCTTTAGTTAATGAATCGAATCGTCAGGCAAGAGCCAGTCAATAAACAAAGAATTTTCGAGCAATGACTCGTCTGTGCAACTCGACATCTTTCCCAAGCGAAGGCGTCCCGACTCCCTTGCAGACAGGGTCGACGTGCAGAATTCGTATCAATGGCTCAGTATATCTATTTGCAGTCCAAACGGTACACGTTCTCCCAGGCGCAATGTCACTACTGTGGCCATGAAGGCGAAGGCAGAGGCAGCGCTCAGTATGAACTTTAGTCGATCATACGCCGTCAATCTGCGCGACAACTGATATCGCGTTGAAATCAAGCTTACTCTACCTGTTTCTAAGGGACTCCTCCCCTCTCCGCTGTCCGAGATGACCGATGTTCGTTAATGGGATGTATAGGAAAATTGGTATGCCACAACATGACTGTATGATGAACATAAATGACAGGATCGTAACATGAAAAGTATGACATGCGTGTCATGGGCGGCGTGATTTACGTGCCACAGTCTTGGTGCTCTTGCGGCCGTTTCGTTAACTTCATATGTACCAAAATCGGTATAGCGAGAGAACAATGCAGACCCAGTTTACGTTCCTGATGGGTGCTTCACATTTCCTTGATGCCCACTGCACGTGGGATCTGCCAATTTTTCTGTCTATCTCTCTTTCGTTCTCCTTTTCCTTTCTTTTTTTAAGTGCATGTGCTTTACAGACTTCTGTTCGCGACTATGCATACGTTAACCATTTAAGCACAGCGCAGAAGTTCAGCAAGTAAGGCTAAAAAACGCCGGCGATCTTCTAGGAATCGCTACACAGCAACGTTTCCGGTTAACTACGGGATTAACAGCAACAAGCACGGGGCTCCCTCTCGTAATTTGGTTCGCACATGGGTCCACAGTAAAAGGATATATATTAATAACAAAAAGTAACTTCCGTGTTCTAGTTAAGGAATACGTTTAAAACGGCTGGCACCATGCACCAGCCTTATGTTAAAAGAGCGAGCAATGTGCATCGCTTCCTTTCGCACCTCAGCCTTCCCACCGTTCCGCATTATTCTTAGCAAATCGTTTCTTTTTTTTTTCTTTCCGACCTAATCCCAGGTGGTCGCTCGTTACGCAACCACCGGTCAAAGAAAGTCGCCGTCGAATACTTGCGCTTCTTCGGGTAAAAGAAAAAGAACGAAATGAAAGGATAAACCGGCGGCGAGAGACTCGAGAACGAGACGGGCGAGGGCGCCCTGTTTATTGTGACGAGAGACTGGGAGTGCCCCGTGATGGTATACCCGAGCCAGCCGTTTGTTATCCACTTGGGAAAGCTATGGTTTAGAGAGAGCCACACAAGCATGAGTCTCTGGAGCCAGCAAAGATGTGCGCTGGCTCATTGGCGGCGCCGAGAAACGCGTCTCGGCTGAGTGAAAAACCTGCCCCAGTATATTTCGGATCGCTGAGTTGCTAGCAAACACACCGCCGCGGTGGGCTGTAGTGCAGAAGAACTTGTCTATGTCAAATGAGTTCTGCGGAAACCTTAAAGGTGGAGTAACGTTTATGAAAGAGAAAATTAGCATACAGCCGTTTTGTAGCACAAGGCTACAAGGAAATCCGTGCGGATTTGTCAGGGATCAAAAACATCTTAGTTGCCGAAAAATTCTTCCTAGACCGGGGTTCGTACCCAGGACCACTGCCTGTCCCGGGTGCTCGAAGCACATGCCCATGTGCTTATAGTTGTCGGTGCATTCGCCCTCGCGCTGTCAATGGCTAGCCTCCTGGTTACCTCAGTTGGCAGAGCGAGCGCCCCGGACAGGCGGCGGTCCCGGGTTCGAACCCCGCACCGGGACAAATTTGTCGGCAACTAGATTTCTTATATTCCGTATGGATCTCCTTGTAGCCTTGCGCTACAAATGGATGGATGCTAATTTTGCCTTTCTTAAAGCACTTGTCTGCTATTTGCTGTGGCTATGGCGCTTGACCTCTGGCCCGGAGTCACAGATTCGATCCCAGCCACGGCGATTGCACTTCGGTGGAGGCTGGAGGCCCATGTACCGTGCGATGTCAGTGCGGTTTAAGAAACCATAGGTGGCCGACATTTCCGGTGCCATCCGCTACGGCGTCTAGCTCTCATTATCATACCGGGGTTTTCTGACGTAAAAACCTCCTTCAATTATTATTTAGTAACATGCGGGGCCCAGTAGGGAATATTTTCGCTTCCATCCAGCTCTCCTTTACAGGAGGCTGGACTACACACTGGCGATGCAAATGAATAGAGCTACTTGCTATTCTGTATAATCAATCTGACCGTAGCACGTACGACGATACAAGTACCTCAGATGAGACAAATATGGAAACAGTATGTCAAGAGCCTTCGCCAATAATGAGCATGTTGGGAACCTGGAGCTGCGCGATCTATGAACAGTCAAGCACTCACTTTCGCGTTTTCTCGTCTTTGGTATATGCATGCTTCTTCGTAAACCCCAAGCTGTCATTCAAGCTATGTGGATCATCATCGTCATCATGCCTACATCCACTGCAGGGCAGTGGGGCGATATCTTATAACGGTTCTAAAAGTGGGCCGGTCCGCTTGCCCTCGCATGATTCCGCTTGCCCTCGCTTGCCCTCGCATGGTCCGCTTGCCCTCGCTCGGGCGACAGCAAAAGATCGATTCTGACCAATCCCGCGAGGCCAAGTGAACCGTTCCACTCTCGGAACAGTTATAAGATTTCGCTCCCGGTCTTCCCCATTATCCGGGTCCTGTGCTAACTGAACACGTTATCCCCGCAGACTTCTTGACCTCATCTGCCCGCCCGACTTCCCACCGCCCTCTTTCACGCTTGCCTTCTCTACAGGGATCCACTGTTACCATTAGTTACCCCGCCTTCTCATTGCATGCCCCGCCCACGCTCATTTATCCTTTATTTCTACTAAGATGTAATTAACACGCGTTTGTTCTTCGGTCCACTCTGCTCTCTTTTTGTCCCTTGACGTTGCACCCATCATTTTCCTTTCCTATGTAGGTACTTCGTATCAAAACTGCGCCGTGAAATCGAGACGATATTCACTGACTCGGACGAACAGAACAGAAAAGCGAAGTGAAGCGATGACGTTGTGTAATTTATTAAGTTATTAGTTTATTAATATATATTATTTATTAAGTAAGTAATTTCTTTGTTTACGATTACTGCAGTATCGCATGGGTGTACCAATTGGTTTCTCGCTAATGAACACTCATTTCCTCCCGTTTCAGTGCACGTAATACTTAACAATGTATACAGTTCCTAATCCACGTGACGCCAAACAGGCAACGGGGAGCGACTCTATATGTCACAGCGTCTCCTGTGTCGGTGATTGCAGGATCGCGACAGCCCTCACAGTCACGTAGTTAAGCATTCTATCCACCCTAGTTAAGGTAGCAAGTCATGTAGTTACGGTAGCACGTGATCAATAATTCAAGAACTTGACAACTTCCATTTCCCGCTGGGCCAAACAAGCTGTAACCTTTGGCGACTCCCACAAGACTACAGGTCCTTCCTTGGTCACCTACATTGTGCGCCGATGAGGGAGCTACACCGCCGAGAGAATGAATGAATGTCATTCGTTCATTCAACCGAGGTACCATACGCTCAAGTTGCTGCTCTAGGAACAAGGCACGCGCTACCGTGAATGGCTAACTTAATTATAGCATTGATAACCTGATATGGGCCAATGTTTATTACGTGTGGTTCAAATATCAGGACTTCAATAAGCTCGAACGCCCGGAGTTTGGTTACCAAGAGTCAGACCAACCTGGAGTTTGATGACCTAGGGCACCGACTAAATTAGGATTACCAAGGTGCAGCTTGGGAGCGTTTAGTTACGCATCACAAAATAGAATTGCTGAAAGGACTACGCGGACGCAGGACACGCAGCGCACACTGTGCACCATCCTCTTGTAGCGTCCTTCCGTGTCCTCTGAGCGATACTATTTGACACCAAGAAAAGGAGGAGGGAAAAAGGCAGTGGGGGTGACCAGACACACGCGTTCAATTTGCTACACTGCCGTGAGATAGAAAGAGATCGAGGGACAAGAAGAGAGAGCGGAGGCGTTATCGTGGACACCGTCAAGTTCCGCCGTGTTGCCGAAGTTGTGGCTCCGATTGGCCCAGAGGATGCTACGGCCTCCCCGATTGGCTTCAAACGCCGCCATTGCAGAATTTAAAAATACGGCGGAAATCATCAGTGCCCAGGATAGCACCCCGGGCCGAACAAACGAACTTTAATTGAGCGCCACATCAATACGCCAGGGGGTCTACCACTGTAGCATTGCCGTCTGCGAAGACGCATTGTCTGAAACATTCCACCGGAATACATGCATTATACTGCTCCGATTATTCAGTTGCGCGCGTTGCAGCTTCGCAGAAGCAACGCCCGGGCGGCGACAATGCAAAGCGCGACCACACGCAGCTACACGAGGCGCGTCGGGCACGCCAGGCGACAAGGACTGTGCGTTACAATGCGAGCGAACGCGACGTATCCCGTTTCGTCGAGCAGGGTGTTTCACTCTAATCGCGATACAGTGAAGTCTCGAGCGGTAATTCGAGGACGTCATTTCGTGATGGCTGCCCAGTTTCGACATTGCCATTACGCATTGAGTGCGTTACGCTGTTTGCAAGTTCGGAGGCTCGCGCAATAATGATACAGCATATAGCGCGTGTCCCTATAGTCGCGAGTTCCATCGACTGTCTGGTCGGGCTGCACTTTACAAGAGTTGTAAGCTCTCGACATCTTGCGCAATGATACTCGCCACGCAACCTGACAATTGCGAGCTGAATTATTTTTTTAAAAAAAAGGAAAAATATCAGACGCATTGAAGAGGGCGCTCTGTTTAACATTGTCTGGTCGATGCCCAGTAAGTGGAAGGCTAGACAGCCATCAGCGCTACGTTATTATTAATTACGCCTGTTCGGTTTCACTCTAGCTTTGGTTTTAGTCGGTGGGCATACAGTTTTTGCTCAAGCTCATTGATCGGCTTCTTCATTAGAAATTGAAAGTTTAGCGAAACGTTAATCCTCCCTCACGTTAGACAGTTAATCTTGCCGCATCCCTTGCTTTTGCTCCAGTTTTGCTGCCCTCACGCTGCTGAGGGACGCACGTCAATCACGTTATAGTGACGTAACAACCTTGACGGAGCAATTAGGGCAGAATTCGAATGATTATGAGCGGGCACTACGCTTCTCTCTAATAATCAACTTTGCTCGCATCATTACATAAATGAAGTGTATGCCGAGAATCGCCGTAATTCTCTAGCGGCCCAAAAATGACTCGTGTGTCAATTTCAATGTAGTGTTCGCTTCAGGTAAGCTTGAATGCATCACTGGAACAATAAACATGCCCCACTAATCGTCCAAGGGGGCGCCTTTAGATTACACTGCGCTTTGATCGTAAAGGTCTCAGTCAGAGGGGGGTCGGGAAGAGGCAAGGGGCGCTGCGGTTACACCTTGCTCCACAATTACCTATACAGCCAGGTCAAAAGAGAATACCATTCAATAACAACATATAATAACAACATAAGAACAATAACATATAATGATGAGAAAAAGAACAAGAAGGATCGCGTTGGGCGAATCTTGCTCTAGTAGCGATACCTCAAAGCAGCTCTCAAAGCCTATCGATGTGTCATTACCCAATGTGCGACAGTTGATCACAATATTCCGGCGGTTGCTTTATTTCATTTTCCTTCTTCTTTTGGAATTTCCACTCTTAATTTGCGCTGGTGTCATGGTAGGCGTGCGCACGGTTCCAAACCGCAGCTAAAGTATAGAAGTTACGCAACCAGTCACTGGACGACCATCGGAGCTTTCGCGCACAAATAAATAAACGCATCACGTTGAAGTGTCAGTGAAGTATTGGCACATCGAATGTGCGCTGAGAATGAACGCGCATTCCGTGCTGTGTATATCCTGTCTTTTGTCCGTGCGTTCTTTACATTTTTTTTTCATTTTTTACGCTAATTATGTCCCCGTCTAGCTCACAAAGAATGGCGCGGTAATAAAATCACATCTGCTGTTCCCGTCTCCAGAAGTCTGTCCTCCCTATGCGTATCACTTGATTCTCGAAAACTATGTGGTTGCAAGCTTCTAATTTCACGCCTCGGAGGAGTCTTATGTCACACGTCCTCGAGTGTGGCCTCTACTTAGGATTCCTTTTCCGTGTTTTTCGTACTTCTGCTACTTTTACTGCGAGAGGTGTTGCCTATATTGATTGATTTGTGGGGTTTAACGTCCCAAAACCAGCTCTGATTAGGAGAGACGCCGTAGCGGAGGTCTCCGGAAATTTCGACCACCTGGGGTTCTTTAACGTGCACTGACATCGCACAGCACACGGGCCTCAACATTTCGCCTCCATCGAAATGCAGCCGCCGCGGCCCGGATTCGTTCCCGCAACCTTCGGATCTACAGCCAAGTGCCATAACCACTAGACCACCGTGGCGGGGCTGTTGCCTATATTTCTAGGCTTGCCGTTATTTCTGCCTATATTCCTAGACTGGCCATTATATCTGGTAATTAGTACCTTTAAAAGCAAATTAATGAGAAAACGTTATTTGAATGAAACCTACGAAAGTGTTTCATATCCGCCTTTAAATTGTGTTATACGAAAGTTTCAAGACAAATCCCACGTCATTTGTCAGATATAATTCACCCAGAGAAAAACGCCCCAAACATGCATTCACTTTAGAGGAATTTTATTGCACTAACAATGTATTTCGCTTCTGCTTTTTCGCACACACGGTAAGAGATTGGAATTTCTTGGGTCAATTCATTGTTGTTCAACCAACTATATAAAATTGTTCACTGCACGCGTAGAAGCAACTCAGACGGGCACGCACTATGTGGCTAATTGTCTTTTTTCTTCATTGCTGATGTGGTCTTCTTGGTAAATTATTAGCCTTGTAAAATTGATGTAATTATCTTTGCCAACATTTTTGCCTTTTGAGCATATGTTGTGTGATTGGCATCACTTCTACTGTGCATTTCGTTTTCGTGCTTACGGCCACGTAATAATCCCTTTAAGGGATTGACAGTATTTGAAAAAAAAACTAAAAAATAAAATTCGCCTTAATCGCTCGCTAGATCTGTGCAGCGTTGTAAAACTGAAACCTACGCCAAAAAAAATAAAAATTGGCAGATCCCACGTGCAGTGGGAATCAAGGAAATGCAAAGCACGCATCAGGAACGTAAAATAGATTTGCACTGTTGTCTCGCTATACCGAGTTTGGTACATATGAAGTTAACTAAACGGCCGCAAGAGCACCATGACTGTGGCATGTAAACCATGCCGCTCATACACGCATGTCATGATTGTAACGTTATAACCTGTCATTTACGTTCGTCATGTAGTCGCGTTGTGCCATAGCAATTTTGGCATACATCCCATTAACGAAACGCGTGGCATGTAGATCATGCCCCTCATGATATGCATGTCAGGATTTTCATGTTATGACCTGTCATTTATGATCGTCATGCAGTCTTGTTGTGCCATACCAATTTTCGTATGCATCCCATTAACGAAACGGCAGTATAGCGCCAGGACCGTGGCATGTAAATCATGTCGCTCATGGCATGCATGTCATGATTTTCATGTTATGACCTGTCATTTATGATAGTCATGCAGTCGTGTTGTGCCATAGCAATTTTGGTATACATCCCATTAACGAAACGCGTGGCATGTAAATCATGCCGCCCATGACATGCATGTCATGCTTTTCATGTTATAACCTGTCATTTATGTTCGTCATGCAGTCATGTGGTGGCATACCCATTTTTGTATACATCCTATTAACGAAACGGCCAGGAAAGCACCAAGACCGTGGCATGTAAATCATGCCGCTCATGACATGCATGTCATGATTTTCATGTTATGACCTGTCATTTATGTTCGTCATGCAGCCATGTTGTGGCATACCAATTTTCGTATACATCCCATTAACGAAACGCATGGCATGTAAATCATGTCGCTCATGACATGCATGTCATGATTTTCATGTTATGACCTGTCATTTATGTTCGCCATGCAGTCATATTGTGGCATACCAATTTTCGTATGCATCCCATTAGCGAAACGGCCAGGAGAGCACCAAGACCGTGGCATGTAAATCGTGCCGCTCATGACATGCATGTTATGATTTTCATGTTTTGATATGTCATTTATGTTCATCATGCAGCCATGTTGTGGCATACCAATTTTCGTAAACATCCCATTAGCCAAACGGCCAGGAGAGCTCAAAATCGTAGGCGGCTAGATAGATAGATAGATAGATAGATAGATAGATAGATAGATAGATAGATAGATAGATAGATAGATAGATAGATAGATAGATAGATAGATAGATAGATAGATAGATAGATAGATACGCTCAAAGTCGCCGAAGTTCGCTAAGAAATGCTTCGCATTTAAAAACGACAAAATTAAAGTGGACATTCGGTCACCTGCTTCGCTTCTATTCGGGTTTTGTTTGTCGCTGTTTTTTTCTGTTCGTTGTACCGCAATATTTCTCCTCAGAGAGACTGAAGCGCACCTCCGAGTTCGACGCCTTCAGGTGTGGGACTGAAAAAGAAATCTCCCAAACTGGAGAGAATGCGTTATTTCAGTACAGTACGTGCCGTGCCGCACGCTGACACTTCGCACGCACGTTCACGCTTCGGCATACGCTGCACGTAAATAGGGGACACAGAGCGAGGCTCGGTAGGCGAGTTTATAGCGCCTTTTGCTACTATGGCGTAAAAGAGTGGTGAAACGAAACCCCACGCTGTTACTATGTAGGCGCTTTCTTTAGCCTCGTGGGAGGAGGAAGGGGGGGGGGGGGGGGATGTCGAGCTTAGAGTGTGATACACATCGCGATTTCCGGTTAATAAGCGAATGCATTCAGCACTTTCTAATTTAATTTTATAAATTCATTTTACTTTTTCTTCACGGGAATAGAGCGGGAACATCAAATACTTAGGAAAGAGACACCACCTTCCAGCGAACAAAGAAAGAAAATACTCGTAGAAATTGCGCTACGACTCGATGCAGTATGACCCTCTCCCAGAAAAAAAAAAGAAGAAAATCGCGACTTCTCCACGCGTGAAATATGCAATACGATGGCGCTGCATCGCCAAAAAGGGGCGCCCGTGCACATCATTCGCGGTCAAGACCATAATCGATTGGCCATTGGAGTATGCGCTCATCTACGCGTTTTGCTCGAGATAGATCGATCAGAAATGCGCTTCCGTCAGGGGTCCAGATTGGACAGCATCCAGCGCACGCGCTTGAAGGGGTATTCCCGCGGTTCTGCTCGATCAGCGGTGCGGACATCGGCGCGTGCATAACTCTCGCATATTATTTATATATATCGCTGATATATAAGACTCCCTAGGCACTTGTTTCATCATCGTGCAGATTCATACATGGAGAACAGCAGAATTACACGATGTAGGGGAAAAGCAGGGGGGAAAAAAAGAAAGGGGGGGGGGGGGGACGTGTGCGAACATTTCTGGGAGCAGTAAAGGCAGTACGGGCAACGAATACATTGCAACCGGATGAGGCTCCTCGTATAGTGAATGCCTCGTTCTCCAGATATGGCCGAGACGGCGCCAGCATAACTATCCCGAGATTAGCACGTGCGCGCGATGCATATGCGAGTTTTTCTTTTTTTTTAATGTATTGGCATCTTGATAGAGAGGGAGATCGAATAAGGTGGGACAAATTTGCTGCAAGTTTGCCCAAGGAGGATGCCTTCGCGTGTGCAAACCGCTAGTCTGCTCCTTGATTAGTTTGACCCTTAGTTGTACTAACGGATGCACACCGTTAGTTTGCGAACCGTTAGTCTGCCGCCTCACACTGCGAGGCGCCCGCTCCGCCCGCAACGGTAGAGGGCATAAGGCACTGTCAAATCGCCGGCGTTGCAATTCATATATGTTCCGTAAGTGCATTCGTGAGAACACACACACAAAAAAAAAGCTGATCTCTTTCGAAGGTCAAAGCTCTGTCCACCTGCACGCACGACCACAATACGAAGGGCAGCAAGACAGGAAGTCGTGAACGACTGTCGCATCTCCGTTGGGGTCATCACATCTGTCCCTACGCCAGGGCCGGCACCAGGACGCACTGTTACACATCTTCTCGCTGGTCACATCACCTTTCCGTACGCCCCTCCTGCTTGGTTTGTCCTGAATGCAAGCTGCCAAGTTGATGAAGCCATTTCCGCCACGACAAGCACCAATCCTCCGATTATGTAAAATACCAAGCTGCCAAAACGAATATCAACGACAAGGCATTTCTGCCTGCAGAGGCGGTGGATGACAGTGGGACTCCTCACACAAACGGAGCGCACCCAAATACCAACGTCATGTCGCCAGCTGACGACATCGTTGCACTCCCGACATCTGCAGCGTGGGATAAGTTATGTTCGCAGTAGTACACGAGAACGGGTGTTGTGTTCCAGAGATAAAATACTGAGTGAGGGCCCACGGTCCCCTATTGCGTCACATTGGCTTCGGAGTTTGTTTTTTTTTTTCTTATTTTGCGTCAAGGAGAGAAACAAATGTTAGAAATGGCCGAAAGGCACGCCCAAGCACCTCGCTGGCGATACCTCATGATGCAGATTACTTTTGTGTATATACGGTCCAACTGTCCGTGTCAGGGTCATCTGTCTGCAGCACACACTGGGGTCATTTTTATGCATCAGACACCACGGGCGTAACACGCGTGTCGTCCGCGAATGCCTTTCCTGGTTTATATACGCGTGTGCATATATCTTGTGCCGTCTTGCGTACTGTCGTCCAGGTTTCGGGCGAGTATTGGTTTGCGCGCTCCTTCGATGGAGTGTGCGCGTCTCTGTTGGGACATACCCAGAGCTCGCGGTAACGGACAATGGCGATAGCGACATGTGCATGCTGCTGGTTGTCGCATATTATATGTAATGCAAGAGAAGGGCTCAATGGCTCATTTTATTTGTTAGAAGCAACTTAATGAAGCAACAAACACTGAAGCCTAGGAAAGCATAGGCGAAGTTAACTTCCCCTATCCTCTCCTAGGCTTCAATGTTCGTTGGTTCATTATATATATATATATATATATATATATATATATATATATATATATATATATATATATATATATATATATATATATATGATAGTGTATATATATATATATATAGTGTACATATATATATATATAGATACATATATGTGTGTGTGTGTGTGTGTGTGGTGTGTGTGTGTGTGTGTGTGGGTGTGTGTGTGTGTGTGTGTGTGTGTGTGTGTGTGTGTGTGTGTGGTTGTGTTGTGTGTGTGCGCGCGCGCGCAGCGCGCGCGCAAAGTAGTGTTCATCTTAAATCCCGCAGTGCACAGTCCGCGACCAATCGTTCGTGCCTCGTGTGTGGTGAAGTTAATTTCGTGTGTCTGCCGGCCACACACTGACCTTTATTACAGATCCACCATCGCCAGAGGGAGAAATGCGACACCTCTGAAACCCCAACAGAGACGTTATTCAATTCCATTCAGACTCAAACATCGGTCCCAAAACGGGCACCCTTCAGTTCTCCTTCGCGCGACCTTTTGTATATCGTGTGGAAACCTTCGCGCAGGCAGGAATGACAATGTGCATATGAAAGGTGCATTTAACCAAACACCAGTGGACCACGGGGCACTGGAACATTCGCCCTAAGCCTCGTTGAATAAAAAACGTCCTACGCGCTTTCAAAACGTGTGAATGGAGTGTGGCCAGTGAGGGGAAATCGAGGAGACGTCGCGGGGGAGTGGCGTGTGGGACGTGGCAGCTAGTCCGCATTGCCGAGATAAGTACCGTCCTGCCTTGTTTCATTCCCTACACTGTATAATCAAACATCTCTACACCAGCCTCGCAATTACCACTGTGCGTTTCCTGCGAACAGTTACCATTGGGCGTTGCGATGCGTCTATGCGGTGCTGTTACTGAAATCGCAAAACAGGCGGAAGAGCGTTCCGTGTCAGTCAGTCCTGTCATGCACTGCTTTACTTAGTGGTTCGCTTAGTCGGTTTAGTCCGATTTGTGTATTCTCAGTATTCTCGAGATGTCAGCATAATCGCGCTACGCAATAGGGCAAGCATTCAAACACTGGCGATCCGGCGACGCATAGCTGCATTAAAATTTTTTTATCTGCTTTATCATGACAACATTAACATCAACAAACACGAGTACTTGAAACAACCATATCAGCGCTCCGCCAGAACAAACCACGACAAGAGTATCAGGCTTTTCATCTCCCGTTGCAATTCATTTAAGTAGTCCTACTTTCCGTCAGTCATAGAAATATGGAATAACCTGCCACGTGATATAGTGTCCTCAGAATCTCTCGAATCATTCACTACCAATCTTGAAAAGTTTTTGGATCACTAAGTTGCAGCGTTGTAGAATAATGGGGCAACTTTTCATGGAATGTACGTATTTGATTCGTATGCCACTCGATGTTTCAATTCTCAGACCTGTGTCTAATATGTACTCTCCTGTTAGCCTATGGTGTTTTTATTCTCTTATTTCTTGGTTCTTCGACCAGATGTATAGATGCAATCTGTAATTGTTTAGAGTAGTCTGTACTGTTATTTTTTATTTTTCTTATTTTTTATTTTGTTTATTATTTTTTGTTCTGTGGTCTAATGTGAAGATGTCAATCTATCATTTTTTCCCACTCCTGTAAGAGCCTGTTAAGGCTTACAGTATCAATAAAATAAAATAAATAAATAAATAAGTAACCGCCTCGAACGCACGATATTCTTGGGTTGAGTTCCCAGAGAGAACAGCGTGCAAAACTGGGCATGACGGCTGATCTTCGTAATGAAAGTAACGCAAAAAACATCGCAACACGAGACGGTTCTGGGTCATTACAGGCGAGACGTTCAAAATATTGCGCTCCAGCCTCTGGGAGCCTATTCTAAATGAGAAAAAAGAAAGGAAAAATGTGGACAATCCTTCCAGTGCGGTAATTTCCTCGAAAAGTAAGCTTGGGACAAAGGCTTTTCCGGCCCATACTGTGATCTCAATGTTGCCGTAGTGGAAGAAAAACAGAGGTTGCCAAAAAATACTCTAAAAATTCTTTACTGCACGCACCGCCTGAAATATCTGATAGTATTAAAACGGACAGGCGGGCTAGTTGGTTTGGCTGCATAATGAAACTTTTGCGCACACAACACGAAGCCACAACGAAGAAGTACACAAGGACTAGCGCTAGTCCTTGTGTACTTCTTCGTTGTGGCTTCGTGTTGTGTGCGCAAAAGTTTCAATCTGATAGTAGCTACAAGGAGAAGGCTTTCTGATATTGGCCCATTGGCGGCCACTGTTATGTCTCACGATGTGGTGCTATTACATATGCCACGAAATTAGACTACAGTTAAAGAGCACCTACTCGAAGCAAACAATAGCCCCCCTCCTTTACGACCGCTGTCTTTGCTCTTGACGTTCTCCCCTTCATTGGAGGCAAAACAATGCAGGAACAAGATTTGGGGCCGCACTGGGGGAAAACAAAAAGAGAAGCAGGAGACCAGAAAGACGTGACCGGTGCTACGAAGAGAGCCAGCTCGTATGCGGTCGGTCGTACGCATTGGCCAGCGGGCACTGCCACGCACAAAGCGCAGAACAATGGTGGTTCGATCCGGAATGGCTGTAACACAAATCCGATCTGTACGACGCAGGAGAGGCCCCATCTTTCGGAAGCAGCACAACTGTGGACACACCGCGGGCGGTAAAAGGAAGAAAGCAGCGACGCTCACACCATTCCTAATATCCACCGAACTACCTCTCTCTCTCTCTCTCTCGAAGCCCATACACAGGTAGACGGCTGAACAATGGCACGGAGACAATGGTTCTATACCCTACCGACCGTCACTCCTGAACGCTTTCGACTACGATTTGCGCGACCTGGAACAGAAAGGTTCTGCACGCCCTGGTGGGACTATCTCCCTCCGCACTTTCTTCGCCCTGTGGTTGTGCGTCTCTCATAATCAGAGCTGGGTTTGGGACGTTGAACCCCACAAATCATCAAATCGCTTGTGGACGTCGTCATCGTCACCGCCGTCGTCATCGTTGTTGTTGTTGTGGTCGTCGTCGTATATAATAACAATATCTGGGGTTTCTATAAGTCCCAAAATAACGAAAGGGAAGGGGTCAAGGGCTCGTTCTTTATTTGTTAGAAACAACTTAATGAGCAAACAGACAATGAAGCCTAGGAAAGCATAGGGGAAGTTACTTGTGGTATTGTAATTGTGGAGAAAGTAGAAAGGAATTAAAGTGGACGAAAAGACATACCTGCCTTCGGTGGGAACCGAACCCACGACCTTACGAGAGACGTCCTAGCGGAGGGTCCCCGCAATTTCGACCACTTGGGGTTTTTTTGTCAACGTACACTGACGTCGCACAGTAACACGGCCCTGGATTACAAGGGAAGGCAAGCAAGGCAGGGGGCCGCAGATAAAGTTGGGCGGACGGATGAGATAATGAAATTTGCGGGAGTAACTATGCCGCGGATAATGCAGGACCGGGCTGACTGGAGATGGAGAGCCTTTACCCGGCTTAGTCCCGAGGCCCGTTGGCGGGCCTAGAGGATCAAACTTCGCTGATCCTCTAGGCCCGACACCGCTAACGCTGCCCCTCACATTTCTTTAGTAGCTTGTAGCCATTCCTGAAGCTTCATCTCGAGAAGCATTTCTTTTTAAGATACAGGTACATCGGCACTAAGTGTTGAAGGATTCCTGGTACATACGAGAATCGATACACGTATAGGAATTAAGTGGGTTGCGTTCGGCTACATGATAATTCCACGAACTTATCCGGCATAAAATAAGGATAAGTCGCGTCAATCCAAGCATCCAGGACTTTATAGCGCCAATCAACTTAACATTATCTTAGAGGCAGTATTAGCGTGAAGCTCGCTGGCGCAAGACAGATTCGTCAATAAAAACAACTAGAACAAGTCCTCGTCCTTCAAGGTGCATAAACCATGCTGACAGGTTGTCACGATTATGATTTAAAAGCATGAATAGCGTGAAGCTGGCCGACGCAAGAAAATGCGCAGAAAAAAAAACTACCGTAATATGAATTCGTCCTTCAAGGCACGTGAAACGCGCTCACCGCCGCGATTATAAAATTTTAGTAGAGTAACGTCTTGAAAGCGCGTAGTGCAAATGGAGTGGTAATGTTCGAGTGCTATGTGGCACATTGCCCGACAGCAAGGCACATTAGCATGGTACGAGAACTTCACGTCCAGTATGCCTTCTTTCGCTTCGACTTCGTGGCACTGAAACTACTGCCGCATGACGGAAACTAGAGCGCTCGCTTTGAAGTATGGCTGCTGTAACCTCCATATTTCATTTCGAAGCCAAACGCGCTGCGCCCTTACAAAAACGCTCAAACTGGCTGTCAAACACACAAACACGCGCAGACGCAGCGATCAATATGTTCAAACACTTCACGCACGCACATACCGAGCGATGTCAAACACTCCTTCACCCCACCGTCTTTACTCACTTCCCAGCTTCGATCGAAGAAAAAAAATAAGCAAATAGGAAACTATGTCGGCAGTGGATGGGTCAGTTGTCTCGAAAAACAGGGCCCGAGTGCAACTTTCAGCGCCAGCGAACAAACAACTTTCTCGTGCTGCACCGAAGCACTCACGGGGTTGGCGTCTACACCCGTACAACTCAAAGGTGCACGCACACACACACGCATCCGGCACTGGACCCGAATAACTCCTGCCTCAAAAGAAAGAAAAGAAAAAGGGCGGAGGGAGAAACAAAAACAACGGCTCGGACCACGTTTCGCGTCGGCTATCAATGGAGCCCCGCAAACCGTATAGCAAACGAGAGGCAGGGACGGAGAAAAGGCTCGGTCGACTGCTTTAGGTCGACGCCGCGGCCCGTTAAGAGCACTTAGGCCTCGGAAGGATGTTTTCAACGCTCGCCGCGCGACCCGGAATTTTATGAACGCCATGCGTGTAAGCGCGAACGGCCCCAAAGTTGCTACATATATATATATATATATATATATATATATATATATATATATATATATATATATATATATATATATATATAGAGAGAGAGAGAGAGAGAGAGAGAAAAGTAACGAATCAGGGTGCCAGTTTTCTTTAAATGCGGGAAAGACAGCACAGTGGAGGCGCTGTCAAAAAAAAAAGCTTACGCACTCCGAAACACAGCTCTATTATGTCGACTTTCCGACTAGGGGACTTCCCTTCTGCATAATGTTTGCGGATACATTCGTGAACTATATATATATATATATATATATATATATATATATATATATATATATATATATCGTGTTGCAGTCAGCGTACTCTCCCCAAAGCTAGAGGTAACGGCCGAGAAGAGCTCCCAGGGCTGAGTTTCACCGCCAAATTTCCTCATATACATAGGAGAGCTTTAGTGCTGGGGCCACCCATCTGCCAAGGCCACCGCGTCCTCGCACTAAGGAGGGTACAAGACAAGCGCAAGACCGTGCGTACGCAAGCCGCTGGTACCCAATACTAACACCCTCCATAAACGGCCATCAGCGCGGTGCCTGCTGATACTGCGCGTGTCCGTCCTGTCGAGGACGCCAGTATGGAGAGTGGCGCGTCGGGTTTCACCATGACACAAGCGTGCTGCGCGCGAAGCCAACATCGTTACGAATGAACCGGTAGCGCAGCTTCCACCGTGACGGCGACAAGGCTCACCCGAATTCGTCATATAAACTGCGAATATTCGAAAACAGCGAACAGAACAGAGTGTCCCGCTGACAGCCCGAGCGCGCAAGGTGCTTTCGCATATAAGATTTCTCGTTTAGTACTGCCACATAGAGAAAAGCTGAGTCAACCACGCAGACTAAAGCGTTCTTTTTAATCTTGCGAACTGGTTCTAATGTACTGCTCGTTCAACAGGCGCTTATCGTAGCCACGCAAGGCTGTTCCAGCCATCTTGTAGCAAGGGCCGAGGGCAAGCGGACAAGAGTTCCTATGTATTCCAAGAATTTTATATGTTTATATGTGTGTCCATGTTTCCATACAAAGCCCATAGATATTGCATATATTTTCCGTATACTTGCCGTATATTTCCAAGTGAGCTTTACGGAAACGTACGGAATGACTGAAACGGCCATGCAGAACATTTCAGTAGGGTAGGTCGGTTTTTCTCTTGCGCGAGACCAAGCAGCTCAAACGATGCCGCAGGGCCGACCAAGAACTGCCTCGCTGTTGAAACGAACTGAGTGCAGCGTACGCAAGGCGCCATCAACAACAAATAGCGTTTAATAAATTGGAAGAAGCGCAAGGCGTGCTAGAGTGCTGCTGGTGTAAATTACGACACAGTGCTATATACTCCATGGAGCACAGTAACTCTATTACGAGAACCGTACTTAAAAATTTAGAGGAGCACGCAGCTAAAAAAAACGGGCTCCAAAAAGCGTAATGAGAGCGTTCGTCAGTGAAAGTGACAGCCTTATGTGTCTCAAGTGAAGGTGACTTTGAAAGAGTTGATAATGACACTGTCGGAAACTCGGCGTCGCCGCGGATGGCGCGAAAAATGTCTCGTGACCACAGGGAGCCCACACACGCGCCAGAGCATGGCTAGGCATCTATGGACGTACTTATTGATTGCCGCAGTGATTAAGACGTTAATTATATTATTATTAAATGCGACGCATTTCTTGGCGAACTTGAGTCGCTTTGACCGTATCTGTCTGTATCTAGCCGTATACATCTCGGTGCTCTCCTGGTCGTCCCGTTCACCTGGTATACACCAAAATTTCTACAGTAGGGTGGAAATGTATCACAAACATGAATTCTTTATCTTTACGTCACTAATACGATATACTCGTCATTTACGTCGAGATTAACGATACGGCGACCATGTGTGGCTCATACCTGTAGTCACACATGTCTTTATACTGTCATTAATCGAGACGTGACTGTCGTGTATGTGACGTTGTCGATATCATGGGTCACCAGATGTGTCAGTCACGCAATAATACCGTCCAGCGTCAACATTAGTACACACCAAGTGAACGAAACGCCAGTTTTTTTTAAATTTAATTTCATTTCATTTATTATACTCCTCAGGGCCAAGGGCATTATAGAGGGCGAGTGGAGAATACAAAGAAACAATAAAAATACAGTTGGTAAAATGAATGTTAAATAGCACTTGAATATACAATGTTAGCTAAGGCTTCACGAAACTCTTCGTAATTAGTGGGGCCGGCAACTTCAGCGGGAAATTGCTTCCAGTCACGGGAGTACTACATTTTTCTGCCATCAATATTTCCTCAAGGTCACCTTCGCATGACACATATAAGAGGTCTGCCCAAAAAAAGAACAAACGGAACAACAATAACTGAAGTCCGGCGTATATAAATTCACACACGCTTCGGCCAGCACACGAGGCACAACGACGCCGTTAAGGCATCAGGGCACACGCTCCGCACTTCTTTATTCTTGCCTAACACTTCAAAAAAAAAAACTATACGCGGAGGCCTCTCTCCAAAATGGTCTTGTTTATTCCCCCAACTTGCAAGGATGCCGCCGCCTTGCTTGAAACGGATGTACGCCCCCTGGCTCCCTTGTCGTTACTAAATCTGGCTGTCGGAAACGATGACGCGCGGTATTTCTTGAAAACAGCTTCCTTCCGTGCTCACACGCATACAACTAATACGAAGGAAAAGCACTTGAGCATCCATTGCTCTGCGTTATAGGGAAGCCTGCGCTGTTCGCCCTCCTGAGGTTCGCTCCGGAATCCCTGCGCAGTTTAAAAGTGCTGTGGTTTACACAGAGGGCGTGCTACTGCGATGTTCCGGTCGACGTCTGTACAAGTGGAGAACCTTCGGTTAATCGTGACCCGCTGTATTCCACTGGCGTACACACAGAGAGCTAAGCAGACAAGTGACGTACGTGCTATATAACGCAAACCTTTGTTGCCGAGCCAACTGGAGAAGGCTTAGCGCGCCAACCTGCCGACGCAAAGCATATAGAAGGCGCGGGCCTTTGCTATGGTCAACACCGTCGGCGACAAACTCTTCCACAACAAACTGGCCTGTGGAACGCATTCCTTAAACCACGGAATGCGTAGCGAGCGTTATATGCGGTGCGCGAGTTTTTAAAGACGATAGTCTTTCTTGGGTTACTTGAACGCAGAAATTTTGGCCTGTCTTTCTGTTTGTCAGTCTGTCACACGATTCAGCCACCCGGCCAAAGTTTAGGCACTTGCCTAACGCCCAGCCATCTTCAACTGGTAGCTGCGTTCATACTTGTGAACATAGTCGATCAAAAAGCAAATATTACGCATATCTGAGGCGCAACACCAATACGTAAGTATTAGGAGGTGTGTTCCTTACTATAGAGATACATAGATACGTAATTCCGAAGACCCTAGTGTTTCTTAGGCTGCGCTAAAAATACGACGCTATGCACGAAAAAGGCCTCTGCCGACGATTTGGCGCTGCCACCTGGCAGTTGCCCAGGGATTCTGCACAAGCTCATGTTTCCCGACGGCGCTGCCAGATGGCGTCCGTATCTCACGCACCGCAGCTACGTGACCGCGACCATCTCACGTAAACGGCAAAATAGACAGCTCCGCGAAGACGGTTTTCGAAAACAAAAACGATGCAGGCTTGTTTGCGGCCCAAACAAGATGGCGGCTGTGCTGATTGCTTGCATATCCATGGACCTTACCGGGATGGTCGTCTGTCCGCAAATAGGCGCTTTCTAACGCGCTTTATGTGAGCCGTATTGAGTTTTTCGTAGATTGGAACACGAAACAAGCAAAACGAACGAAAACTGTGTGCATTTTCTTCAGCTTTCTTTTGTAGACGCGAGGTGGCGCCTCGTCGAGCAAACGTCATCCGGACGCGTTGCATTACTCGGACAACAAGGGCGCGAAGCGCTCTTCGAAGCTGTCAACACACACTGTCTACGATCCTGTCCAGAACTGGAACACAGCCATAATGTTTATGCCACGGTGGCAAGATTCCTAGTCCCCCAACCCCCACCTCCCTCGCCAAACCTCCCCCCCCACCCTCATTTCGCTGAATTCGACGCCACGGTAGATTCCACGATCGGATGCCGCAGGCGGTCACGTCCAATCAAGATTATAGGCGCTCGCGAAAGATGCCCGCTCGCCATCAGATTCGACGCGACTGCGCAGAAATCGCGCGCTTCCGTTTACGTCCCACGAGCACGCTCGAACGAGTTTCTGTAACGTGCATGCATATATACGCCGGTATATATATAAGCAAGGAGAGACAGCGAGGCAATCTTCTCGTGCGGTTTCAACATCCAAGCCGCAGTTGCGCACGTGTCTCGTACATAACGCGTCCTCTCGCGGCCGTCCCATGCTCCAGCTGGCCCCCCTACTCTTGCGTAACTCTTGTAGTTTACGCCTGACGACGTCGCATATATAGAACGAGTGTCTACAGCGTGCGCCGAAAGATTTGATTCTTCGCTTCGGGACGGCGTGCGAATGGTTCGAATGTTTCGAAAATTCGTCGAATTGATTACATTTTTTTTTCAAGAGATACTAAAGAGAAAAAAAAAAGATTTCTTTCTCGTATTCGTAAATCACCTTTTCGCAATACCAGCACAGCACTACTCTTGCGCAGAGAAGACGATTGGTCAAAGATAGAAAATGCGCGAAAAGAAAGTACAAGCACCGACGCCTGCGCGGAGGTGTCAGCACTGATGCCCATGACGTCATAGATTTTTGACGGCGCCTATAAAACACGCACGTAATAATTTACGGGTAGAAGAGATATACATCGCGTTCTAAGGGCCACAGAGACTTCATTCATTGTTATAGCAGCGCAATAAACGCCGACAAAGAATATACGAAACACACAGGACGAGCGTTGTGTGTTTCGTGTATCCGTTGTCTTATTTTTTTTCCTGCGCTGCCGTATAACATGTATTTGTACCAACTGGCCCAACTTTCTATGATATTAAATGGACTCCTTCACTTCCATTTATTATATAATTTACCTGTTTACTATATTAAGTTTGTCTTAAACAGCCTGTAACCTGTATTATGTTACCGTGACTGGTTTTTATGTGCCTTTTCTGTACATCTTGCTGCTAATATGCCACAGATTTGCTGACGGATGTACTTAGCCTATCCGCTGCTCAAGTTTTGTTATGAGGTCACCCTTGACAGTTCTCACTAGGGGGCCTCCGACTGTTCACTTATCGTGTAAAAAAAAATGTATTGTAATGCACTGTATTGTAAATATATGTCATTAAACTTCAACTTGAACATAACATGGCGTGTTTCAAAAGCTTTGTCTGACCCAGTCCGGCAAGAATAGCAAAAAAAAAAAAAGGAACAGAATCTGGTTCGTCACTACCTCTACACTCACTGTTTCGGCGCGGAATTCCAAGCTCGAACATTCACATCAAATTTCTCTTCTAATACTCGACCGTAAGATAACAAAATTGATAAACTGACAAAACTGATGATAAAGTCCGAAAAGAACAGTCAGTCTGTCCCTGTCCCTTTAATAGATCGTATTAGATTCGAAAATGGGTTATTCGAATTTTTTCAATATTCGAAGTGATTCGAACATACGGAAAGACTGACTATGCAGTTCGGTCTACTTTCCCGGAAACTACTGATCTTCCGCGTTTAGCTCGGTGTCGAGACCGGCAAAACTTATCTACGCGAGCTTCGGTGCTGCACGGAGATCGATGTTCGTATTCAACTAGTATTCGAAAATTCTGGTGGTCGCGCAACTTTAACTTTATTAGATTGTGACAGTACACGTGAGAAGTCAATGTCCCAATACCCTACTTTCTGCCGCCGTATAGCACTGCTTTACTGCCTAGCAGTAGAAGGCGGGCCGGTTAAAAGATATTACTTGCACAGCAGGAAAACCTCTTTGGACCAAACTTGGACCCAACAGCCACGAGAGGAACCAATCAATCAACCATAACAATTGCTGGTGTTTTATACGTGCCAAAACCACCGTATAATTACGAAGTAGACCGTAGTGCAGGGCTCGGGAAATTTCGACAACCCGGGTGTGTTCATTAATATACTGCCATGGCTTGATCGGAGGTCCATTTGTGTCCGCGCAATAGATTTGCTTCGATGCGCGCTCCAAATAAGGCATACACTCTACGCCGTGTAAGAGTAGGCGACTCCGTAGAGTGTCCTTGAAAAGTCCGTGAAGTCACATACACTCTTCAAAAGCACATGGGCCAAGTATACACGCCCAAACTATTCATAAGAACAAAAAAAAAAACATGAAACGTCGAGTGCATGCAGTACAGTGGGAACCGAAGACATAGGCACTGCCAACGATCAACAGAAGCGCACCGCATGGTTCACTTCCCAGGCTCTCCAGCCAGCAGCGTGCAAACGTCATAAAATATGCACACGCACACACTGCGAACTTACCAGGTACCTACGCCCTCCATAAGCGACCCCACGCGAATGTCGAATGCAATATGAACGGCGTATGCATAGCACTGCAGGCGCGAGTCAGAATCGTTCGCGACACACCCACTTCCATTTGGCAAACGGAACACGTGCGGACGCCAGTCGAAGAATACGTAGTGTGCACCTGTGGGAGGCACGCAGCACGCGTAAAGCACACGATAGTAGAGAAAGAGACAGTGAACCGACAGTGCGTCTTCTGGTAATGACGTGCACTGAAATGAATGAATAGAAGCGCGACACCCGCTCTTGCTGTCACGAACTGGACAGCAAGCGGTGACAATAGCGTAGGCATCCATCGCGAAATGGTACCGTCTCGAATTCCTGAATTATGGCGAGTTATGCAGATAATTCATGATTGATTGTTTCATTCATTCATTCATTCATTCATTCATTCATTCATTCATTCATTCACTGATTTTGACTGCACTGAGCAACCTTTCCAAGCAACGCCTAGGCATGAAAGCTGTCGCATAGGCTTGAGGAGAGCCTAGGGTCAGTAAAGTAGCAGCAACTAGATTTGACTCGAAGTTGACAGACACGATTCGGCACACGTGAGGCAACAGTATTATTAGGGAAATTACAAAAGAACTCGTAATCACACACACACAAAAAAATCCCTATTGAAAGAAAGGACAGCATGTGCAAACTTATCAGCTTTTCTTTGGAGGCACATTGGAGCACTACAACGCCGAGTTCGTCAGGCTGTCTTTCAGCATACAGCAAGCACAACCTGCATATTCGATGAAGAAGGCGTCGCCCAAGTTTCCACCGCACTGCACGCAACACGTACTCGTACAGCAACGGACATCGATATCGAGGCTATACGCCCGTACACAGACGATCAACAGAGAATGAGCGATTAGCGAACCTATCGGACGCCGCTAGGTTCAGTGCCGCAAATGAGAGGCGAAAGCGGCCCTGAAGCATACATACATATGCATCGCTTCACATGTAAACCACCTCGCTAAAGCCGTAAACGCGCCCCCGCAGTAGCGGTATTATCGGCCGATATACCTCAGGAATGGGTGTGGCCTCATCGCTCGATAAGGGTGTGGACCTTCCGCGAGTGCCGTATATATAAACCGCCAACGGGCTGTGCACTTGTCAGGTATATAGAGAGACACGAAGTGGAGGATCGGCATAGTGTACACATGTCCGTGGATGCTTACACGTGGGCGAAGCCAACATGCTACTGCTGTTTGAATGACCACGTTTGGACAGCGAACTTTACGGCTCCCTGTGTACAGTGTTGACTTTGTGCACACTTTGGTGCAAAATTGACATCGCCGACGAGAGTAAACTTGAAAGCCTTAAAGTTGAAACAAATGGAAGGCGTAAACATGATTTCTGGAGTTTTTACGTACCAAAACGACGCTATGGTTATGAGTAGTGGAGGGCTCCGAAAATTTAGACCACATGGGGTTCTTTAACGCGCACTGTCACCGCACAGTACACGGGCCCCAGCATTTCGCCGCCATCGAAGTGCAACCGCCGAGGCCGGGATTCGATCCCGCGACCTTCGGATCAGCAGCCGAGTGCCACAACCACTCGACCACCGTGGCGGGGCTGGAAGGGGTAAACAGGGATGTGCCAAGGTCAATGCACGTGGTTGCGAAGCTTTAGACGAAGAGCATTCCAGAACCAATGGTGATCGACATCAACAACAACAAAAAAAGAAAAAAAGGAGGAGTGGGGTAGGGTGAAGAGTTGTGGGAGCTGCAATATAAGCGCGACCAGGTGAAGGGAAAACACTATCCCAAAATAACTTTTGCAATGTGGAAAATGACAAATTTTAGTTCATTGAAAGAGACTATTCTTTATATATCGTTATATAAATAGATGTGGTGCGTAAGTTAAAGTGTCGTTTTCTTTTGCGCTATTAAAACAAGTGTCCTTCGAAAGATGAGGGGGCGTTGACCATGCTACAGGAAGGCACGCTTGGTAAGTTCCGCGAGCTTCGAATAAGCTGTCCAGTGCCACAGCGACTATATAATAATAATAATAATAATAATAATAATAATAATAATAATAATAATAATAATAATAATAATAGCAGATCCCACGTGCACTGGGAATAAAGGAAATGCGAAGCACGCATCAGGAACGTAAAATGGATCTGCATTGTCTCGCTATACCGATCTTGGTACATATGAAGTTAACGAAACGGCCGCAAGAGCACCAAGACCGTGGCACGTAAATCATGCCGCTCATGACATGCGTGCCATGATTTTCATGTTATGACGTGTCATTTATGTTCTCATGCAGTCATGCTGTGGCATACCAATTTTCGTATACATCGCGTTAACGAAACGGCCAGGAGGGCACCAAGACCGTGGCATGTAAATCATGTCGCTCACGACATGCATGTCATGATTTTCATGTTATGACCTGTCATTTATGTTCGTCATGCAGTCATTCTGTGCCAAACCAATTTTCGTATACATCGCATTCACGAAACGGCCAGGAGAGCACAAAGTCGTAGGTGGCTAGATAGATAGATACGCTCAAAGTCGCCGAAGTTCGCCAAGAAATGCATTTAATAGAAACAGAGCCAGGCCTGAGCGGATCCACAGGACAGTGGCAGCGTAAGCTGGAGGACCGACGATCTTAGAGGCCATTTTAAACGCTTGAGGAAACTAGTGCAACTAGAGGTGGCAGGTATCCCCTGCGTCGTAACTCTTCAGTTCGCCAAGTAGGGAAGTACCCACTACGCCATAATTACTGCGGCATTGTAACGTGTCGCAGTAACGTACTACAGCGAGAACATTTTTGTGCGACTTAATTGCTCGTGACACTTTGCGTAGAGACCAATTATACGTGCGAGTGCACAGCGTAAATACAAAAACGCGGCTAGAGAGACGGTACAGCCTGCAAACTGACGCCCGTTACTGAGACGAACCTCCCCTCTCAGCAACTATTTTGATCCACAGAGTAAAGCCGTAGGTTAAAGCCATTTCCACGTCTCCACGTTCGCTCACACCACCAATACGAAATCTAAATTCCACCTCGCGGGAGGAAGCCCGCGCCCTCATTCAATGAATGAATGAATGAATGAATGAATGAATGAATGAATGAATGAATGAATGAATGAATGAATGAATCGTTCACGTCGATTAGAGGAAAACTGACTCGGAACAGGAAGCTACAGAAAGACAGCTTTGCAGATTTCCTCATGTTGAGCACCGGCCCGTAACTACACTGGCACACAATGCTCCTAATTGATGAGCAGGTACCAGAGTGATCAGCATCCCGAATAGTCTTTCGTGTACGCTAATATCCACATTTCTCTCACCAGACCACTGGACCTGTATCTACGATTGCATTAGTATTACTTATTATTTGGCATGTAAACATGTACGCACAAGGAAATGAGGGGAACAGAGCAGGCTGACAACTGCCACCGAGAAGCGCACAGCGCCTGCCTACTCCTATGGGAGAAGGAGAGCGCGAAAAAGAGAAAAGAAATAGAAAATAATAATAATAATAATAATTAGCAAGCCTCGATGGGACATAATGCATATTACTCAAACAAGTGAACGTAAGAGTTAGGATCAACTGTTTACCTCAGCTTGACGTCGTTATTGCGCGCAGGTACACAAAGCAACCGCCTTGTTTTTCTTTTTTACCTACCTCTCGCCTCGCTTGTTTATACCTCGCAGTAGCTTGCATACATCACCAATTGTGTGAGTATTTCAGCGCACTGTCAACTATATTTCCTGTATACATGTGTTTTGTCACCTGTGTTGTTATTGATTACCGCGCGTTGAATTCTCCTCATTCTCCCTCCCACGGCCTTGTAATGCCCACGGGTGCTGTGGGTTCCGTGAGAAATAATAAAAATGAATAAGAAATACACGTCAGTAGAAAGAGCCTTCGCCCTTCCAGCTCAGTACAAATAAGAAACAGCTGTCGCAACGTGGCTGCAGTGAAGGTGACGCCGTGTTCCTAAATGCCATATGATCGTCATCCACGCAACCATCGATCCTATTCGTATAAATTCACTGTAGTCTTGTGCATTAGCCTGTCTCCTGAATTAGCTACACGTAACAGTTTATCAATGTTGTTTATACACTTGATGTGATTGGTATCTACAGCTGCAACTACTAAACTTCCTTCGCTTTCGAAATAGAGCGGATGCAGTTTTGCAACGCCCCACCACGGCGCTTGGCCAACATGGTTTGCATAGTAGTCCAGCTGCTTGTACATCGCGAAACAAAACGCGACAGACAAGTCTTGCATGAAAGCGATACAGGCATAATATCAATATCAAAGTTACGTTAATGTCACCTTCTTGTATAACATGTTCTTCGTTTTTCTCGCGTTTGAGAAGCTTCACCGTGACCCTTGCCGCATGCGCATCGCATCCTCCCTCTATGTCTAAAATCCCTGTGAACTATGATGACTCAGGACCCACGGAACCTACGCACACATGCCCGGAGGGCGAAGCACCCATTTACCTTTTCTTTTTCTTGTGGAACGCCCGCTTGAGTCGGATGAGCAGGAAGGCGGCCTTGTCCAAGGTCAAGGTGCTGGACTTTGGCTCCGGCGGTGCCGGCGGCGCTGACCACATCGTGGCGGCAAAGAAAATCCTGCGCTGGTACTCCAAATAAGGGGGGGTCACAGGTTCAAAGGCCGGAAACCGGCAGCGAGGATTTGTCACCGATGGTTCGTGTATCCAGGTCAGTCACAAGCACACCACGCGCACACACAGCACTGGTAATAAGAGTCGCGAAAACTAGGCGATAGAACCAAGTCGGAGAGCGGCTGCAGTGGTCAAGCCCTTTGTCACGTTGCCTGAAGGACTCTCTGACCGGGTAACAGGGCAAACCTTCTTCCCGGAAGCTTAAGTGTTCAGATCCACCGATCGAAGGTCAGTCTCTACTGTGCCGGCATCACGGGCAATGTCAGGCCCACAGGTCTGGCTGGAAGTCTCGACGATGTCCCAAGATGAGCCACGGACGACGGGACACTACCAAGCGGACAGTTCAGAGAGCGCTGGCGAAGTATCTCACCCAGTGACGAAAGCGCGAAGGTGGTGCTATTAGAGTCAATGGCTGCAGCGCGTAAAACCACAACGCGCAGGACTATATCCGATGGCGCACTCAACTTCCAGCTGCTCGAAGGATGGTCTCGCAACAGTATGGACAGTGTGAAACTGCTACGAGACTTACAAGCTGCCTACGGCAGCCGTCGTGTCTATGGGTCTTCTCGCCCCTGGGTCGGCACTGCCCGCTAGATGTTTCGAGCCGGGTCGAATGGTCGCTGTCTGATTCACGGCGTAGTCTTTAAACTCAGGGCAACACGCCAGCAGGTGTCGCCCTGCTCGCCATGAAAACGAGAGGCGACAGTTCGCGAGCTCCCGCGGTACGAGCAGTCGTAATTTGTGCGCCTGCTTGCACGCACAAGTCTCTGCTGCTGGGAGGACGTGTCAATATGTATACGCAGGATACAGCCAGAGATAAGTATCACGATATGATATCAATGTACAAGCTGGTCCCCAAACAGATATATCTTCGAACCAATTACCAACAGGCCATGAGGGCAATGGGTTAGCCTCTAACGCATCGAGCTCCTATGCAGTAAGGCAACCGCGTGTTTTGGATAATCTGAGAGGATTACCAACAACCATGGTGAGCGGCCGATGATGTGATTATCCAAGCACAGAACGCACCCAAATACGTCACAGATTTGTTCACCCAATAACCGTACGGGTAGTACTTTGAATATCCCTTTCCGCACGAGATACGAAATGATAGAGATATCACGTATCAACAAGAACGACTAAGAAACAACACAGCGGAGCAAACTTGGCGGTGTTGAGACGGCAGGCTCACCCGCATGAATACTGAAGTCCCCAAGGGTTGAGGTCACGTCGAGGGCAGTGACCGTGGAAACCACGAGAACATCCCAAATAACACCCATAACCGTATGATGCGACCCTTGTTTTCAGTTGGCTGGTAACCGAGTTATCTACGCATCTCTGTTCTCACAGCACTTAATCGCGCTAATTCGACACAGTCAGCTTGATTTATGTCACGAGCAACAAAGCGGTAACTGTTCACAGAACGCGAGCTGACAGCGCGGTTCACAGATGTACTTGACGCAGTGCAGTGCACATTTTACGGCTCAACCGGGGACCGTTCAACGATAGCTTGCAATATCTGAGGTCGTAAACGTTTTGTAACACGTATGGCCTTACTGTATCGTAAAGAACTGGCTCTTCTCTACATGAAGAAGGGCGAGGGCCATCTAGAACGCTGTATAACACACAGCCACCAGGAGTACCGAGATTCTGTGGACGGCAAAGATTATTGGAAAAGCAGCAATGCAGAGACAAAAGTGATAGTGCAAAGACCTTCAGGCGTTCTGACTCAACAGACCGTGCTCTTCTTTGTATTATTCCTGTATTGCAATTGGCGATACAGGCTAACCTGACGGATAGAACGGTGCAATACGAAGCGTACTCTTTTCTAAAGGAACACTTGCTCAAGTATTGTCCGCTGCCTTATTCTCAGAAGCTGTCGTGGCCATGTCAGTCGCATCGGCTAATCCATTTCCATCTATGCCCAGCTCTAGAGGAAGAATACTTTCGTCGACAGCTAGGACATCAGATATGAAGGAGACACAGATGATCTATAGCGCCTTAATGCTCAGGTCCCTTACAACTGTGTCTGTCAATGAAAGAGTCAAAAGCACCCACGTACGTGGCACTTACTGGAGACTCGAGCGTAGAAATACTCAGCGCAGTACAAAACACAAACCCTCGAAGTTGTCGGTATTTATACACGAACCACAACACCCGTTGAGACAATTCGCTGTTGTCGACTAACCCAACGGTGACAACCAGTAGCGATAAATGTGTACTCCAAGGAGCTAAACTTCGCACGAAGGGTATTGCAGGTATCCAAGCATCAAGGCCCACCACAACACCGACCGACGTTGACGAAGCTGATTTTCTTTTCTCTCACGGGTCAACTTGTACCAGATTTCACCGAAAGCACGACAGCTCAAGTAACACACGGGCGTTACCAGAAGGACGAGTTATACAACACCTGACCGGTGCAGCTTCGTAAGCCTCTCGCTGCCACGGGATATAACGAAAACGTAAGGGAGCTCCGTCCACTAAACTGCAGAGTTCAAAAGTTCCTTGAAGGTTTTCTCATTGCAAAGAAAAAAAAAGAGGCAATGTGTCCGGCGTTTGAGGCTGCGGTGAAGCGGTTACGATCCACTTGACCCCGTTTTCTTAGCTCTTTGTTGTTTTGTCCGGTTGCGAAGAGAGACGTGTTGCAGGTATCCAAACGAGCGCGCGTTGCGAGCTTCTTGAGAGAGTGAAGCCGCAAGCAATAAAAAAAGAACCGGTGAACAACAATAGTAACTACGCACTGAGTTGGCCACAACAGTCCAACGACGAACGAGCGGTGAAGTCTTTGTGCTGAATCATTCGTCGATGACGTGTCCTACCATGAGATCAGGATACGCTGACCCCGAGGTTCTTGTGCCATCAACGCGTTCTCCACGCCCTGTCTGCGTGCGATGTTAACTGTAGGCTAGATAGGTTTGCAACGAAGACAAGCTAGCCTACCACAGGATCCGCCGTGTAGCATCAAATACTCACGGTCCAGACCTTGTCGGGCCGGCCTCTTGTATCGTCTCCGGCTTTCCTGTGTTCGTTCGCTTTTAAACAGATGTGAGGCTGCCTGAGCCGTCGGAATTTGTTATCCAATGCGTGAAATGCAAACGTGGTCCAAGTGGCAGGCAGAGTGCAAGTGAACACAGGAATTGTCACAGTGCTCTTGTCGACAAGGAAACCTAGCTTTGAGAGCAAAACTTTCCAGCACCAATCATAACGCACGTTGTTTAAAAAGACAGGGCCGACGGGCCGGCTCGTATTTGCCCGAACAGCACTGGTTCAAAAAAAATTTTTTCCCCAGACTCCCAGCTGTCTGTCCTCCCACCGGATCGGGGAAAAAAAGGCCACTCTTCCTCCCAGAAACAAGGTGCGATGAACCAAACTGTCCGCACTCACCACAACGCGTGTTCACTAAATCGCACCGCTCAAGTATCCGAGTGAGGAGCACAGTGGTGCACGGGCAAAGTTCACGGACTCACACCTCGAAGGATGCTGCGTTTCAAACACACACACACGGCGCAGAAACCACGTCTATCCCGTGTCGCTCTGGGAACTCCGAAGATCCCGCGCAGAAACTGCCGGGAACGATCTCCGTGACTCCGCAAAAGAAGGCAAGGCGTTTCACACGCCCACCGCTTGCCATCGAAGGCCCGACCGACAAAGTTGTTTCCCAGCGGCACCGCAGAATCCACGTGGTAGGTCCTCTTCTCCGAACCATGCACGTCAACGGGCGCACAACATCCACAAAACTTTCTTCGGGAGCACAACTCGGGACGAACGATGCAATCCAGGAGACGCGCTTTTCTTTCTTTTTTCCCCTTTTCTCTCTCTCTCGGATGCCGGTATCAAAGCGCGGGCAGGTCCCGCCGAGGCGAGCGAGAGGGCACCGGCCCGAGCTTGACCGACGGTGTGACCGCCGCCGCCCGCCGCTTCAGTTCGAAAGACACGCCGGCAAAGTTGGATGGGGGCGCCCACGACGCCAGCTGATCACGCGCCGCCACCGGGGCTAGCCCAAACCGCGGAGGAAGGCGGGGCTCAGACCTGGGGTCCCCTCTCTCTCTCCCGGAACCTCTCATCCTCCTTGACTCGAGGACTGTGGCGCCAGTCGAAGGAAGTGGGCGCCATCTAGGCACCGGAGACGACACTTCCTTTGTGGTCGGCCGTGTGCACCTATACATGTTCGCGCAGTTTGGAGGCGGTGATGGGACAGTGACCCGATTACACAGACGGGATAGGAGACCGTAGTTCTCGTATTGAGAGAAAATTTTAGATAAATGTTCTCGTCCGAGAGAGGGCCTGGCAAGTCAGCACCTTTATTCTAAAACATAAGCCAATAGCTCTCAACGTATTTTTTTTATTTTTTTATTTATATGCGAACAAGATGGGAAGGTAGGCTACGTCAGAGCCGGCTATACCAACAAAAAAAATATAAAGAAGCAAGAAGAAAGAAAAGGAACGAAAGAATAAGAAAAAAACACTATCTCCGAATCACTGGGTCAAAGGTCTCTGTGAGCGAGTCCAGTACACATAAGGTGATCACCCAGATCACCATGGATACAGTCTGCAGAAATAATGTCCATGCACAGGCAGACCACACGATTATGAGAAGGTCCATTAACATCTTGATATGGTGGCGGTGAACAATAGTGCTAGCTATAGACAATCCATGCGTCTAACTTTTTCCTTCACCGAATGTCGTACCAGCAAAGCACAGGCTACAGTAAGGAGAAAATGATATCTAAAAAGCATGGCAAAGAAAAAAATTTTTGCTTCCAGAAAGATCTATATCAATTAGCTAGATACAGTTTCTCGTCTTTTTTTTCTGTTTCCCTATGAAAGTGATGTCGCATCCCACGGCAGAGTGACAGACTGTGGCTCAACGTGCCCCCGTATCTGTCTTTCTCTACATCTTTTCCTCTGTAACCTTGAATTTCCCCCGTCCATTTTACTTTGTGCACGGTAGCATACCGTTTGACCTGCGCTGGTTAACATCCCTGCACTCTGCTTCTGCTCTCTTCCGTTGTGCTCCGTCTTTTACTCGTGTTCAGTGTTCGATTCCATAGATTTTGAGAAAAACAGCAGCCTTTCATTCTGCTTTTTCTTTTCTTTCGTACTGTAATTGCTACGACGATGGCAGTGTTAACGTATCTTCAGGTGGTTGTTGTTCCATCTAAGAGTCTCCGGTTACATTAACACCAGGTCGAAAGCGATGACCGTCCGCTGTAATTTCTACGTGTCCCCCTAGTCCTGCAGCGCTAGTGAAAAAAAAAATGCTACCCTAGTTCGTACACACCGACACTCCAAACATACGGCAGTGCTGCGAAAATTTCGTACCAATATTATTTCGTGCTCAAAAAGTTTCGTACCAATATTATTTCGTACTCCGAAAATTTCGTACCAATATTATTTCGTACTCCGAAAATTTCGTACCAATATTATTTCGTGCTCCGAAAGTTTCGTACCAATGTTATTTCTTATTCTGAAGGTTTCGTACCACTATTACTTCGTACTCCAAAAACTTCGTACCAATTTCGTACCGTCGTTCCAATGTTAGGATACTTGGTGGAGGCGGGGGCAAGCTTAAGCGCGAAATTCTTGAGGCCCATCACATTAGCATACAAGGTGACAATTGGGTCACCACCACTTCTCTTCCTTTGATGCACAAGGAGCTTAGCTTCACATCACAATGGCGTTAGCTTCGGCATTCGTTGTTTGCTTGGTTGGTTAGTATAGCAAGGGGGTGGGAAAGGAAACTGAGTGTGGGGTGAAGGGAAACGAGGAAGGTAAAGGGTAAACCATAGCATACCCTTGTATAGTGTGCTTAGCAAGTAGGTACGTAAGGGGCACAGTTAGCACAGGACCGGGATAGCTGCAGATCATTGCGAGAGGCATTTACCGTGCAGTGGGCGTAGACAGGCTGCTGTTGTTGTTGTTGATGATGATGATGATGATGATGATAATGATGATGATGACGACGACGACGACGGGGAAGTAAGGGTGAGTAGGAGGGAAAGGAAGGAGGATAAGGCCACCTGCGCCGCAGCATAGTATAACAAGAGAGCAGGAACGGGAGGCGATGATAAGTGATGTGAGAGTGAAGAGGAAAATGAGAAGGGGAGAGGGTAAAACGCAGCATCCCCATGTGTAGCACGGTACAGCAAGGAGATGAGAAGCGGAACTGAGGAAGAGGATGGGTAAAGGAGGAGGGAAGGCCACCAGCTCCGCTCTGACCTAGCTTGCGCCTCTAGTGCGAGATGCCCACAATTTCTTAAATTCGAAGCATTTCTTAGCGAACTTCGGCGAGTTTGAGCGTATCTATCTATCTATCTATCTATCTATCTATCTATCTATCTATCTATCTATCTATCTATAGCCGCCTACGATTTTGTGCTCTCCTGGCCGTTTCGCTAATGGGATGTTTACCAAAATTGGTATGCCACAACACGACTGCATAAAGAACATAAATGACAGGTCATAACATGAAAATCATGACATGCATGTCATGAGTGGCATGATTTACATGCCATGGTCTTAGTGCTCTCCAGGCCGTTTCGCTAAAGGGATGTATGCGAAAATTGGTGTGGCACAACATGACTACCTGAGGAACATTAGTGGCAGGTCATAACATGAAAAGCTTGATATGCATGTCATGAGCGGCATGATTTACATGCCACGGTGTTAGTGCTCTCCTGGCCGTTTCGATAAAGGGATGTATACAAAAATTGGTATGCCACAATATGACTGCATGGCGAACATAAATGAGAGGTCATAACACGAAAATCGTGACATGCATGCCATGAGTGACATGATTTACATGCCACGGTCTTGGTGCTCTCTTGGCCGTTTCGTAAGTGGGATATATACGAAAACTGGTATGCAACAACATGACAGCATGACGAACATATATGACATGTCATAACATGAAAATCGTGACAAGCATGTCATAAGCGGCATGATCTACATGGCGCTCGTTTCGTTAATGGGACCAAAATTGCTATGCCACAACACGACTGCATGACGAACGCAAATGACAGGTCATAACATGAAAATCATGACATGCATGTCATGAGTGGCATGATTACATGCCATGGTCTTAGTGTTCTCCAGGCCGTTTCGCTAAAGGGATGTATGCGAAAATTGGTGTGGCACAACATGACTACCTGAGGAACATTAGTGGCAGGTCATAACATGAAAATCGTGACAAGCATGTCATAAGCGGCATGATCTACATGGCGCTCGTTTCGTTAATGGGACCAAAATTGCTATGCCACAACACGACTGCATAAAGAACATAAATGACAGGTCATAACATGAAAAGCATGATATGCATGTCATGAGCGGCATGATTTACATGCCACGGTGTTAGTGCTCTCCTGGCCGTTTCGATAAAGGGATGTATGCGAAAATTGGTATGGCACTACATGACCACCTGACGAACATTAATGGCAGGTCATAACATGAAAATCGTGACAAGCATGTCATAAGCGGCATGATCTACATGGCGCTCGTTTCGTTAATGGGACCAAAATTGCTATGCCACAACACGACTGCATGACGAACGCAAATGACAGGTCATAACGTTAGAATCATGACATGCGTGTATGAGCGGCATGGTTTAAATGCCACAGTCATGGTGCTCTCGCGGCCGTTAGTTAACTTCATATGTACCAAAGTCGGTATAACGAGACAATGCAAATCCATTTTACGTTCCTGATGCGTGCTTCGCATTTCCTTGATTCCCACTGCGCGTGGGATCTGCCAATTTTTTTGTCGTTTCAGAGTGTATTAGGTGTTGTAATTAATTTAGTTAAATAACAAGGCGGCGCTATCTTGCCACTGTTTTAAGCTCAACTTGATCTTCTCATTCATATAGACGCATCAGGTAGAAGCATCTCCACCTAATTTTTTTCTGGTGCTCGTTCTGGCTTGCCGAGAGGCTGACTGCCACCCGACCTACCTATGGCTAGCTCTTAATAATAATAATAATAGTAATAATAATAATAATAATAATAATAATAATAATAATAATAGTAATAATAAAGTGAAATTTTAGCAAATTCCGTGACATTTATCAATCAATCAATCAGTGAATCTTTATTTTCATGACATAATAATGAAGATACAATGATTATCTGTACCGATAGCCTCAAGTGGCTAGTGGCCGGTCCAATACAATGTGCAATAAAGAATGTACAGGACAGCTTCGAGGGAAGAAAGAAAAAGCGATCACATAAATTTACGCGCGCAATATTCAGCGTCACCTCGTATGATGACTTTCAGGACTCCTCAATCTCGATCGGATGCTCCAGAAAGCCCCAATACACCTTTCTTCGCTTCTCGAAAGCACTCCCGCGTTTTCTCGACTCAGGGCCGCCCTGCACCGTGAACCGAGTCCGCCGAAGGAGCACGCCGTTTATTTATCCGGCCGTCTGATAAAAATCTGCCAAGCAACGTTCCTCAGCCTCCACTCCGGCGACGCACGCGGTGCAGGCAACCCCATACTGCGCGCTGCTTAAACCTCTCGCCAGCTTTGCAATAACTATCGCGTGGTAAAAGTTCTCGAAGTGGACGACTGGGAGGGAGGGGGTTGCCCTGGCGTCGACCTCCCTCCGCAATCCACATCCGTGCGCCAGGCAGCAACAGAGGCATACGAGAGCAACGCACTATCGCCCGGCTCAGCATACGCAGGAAACGTTTTTAGAGACCGCCTTTGCGCGTCTGTGCGTATTAGAGTTAGTTGAGCGCCTTATACTTTGGGCACCTGCTCACCTGGGGCAACGCCCCAGACGCTCTGTCCGAGAGCCGACAGCGCCTCAGAGGCTGCACTAGTTTCGAAACATTTCCTTGTAATTTCATGCGCGTTAACACAAACTTTTTGTAAAGAAAAGGCGTGCTGAGCATCGGCAGCGCGATACAAGGGCCAAAAAAAAAGAAAAGGAAAGAAATTACGTCGTGATGACGTCACGATGATATATATCAGCGCGCTACAACGTGATGACGTCATGTGAGGGCTTCGCGTGATTTGGACGTCGAAAGAAACCTGTACAGTTGCAGTATGTAAGACCGATATATTTCCCACTCGTTAATGCGAAATCATTACACGGCTCATTAGGCGAAAATTAGGCGTCCGTCCGGCGAGTGGCGTTATAGAAACCGACGGCCAACCCATGTCGCCAAGTAATGGGGGTCGTTATGACGTCATGACTGATGTCATCGCATTACAATGTCAACAGGAGCTAAAAGCGCTTCATCCTTGGTACGACAGCCACGATGCTAGGATTTAAGGAGTGGAGTAGCGCTTCCTTGTAACAAAACAGGGTGAATGCTGGGCGCCGCCACACCGTTTAAAAGGGGATGTCAATAAACATTATAATCATGATTGTCATCACATCATTATCATCAGAAAGGTATTTTCTAGTATTTAAAAAGGAAACTACGACACACAGGCGTCCGGTCCGTGAGTCATTTTGGAGGAGAGTATCTTCGAGTTATTTAGTATAGTGATTCGTCGAGCGCTCTCTAGTTTCCAGAACTTATGCTGGATGAGCCTAAATAAGGAAAGCTAGGAAGGCTAATCAAGTTCCTTGCGGACCACTCACCTAACCCTTGAGGAAAAGTAAAGATGGAGCAGCAGATTAAAGAAAAGGAGAGCGAACGCGCACGCACTTGCAAATTAAACTTCACTGAGCCACTCATATGGCGTATTGCAATCGAGTCAGAAACGTTCAGCGTATACATGCTCACGCGTTCCAATTTGCCAAGAACATCACTTTGTGCACCGTCTCTCATGTATGCTGTATTGAAAGAAGGGACCGATGAGAGTGAGCGTTTTAGACCTTTCGAGAGCTATCTCGCGAAACTGCTTGGGATGCGACCTGTCTCACCTTTGAAGTGGGTCATAAATCGATAAAGAACACAAAGTTGACGGCTCCATTTATTTTACTCCCATTAAAGCTTATTGTCGCCCATTCTGTACGACAGCACGATAATTGCTGTAGTTCGTAACATAATGTACTCGCGTGACGTCCAGACGGTGACGCCCTAATCCTTAATTTTTTTCTCACGCAAGCTCCGAGTTCTCGTATGATGGACTTAGGCGGCGAGCGAGTCGAGGGAAAAGGGCTTGGGAGGGGGGAGGGGGGGGGGGCGTGTTATAAAACGTGGGCGTCACGAGATCATACATTTGGTAAGGTGCGGCAAGAAACAAGGCTGAAGAAAACGGAAGAACACAAAGTACCGACGATGTACTGAGGCCTTCACGAAAGACCACGCATATTATTCATGAATGACGGTGTTCAAATTCTAGTATCATCACCTGGGCATCACTTTCGAAAGCAAAAGAAGGGTGACCGATGGAGCGGCCTCGTTTCGCTAGAGACAGCCGTATTAACCACAAGTGTTGAAGATGGGCGAGTTGGTTCGTCGTACTTGAACTGGTATAGCACATTGCGGAAAACGAGAAACGGCCAAGCAGACCGGCACAGGGGGTGTCGTGAACATGAGGTGTCCTTCCTTAATCAGGCGAACCGTCTATGGATTTTGGTCGGTGACGTTGCGATGGTTTGTCTGATCTTGGCGATACGTACGGGTGCTCTCTGTATGCTTGCGCAAGTCTACATATTTGATGCAATTCGCGAATAAAGCTCAGTTGGAAGTTAGCGCTCTGTCCTCTTGTGTCGGTCTGCTTGGTCGTTTCTCCTTTTCCGCAAAGCGCTACACCAGTTCAAGTGCGTATTAACCAGTTGATAATGAAAGGAAGAAAAGCGTCAGGGCGTCATGTGAGGCTAATAAATGGAGTGAAGTGATTGTGCGATAAAATGAAAGTGGACGAAACAACGATTTACCATTGGTGGTATACGAACCCGCAACCACCGCATTACGCGTGCTGTACATTACCATTTGTGCTGCCGCGGTGGCCGTTACCGGCTTCATTTTATCGAGTATCCATGGGTCGTCTAGTAACCATGGGAGTGTTAGCGCCAGGCGTAGCCATGGAGGCGAATACGGAACACACTTGTATACATATGGCATTACATAGAACGAGAAATTTACGGGCTGACACATGACCACTAAACGAACAACCAATAAGTATTGAGCACTTCAGACCGTGCTCTATAAATACACATTTTTTTCGTATCGTCGTTTATATCAGTGTTGTTGATGTCGATGCTGATTATCATGACAGTACTGTTATTTGACTGTGGTGTATGCGGCGCTGCTTTCCGTTTAGCCCTGATAAGAACGTAGCCACATGCCACACGGCCATAAATGCAACCCTAAATCGTACCCTTATCACAGAATGCAATCACCACGTGTGCGAACCACAACAGCGCATCATGATTATATGCGCGCACTACAAATTCAGTGAGTATCATTAAGTAGCATTGTTGACAAGGACATGTATGTGCACCGCCCGATGTAGTAAAGTTATGTCACGTTTCACATCTTCGTTCAACTACTACGCACGTACCGGTTCAGCGTGCAATATGGACTGCAAGCGTACTATAAGCCTTTGCTGCCGTTCCGATCTCTTACCGGACATCACGGACGTAAGGCATCTCTCCTATGTCCATCCTGCGTCTATTTCGGTTAGGAGCTGCCTACACAACGCTTGCTGCGTAACGGATGCCTTCACACGCTCGCTGCGTAAGCACAATGTCTACGGTTGCGAGAACATCGACAATTTATTGCACGACCACCCTCGATCTCTACGGCCGCAATGAGTCCACTAGATCATCGTCTACACGCCCTAAACACACGTCTACACGCCCTAAACAGGAACACTGCGCCCCCCTCCCCCCCGGTCTTCTTTACCTGAGCCAGAATGCAGTGAAGGCATCTTTGTACGTCTCGACAACGGCCGGCTCACGAGACCGTCTTTGGCTGCATTGCGTCACGCGTTCCTTTTAGTATCTCTCGCACACTCTTTCCCTCGCGTACAAATACGCAATACGTGTACATACGTGGACACGGCACCGATTCCCGATACAACGGGGCGCGTCCGATGCTGGGCGCACAAATGCTTTAGTGCTCAACATGCTAGATTTAGCACACATTATCTATCTATCTATCTATCTATCTATCTATCTATCTATCTATCTATCTATCTATCTATCTATCTATCTATCTATCTATCTGTCTGTCTGTCTGTCTGTCTGTCTGTCTGTCTGTATCCATCCATATCCTTCCATATCCGTTCCGACTGAGAGCAGTGTCCTAGTGGTAAGTACAGCCGACAGCAAACACACTCTTAGCTGAAATGGAGTGCTGGGCACTCCTTTCGGCAGAGTAAACGCATATCCCATATTTCACTCTCTTTTCAGGAGTACTGGGCACTTCCTGTAGCACAGAGTGCGCGCACTCTCTCGCAGAGTTCTGTCCCTCTGGCCGATGGGGAGTGAAGTAATGCTTCTCCGCGGGAGTTCAAGCACTCTTTCCAGGACGTAACGAAAAAAAAAGAGAAAGAAAATGGCATGGCCAAGCTTTCGATCGTACCCAAAAGATCTCGAAAAATCGTAGAAGATGTATACTTATTTACGCAATCCACATATATATATATACAGGCAGAGAAGGGGCAGTGAGGGAGGATCAGCACTCCAGTTGATTGCCTGTGCTGCCGCCTGTCATGTACGCACAGCAGAACTTTCTGCCATGGGGTTTTGAAGACGATTATCGGTCGGCAGCGACTACAGGCTCGTATAAGCTCGAGGAGTATATATAATATACGTGGCGTGTGCCACAAAAGTCGAACGAACTTGGCGAGATTTCTCCCGTGAATTACCCACATCGTTCGCTTGTCTCCGAGAAACACCGCGAAGTACAATTTCGTGGGCACGGCCGCTAGAAAGCGATCCATATATTTAGCAGGTGCTGTCAGGCCCTATTCGTAGCCACATACATCTTGAGCTCATTCGCCAAAAAGCGTGGCCCACGCAACGGCCGTAATGCTTGTTAAGTCGAATTCAGAAAATAAATAAATAAATAAATAAATAAATAAATAAATAAATAAATAAATAAATAAATAAATAAATAAATAAAATGTCGCAAGATACATTACCTCAGTTCTCGGCCTGACAGTAGAGATTCCGTTCGCGAAGAAGCTTCTAAACAAATTCAAAATAAACGAAATATAGAAGTATAGCACACTTCACAGAGCGAAGCAGTTTGGGTTCGTTGCTCAGAAGCAAACGCGCAAGTCACCGCTGTCCAATCATCTTCGAAGATATATATGTAGGCCTCGAGTCCATAACACAGAGTGTATATGTGGCTGGTAGGTACAGAGAGAGATGGGACGTTTCGCTTTCAATCGGCACAGTCCTCGAATACACACACCGCTCAGCCGGTCGCGATCGTAAACAGGGCCAGAAAAGCGTCGCCGACACGGCGCCCGGGTCCGTTTTTCTTCGGCCGACAGAGCGAGCCACGGTTTTGTTTGTCAACTGACAGGCAGAGAGACGGAGAAAAATGTTCCTCGCACAAGCTACAAGCACTGTATAAAAGATACGCGTGGTATACCTAAGTATAAGCACGTAAATCTTAACGCTCTTCGCCTGTCATGCCGCGCGTGTCTATGCTTCAGGAAATCGGGAAAGCCTATAGATCGCTCTCTCGCCCTCCCCCTCTCTGCTCTGCACACACATTATATATATAACGAAAGGGAAGGGGGTCAAGGGCTCGCTTTATTTGTTAGAAACAAGTTAATGAAACAACAAACATTGAAGCCTAGGAAAGCATAGGGGAAGTTATTCCATTTCGTAATTATGATATTGTAATTTTTGGGGTAAGTAGGAAGGAATTAAAGTGGACAAAAGGACAATATATATATATATATATATATATATATATATATATATATATATATATATATATATATATGTGTGTGTGTGTGTGTGTGTGTGTGTGTGTGTGTGTGTGTGTGTGTGTGTGTGTGTGTGTGTGTGTGTGTGTGTGTGTGTCAGAGGGCCCACAATCGTTTAACATAACCGAAAGCGCATATAAGCATGGAAGTTGAATTTCCAAAATATTCGCCGTCGAGCATCGCGACTGAACGTGCAAGTTTGACAAGTTGAGCGGTTACAGTCGCGAACAATACCTGTAGTTCTCGACAGCATAAATGGGTTTACGCTTGCCTAAACTGAAATATCCCGTGAACCGAGTTTTAACAGCGAGAGCTGTTTAAGCTGCGCGGAGGACGCTACGCCGTTCGCAAGAAATGGCCATCAACAAATCATCATGAAATAAGAGCCCGTGTACCTTTCCTATGAAATTCCCCGCGTGGTGCACGCACGCACTCGTTTCTTCTCTTGCGCTCATGTATTCAGACAACATAAAGGTGGCACCCGTTCCATCAAACTTTTTCTTCTCAAGAGCTCATGCCCCCACTCTACTACTACAAAAAGGAGAAGCCGTTTCATCGGACGGTATATAGTAAAGTAGGAGCGCCACAGCTCTGCTTAACCTTGCCGAGCCGCGGCGCCGATGCCTGCCGCGCGGAGTCTCGCCTACGAGGAAGTGACGTCACCGTGCCGGTCAGTCGTAATAGGAGCTACGCGTCGCCGGCGAGGCGACAGAATGCCCCCTTCTCCGCACTATAGGTGTCACAAGCACGCCAACCCTCCTTTAAAAAATAAAAGGTGCACACGAAAAAAGACTTTCAACATCGTCATCGTCATGGCCATCGTTTTCATCATTATTATTGTAATCCCTGAGATTTCTGGACTCTCACATAACAGCGGTATTGATTACGAGCGTCGTAAACATACGGAAAGCGAGAAGCGTGGGATCTTGCGGCGAGTTCACCAATCGAGCTGTAGCATTCCAGCGGCCCACGGTAGAACGAAGTACCTTCAAACACTCTGTGACGCCATATACCCTCGCACCTACCCTGACGAAGCAAAACAGAGCCGATATACTCACGCTGCAAAGCTTGCCGACTGATTTACATTCATGAATAATGGCAAGCATAAATGCAAATTCAGTCCCTCCCATTCAAGCGAACTAGGAGCCCCGCGAGCAAGGAGTATGGAGAGAAGATGCGAGCCAAACTGAGACAAGACAGGGAGAGAGCGATTCATAGGGATTCATGTACATAAAACACAAACACTTCGGCGTGTACCGAGAGCCTCGCCGTGACGTCAGAGTTCGTTGGCATATCACGTATATACATACACACACGCTTCTGTCGATAGAGGTTATTTCGGGATTCGTATAACGGCTAGATGGATGCGCTTATACATAGAAAGGCACTCTTTGGCTGTACGTGTATATCTGCTGCCTGTCTACTTTCCACTACAACTGCCGCCCCAAGACGGGCGCCGAAGTGGAGCTTATTAAGTCTGCCGACCGGCAGCAGCCGCTTGCGAAATGGGACTGTAACCCTCAGAACGTGCCTCGGCGATATGTGCCTCGGCAATATCGCTGACGCCATACGCGTGTGTGTGATTAAATGGATAGAGTACTGCGATTCGTTGTAACGAGTAGAGCCGTTTCATGCGCATTAATGATCCCACGTTCGTGTTTTCAGGGCAGCGTTTGCTTAAAGAGACACTAAAGTATTTCATTGATTTCTGGGGGTTTACGCCCCAATACCCCTATTTGATTATGAGAGACGCCGTAGACTTACATCGCGCAGTACATGGGATTCGACATTTCGTCTGCATCGACCGCCAGGTTTATGACACGGAAAAGCGGAGATAGTACCTGTAGACTAGGTATATTATATATAACAGATGATTATTTGAAATAAATTGCTAATATTATAATCCCCATTATGCTTAGCAGTAATAGTAGTAGTACCAGCAGCAGCAAGTTCTAGCACTATAGTAGTACCCGCTGCGCAGTGACAGTGGTAGCAACTAGCAGTAGTAGTAGAAGCAAGTAGTACCAGTAGCAGCAGAAGCAAGTAGTAGTAGTAATAGTAGTAGTAGTAGTAGTAGCAGCAGCAGCAGCAGCAGCAAGTTCTAGCACTATAGTAGTACCCACCGCACAGTGATAGTGGTAGCAACCAGCAGTAGTAGTAGAAGCAAGTAGTACCAGTAGCAGCAGAATCAAGTAGTAGTAGTAGTAGTAGTAGTAGTATAGTAGTACCCACTGCACAGTGATAGTGGTAGCAACTAGCAGTAGTAGTAGGCGCAAGTAGTACCAGTAGCAGCAGAAGCAAGTTGTAGTAGTAATAGTAGTAGTAGTAGCAGTAGTAGTAGTAGTAGTAGTAGTAGTAGTAGTAGTATAGTAGTACCCACTGCACAGTGATAGTGGTAGCAACTAGCAGTAGTAGTAGGCGCAAGTAGTACCAGTAGCAGCAGAAGCAAGTTGTAGTAGTAATAGTAGTAGTAGTAGCAGCAGCAGCAGCAGCAGCAAGTTCTAGCACTATAGTAGTACCCACCGCACAGTGATAGTGGTAGCGACCAGCAGTAGTAGTAGAAGCAAGTAGTACCAGTAGCAGCAGAATCAAGTAGTAGTAGTAGTAGTAGTAGTAGTAGTAGTAGTAGTAGTAGTAGTAGTAGTAGTAGTACCCACTGCACAGTGATAGTGGTAGCAACTAGCAGTGGTAGTAGGCGCAAGTAGTACCAGTAGCAGCAGAAGCAAGTAGTAGTAGCAGTAGTAGTGCCAGTGCAATTGAAAGCAGTCGCCACTGAGGTAAGGGGAATCGAACTCACTGCAATCTGCGCAGTGTATCAGCTGACATGTTCTGTCTCTCTTGACACGTCCCGAAGTACGTAACAGCTCCCTCCGAAAGTAGCAAAGACAACAAGCCTCCAAATAGTAGTGATGCAATACGTACACACGCACCCCATATTTTTACGACCGCCGAATGCAAGCCGGACGTTTGCTTTGAGTGTGACAGATATCTTGACGAGACCTGTACGCATGCAATAAACCGTGCACTTCTTGACAGCGCACCGAAATTTGGAATAAAAATAGAGCGCCAGTTTATTTTCAAAAAAGAAAAGAAAGAAATGAAAGAACGCCGACATAACGGCAAAAATAGATCCTCGATCCCGCTAATAAAACTCGTTTCGAAAGCAGCCCCGGAAACTTTCCTCAGATACTACGCATAACACCCGCTTGACCTTGAACCAAAACAGTCCTATATTCAAGCGATTTCTCTCTCTTTTTTTTTTTTTTGAAACCTTACATTTTTCGCTTTCCTTTAAACGCCATAACGGACACCCACGGCTCGCCCGCTGAATTTTACGAGCCTCCCGTTCGGGAGCGACAAATAATAAATCCGAGTACATAGAGGTTCAAACATTTCCCAGCTTTTTCTAGGCAACCGTGGCGAAATCGTCGTAAATCTCTGTGGATAAGTTTACAGGAAGCGCTGTCGGGGCGACTGAGATCTGATTGTGTTGTTCCTCCCATGTTCGTTCTGTTTTCTCTCCGATACCACGAGGCTACGGCCACCGAAGTGGTGAGACGAAATGCCGACGCGAGAGCGAAATGCACGCACATACGAATATATTATATACAACGGTGTCGATCTCGGTAGAAGAGAAATGAAGTTTGAAGTTTTTTTTTTTTCTTTGCTACAGAAATGGCGTTCTCCTACAAAAAAAAGTCGTGAGAGACCCTTTCCCTATCGAAGAAATGGGGACAAGCGAAGCTCGGCGTGTACACGCCCGTTTCCTTTTTTTATGTCTGTGTTTGTGTTCCCTTTCTTTTTTTTCGCCCTTTCTTTGGTGGTTTCTTCATGGCTGTCTTTCTTTCCCTCTTTCTCTTTTTTTCCTTCTGCGTTTATCTCTTCTGTGTTTATCTGATTCTCAGTTGTTATTGCCTTCCGTTTCTCTGGCACCGGTACGGCGAATCAAGGATCATTTCGCGATTAACACGCGGGACAGACAGACAGACAGACAGACAGACAGACAGACAGACAGACAGACAGATAGATAGATAGATAGATAGATAGATAGATAGATAGATAGATAGATAGATAGATAGATAGATAGATAGATAGATAGATAGATAGATAGATAGATAGATAGATAGATAGATAGATAGATAGATAGATCCCCTTTGTAGCAGAAGCATACGCACTGAAGAAAGCTCCTGGAACTTCAAACGAAAGCGCTCAAAGGGCGGCTACTCTCTGTGCGTTTACAACAGCGCAATTCCATACATACACCGACTGTTTCGCTCCTTGGCAGAGGCCGCGAAAGTGTGTGCCGCAACCAGGAACCCTCTTTGGAACACATTTCTCTCATTTTATTATTTTCTTTTAGAAGACCTTTCGCAACCTCTCCGTGCCGCAAGCGGCTTTCACCTGCGCGCTCGCGCGCAGCGCCGTGAGCACCTTCCTACAGGAGGGACTAGCCCGCCGTGTCAAACGATGTGGCGCAATCAGCTTAGCCGAGCTACGAGGCGTTTTCTCGCTCGCCACAGCAGTTCCTCCCGACAAATGAAGCTAATAAAATCAGCTGGCTGTATTCTTGGTCGCTTACTTGTCGCGACAGCCTGTATTTGTAGTGGCAGAGTTTGAAGCAGAGAGAGAGAAAGATACAAATGAGGGAAGTGTAGCGAGATTAATCGAGGGATCTACACTAAGGCAAATGGGGAAGGAGAGATGGAAAAAAGGAGCGAAGACAAACAACTACGGCACGAAAATAACTGGTGGAGGTGAATAACGGGAAGGATTGTAGTCTTTCTAAGTAAGTCAGTGACGCGTAATGAACTCAGTTATGCCTCGACAGAGTTCCGGCGCTACGACCGTTTGGTTCGGTGGCATTAGCTGCTCTTCTGGGCAGCTCGGCCAAGTCACAACCCCCGGTGATGGTACAGACGACGCGCACTGTGTTACTTGGTAAAGCACTGCCACGAAAAAAAAAATGCAGAGTGACGTTTTCCAAAACTGCTCAAAGAGTCGGGCTGTTCTTCCAAATAAGGAGCGCGTATATTATAGCGTTCCAAACACCCAAACGCGCCACGAACGAAAGGCAACAACGATGACAATTTGATTGATGGATTGCTGAGGTTTCACGTCCCAAAACCACGATATAATTGTGAGAGACATGCCGTAGTCGCGGGCTCCGGAAATTATGACCACGTGGGATTCCTTAACCTCCACTGACATCGCACAGTACGCGGGTCCCCAACACTTTGCCTTTATCGAAATGCACCGGCCACGCCTGGGATCCGAATCCCGCGACCTTCGGATCAGAAGCTGAGTGCCATAGCCACTACAGACCACCGGGGCTGGTGGTCTATAGGCCCAACTAACTACGCTTGTCTAATACATTGCTACAAAGCTAGCATGATCCTATGGTATGGTATATACTGCCTACAAGAGAAGATAAAGAAGGCGGGACTGTCTGGTGTCCACCATCTTGTGCACCTGTAAATAGTCGTCCCTCGTGTCATTTACGTCGCATCTTTGTGGCGGACGTTGCGCCCTAATATCAATTAGTGACTAGCATGCCACCGGTTAGCAAAAAGTTACACTGAGCGAACCAATGTAACGCTGTCGCACAGTGAGGCACAAAAAGGAACTTGGGCAGCGGACACGTACACCTAGTGGAAACCGTGACTTAAGTTAAAGAGTTCGTGAACGGACCGTGAGTACACAGAAATACCAGCCAGTTTATACCTGTTGCCATATACACTACTAACTATACCAACAGTAAACCGCATTCAAATCAGCCCACCAAGAGCTACCGTAATGTAACCAGTCTAAGTGCAGCCCCCTGAGAGTATATATACTTGCGTCCGGCCATACTGCTACGACGCATGTGTAGTGGCATGCGCACTGCGCATGGCGTTGGACGCATGCGCAGTGGTAGGAAACGCGAACAAGTGCGTACGCGAAGCTTTGGGTACGCTATTCTAAAGCTCTCTAACATCACCGATACCACACTTCATGCACCTTCGCTTCTTGCAGTATTACGAAATCTGCAGTATGTGTTAGTAGGCTTACGAGGGATCTAAAGCCTTCAATCTTCTCTCAAACCGAGCAACAACGCAAAAGATACTGCTTTCTTTCGCCGCTGACCGCTATGTTACTGAATACTGACGGAGGCAAAAGCCTCCGTCAGGCTCTGTAGCCTTTTGCTTTTGCTTCGATTTCTGTAAATACAGAAAGAATTAAACCAAATCAATCAATCAATCAATCAATCAATCAATACCGAGTGACACAAGGACAATGGGCCTCTGTTGTCTCACGTCTATGTGCGCGCTGAACTATCTTCACTAGTCAAGCAATACCATGCGCCATGCTTCCTACTGCTGATCACTCTGTTTCCTTTCAATGGAAGCACCTCAAGATAGTCGGCGTACATAGACTTAGCAATGACTTTCTCAGTTGTATAGTATAGCATGTTGTATAGTCTAGCATGTCTCGGCGTAGTCGGCGTAGTCACGCCAAAACTCCCCTAAAGGAAGAGCCGCTGGCGCCCTCTACGGTGTGGCCAAAGAAGCTAATGCATTAATTTCTTCAATAAGGTCATAGAGGGCGCTACGGAGTGAAAAAAAAATAATTTTAGCGGTGCTTGGATTTGAAAGCGCGGGCCCCTACCCTCAGAAGGCAAGTGCCTTAACCACTAGACTACACACCCAATCTTGCGAGATCTGAACATACCTGAATCACATGTATATGCCTTGCATTTTCTACCAACAAAGACAGAACGAAGTATAGGCCAAGCGCGCACACACCAAACTTCCCTTTCCCACATTTTGTCGACTGGGCAAGGGCCAGAAACATTTTTTTTCGTTTATCACGTCTCATCACGTGCTCTTTCTCAAAAATTCGCACGCACCCTCTCCTTACGCTGCTGCTTAGCGTAAGTGCAGCCTGCACAGCGTGCGAGGTAGCTGCTACGATGCTAGCTTGAAAGACCCTCCTTAAATCTCAGTCATATGTTTGCTCTGTTATGTTTTCCTTTCCGTTTGCCGCACAGAGCTGGACAGGCATTGCCGCAGTCTCTCTTTCGTACGGTCCCCACGTGGCGCAACTGCCGCTAAAGCACTCCGCGCAACAAGTCGTAAAAGGCGGCTGTCCGGCATAGCCCGAGTTTGCTGACGGGGGCCCAGACACAGCGGCGACGCACCGCGCATTTGCACCCCTTACGCCACTTTCGAAACTCCCCTGCAGTGAGCGACGACAGCCTGTCGCAGAGTTTTGGAGGTACGTATAATACGTGAACGACTCCTTGCAGCCTGCAACACAGTTTTGCTTTTGGCAAACACCGCTTTCGGTTTTGGGATGCCGTTGCTATACGTGGACACTTAGCGTGTACTTGCCGCTATTTGTGGTCCTAAATACATGTATGTATACACGCGTGTGTGTGTGGTCGTTTCTTTCTTAGACCCATAAATGAGGACAAGGATGGCATTATACATAAATGGAAAGGAGCTAAAGTGGGCAAAAAGTGCTTGTTTACTCTGTAGAACACTCCACACAATGTGTGTGCGCGCGCGTGTGTGTGTGTGTGTGTCAGAAAGGGGGAGAGAGAGAGAGGGGGGGGCACCCGTAATTCAAGAAGTGCGTTGTAAATAGCTGCTGGCGTTGAAAGGTGACAAGTGTATACGGTGCCCCGTATATGCCATTGAAACGTCGGTACTTCATCACTGGAAGTGACAAATAAGACTTCAGTGTGCTAAAAGTTGTTGCTTCAAGGATATTGTTACGATATTGTTCTTGTAGCATCATATCTTTTAACCGATTGTATTGTATTGCAACATACGCCCCCCTCACCCTATGCCTATTCGTAAGCCTGTGAGGTCTTTCTAATTAAAATAAACAGAAAGAATTCCGAAGCAATATTGTGGTAAGTTGCTTGGCAGCAACTAGCGCGGTAATAATAACTTATGTTCATTACACGTGCCAAAACCCCGACGTGATTACGAGGCCTGCCGTGGTGGGGCGCTCCGTAAATTTTTACCGACTGGGGTTCCTCGACGTGCGCCGATAACCCGCTCTCAGTACATGGGCCTCTATCATTTTGAATGGCTTTGAATAACTTTTGAATGAATGCCCGGATGTTAACGCGTTAGTACCCGGATGATCTCGTTTCAATGTCCGTACGTTCGCGTTCGAGTCCCCAGATGATCTCCCCTGACAGCCCTGATAACGGCTCTCGTTCTTGGCTCAAGGTCACTCGAAGGTCACCGACAACGGGAGCTAAAGCATTTAATGCTTTAAAAATGTCATTACGATATCAAATCGATCAGACTGAAGCTTGCTCTTGACCTTTAGCGAAGACCGTATCCTGCGCAATGTGCTATGTGATGTGCGGCAGCCAACACGAAATATGCCGTAGGATCTGTGCCGCTGTGTTCTTGAGGAATGAGTCTTGGGCCCGTTTTCGACATAACCGTTTGTAGATGTGAAGGAATAGGTATGGCGCTAAATTGACGGGACACTGAAAAGGCAGAACACACACTGGCGCTTTATCCTGTGTGCTTGTTTGTCCTGTCTGCCGACTTAAAGAAGTTTCATAACCCTCACCGTGGACATGATGTCATTCACTTCGCGTCCACTTATAGCCTGACGCCTTAGAAGACGAGAATTTAAAAAATAAATAAATAAATAAACTTCATCTATGACGCGTAATGGCACTTAAAGCTCCTCTGCAGGAAACAAACTTTTCGTGGAGAAAAAAAACATCCCTTTTGAAAATTTCAGTTCACGCCTGCATGTAGCTCAGACTGGGTATTCTCAAAAGTCACAGGAACGTTTCCTCTATATATCAGCTGCTGACGCCAGCTTCACAAAACGTGCGCTGCAGATTCCAGCTTCGAGTATTGTTCAGTGGCTGCTATACAATAACAAAGAAATTCACGCAATCTCATGCACAGTGACAGTACGTAGATGCCAGGTATCTGATGTAGGTGCAGAATACTATTCCTATGCGTGCTAACCCCAGGCAGCACGCAACGTAGGGCCGATATTGGTTTTATGGCGGCAAAGCTCGGCCCATCCACGGCCCAATGTTGCCGGCAGCGAGCCAGTATCGGCTAAGCCGCCGTCAGTGACTGGCAACGTCGGGCCACTATAGCCGCTGCGCCGCCGATATCGGCAGGCCATCGACTGTTATTGGCAGCATGGGGCCGCATATGCCGCGCTAGTGCTAGTGCCGACATCGGCTGAGGCGATGGCTTTCAACGGTGACTATGGCACCGATTTTGTGGAAACGGCAACTATGGCACCGACATCAGTCCTATGTCGGCGTGCTGCCTGGGACGTTACGCAGTATCCTAATAATGCGGCTACTGCGGAACGCACGCGTACATGCTGCGCTGATGTCCAAGTGATAACGCCGCTTGTGTTGAAGTCACGCCCGACGATGTACTAAACTGCCTGCTTTATTCCTCAAACAATGTCGACAATCGACCAGTCCTTTGCAATCGAGGATATCGATACCCGGCAGCAGCTTGCACCGCACCATGCATTCCATAATGGAGTACACCTCACGATGCAGGTATAGGATTTCAAGTGCATACAGCTCTATGTATAAGGCATATTGCATATGCATAGCATAATGTATACATTGTATATGTACACGTTGTATAGTATACATTGTATGCTATACAACACACTGTAGATGCCACTGTAGATGCAATGCACTGTAGCAATGCACTGTAGATGTACACAATGTGTAGTATAATGTGCACATAGTATAAAGTATACATTATGTACAGTAGATGTTTTGATTCGCGAAGCATACTTGCGAACGTCACCTCGATGACGTCATTGCACACCCCTTATAGGCACGTTCTACACATAACGCTTAACGGTCCCATGCCTACATGGAAAGGCCGGATCGATAAAACCCACCAGTTCCAGCTTAATCAAATGTCCCTCGGCGGTGCACCGAACTACGCCAACGTCAGATTCGGCATATAAACCTTGCGGCGCAACATATTCAAGTGCTCGCCCACTGATCAATCCGGCGCCAACGTCACAACTCCTCCCTTCTCTCACATTGCTTCGCACGACCATATACCACCGTATAGTGCACCGAACTGTACCGAGATGAACCGTGCAGTCGGCCTTTCAGTTGCCACGGCCAACCGTAACGCGGGGCGTTCGGCTCCGAAGCTCCGTCAGTATGTGCATCAACTGGGGAAAATAACAAATTAGGCAATCCACGCGTGACATGGAAGTGTCCGTGCCTTATGTGCTCCCCCTTCCCCTCCTTCACGTTACGAATGCAGCACGCGTTCCTGACCGTAACGAAGCGCCCTACAACCCTGACCCCGCTTGCTCCTACAACTACACGCGCCGGCGTGGCCGTGCATACAATATTCGAGCAAATTACGGGGGCGGAGCGCGGGTTCTTGACCAGGCGAAGCACAAAAAAAAAGGGTTGCCGCTATTATCTTTTCTTTTTGTTCTACGTACACATGCGCTGCCAGTCAACCTGCCTGTTATGCGGGTAAGGTTCTACAGTAACTAGATATTCGCACGGTCGGCTAGGTCCAACTATTCGTAAAAGGACTAGGCTTAGATCTACATACCGCCAGAGCCTAACGAACCGTTACAATCTTTCCCATTCCCTCTTAAACTGTACGCTCAAGTTGGATGCTGTGATGCCATCTACTGCGTATGGGCTGTACAGAAGGGCGCGCGAAAAGAAGCCTGGGAATCGTAACAATAAATACGGGGGCTTTATTCTGTGCCAAAAACAATTACATGATTATGATGCACGCCGCAGTGGAAGGCTCCAGAAATTTCGACCACCTGGGGCTGTTTGACGCGCACTGACACCGCACGGTTACACGGGCTTCAACATTTCGCCTCCATCTAAATGCAGCCGCCGCGGCCGGGATTAGATCCCGCTACCTTCGGATCAGTAGCCAAGCGCTATAATCGCCATACCACCGCAACAGCTGCGTGTTAGGAGGTCTTCTGGCGAGTTCCAACTCGACGCGCGTGTTCCTCGGTAGTGCGCGCTTGCACGTCAAACACAAGACACGCTAAGTAGGGAGAGTGCTAAAAGGTCCAAAGAAGCCGACGGGACAAGCACAGGAACAAGCAGCGGCAGTCCAATACTCTTCTTTGCCTTTCTTCCGCGTGTTTACGTTACCTGTTGCTTCCGTACAATTTAAGTGCCCACAAGCAAACTTTCCAAGGTTTCGGTACCTGTTGGCTTTGGCCGTATAGGGCGTTCGTCTATTGCTGATCGTCTAGTGGTCTAGTGGCACCGCGGTCGTCTAGTGGTTACGGCACTCGACTGAAGACCCGAAAGGTCACGGGATCGAATCCCTACGGCGGCGGCCGCATTTAGACGGAGGCTAAAATGCTAGAGGCCCGTGTGCGCCACGATGTCAGTGCACATTTTCAAGAACACCAGATGGTCGAAGTTCCCGGAGTCCTCCACTAAGGCATCTTTCATAATCATATACCGTCCGTTTTGGAACGTATAATTATCGTCCGTATGACTCGAACCTGAATGACGAGAACGTGCACCACAGAAAGAAAGAGAGACACCGACCTGACAGCCAAGATGTCCTCGACGCCGTCGAAGTCCTCTAGCGCAACCGCCGAGGCGCCGCCGCTTGTCCTCCTGGCAGATCCCAAGTCGTTGATGGCGTGCCGGTGGCTCACCGTAGGTCGCGTGGGGTCCGAGCTCCGCGACCTCCTCGAGGACGACTTCCTTCCAGTTCCTTCCAGTGAGCTCCCGGACTCGGTGTGGCCGCAGGAGCAACTCAGCTCCTCAGCTCTGCACACGGCACGACACAGAAGGAAAGTGCATCACTACACTGGGCAGAACGAGCGACACACCAGGAAAAGTCGTCGACGATGTGCGTTTCCCAGTTTGTTTGTTTTATGCCTCTATTTCTTTACGCAATAAAGCCGATTTGTGTGGCCTGCTGCGCGTATCTGGAAGACAACACCGGCAGCAACGACTTTACTTTTTTTTTGCCTCCACTGCACTACGTCGCGTGCGCTGGCGTATGTAGGAAGCATGCGGAGACAGTGGCGAGAGAGGCACACGTCCGTATGTCTTTCTCCCATTTATACGCCCCGCCTTCCAACGACAGAGATGGCTTCAGGTTCGGGAGGCTCATATGTAACGAATGCGACCTGGCTACGGCAAACATTCCGCGAATGGCCATTACGTGCGTGACGCAAGCAATGCTCCTGTGTTGTCTCACTTCGTGCGGCGAAGCCGTATACATGGCCGGAGCACTCTGTATTTTTCAGGTCCGTGCGCTAACAATAGAATTGTGACCCCGTCCTCCCCGTCCTGGAGACAGCGAAATACCGGGGCCAACCAGCGCCAAAGGTGAAGCAGACTGGTACTGAACAATGCCCACCGTTGGCAGAATGTCACTCCATATTAACGTACACTACCCCTTGTAATTACACCATAATTACGTACACTACCCCTTATAAGGGACGCACACTACTCCTTATAATTCGAAAGACAGCCCCCTTAATTTCTAAAAAGAAACTGTAACAAGTTGAAAATGCCCGCCGCTTCACACCCCACTTGACATTTACACACACCACTCAATTTCAATTCCTCGGGGGACCGGGCGAAAACCCCGGTCGACTCACATAGTCAATATCTTGGGCACCGCCACAGAGGTGGGCATCCATTTGCTCCTCGGAGACTTGCTCATGGCGACCGGCCATCCAAGTCATCCGCAGCGGCGCCACTAGTGCCTCTCATCACGTCACACTTCGCGGGATGGATTAAGGGTTCCGCCTCACCTCCTCCGAGCCTCTCGCACCACCTGCAAGAGCGCTTTCTATTAGTCTGACGACACTGCACATAATAATAATAATAATAATAATAATAATAATAATAATAATAATAATAATAATAATAATAATAATAATAATCAGCTGCAGCATGACCACGGTAGGACTACTATAATGTAAAAGTGGTAAGCTACCTACTAATGCTGGAATTGGTACAGTGGTCAACTATCATGTATCACAGTATGGTGTAAAAACTTTTTAAATTCGTGTGCTATAAATTTATGTAGTAATATAAAAATGTCAAAAGCAAGCATGTTTGAATATACTATACAACGTCATTATCTTTCTGTTTTTACATTACATTTACATGAATTACATGTCTGTTTTCACATGTTCAAACTGTATGTTTTGCGTTTTCCAGTATTTCTGTGATCTTTTTTTTTTTTTGTTATGTAGACAAAAATGTATGTCAACACTGCCTCGTGTACGGGCCCCCAGGCACTTTCAAGCTGCACTTTTTGCCGCTTTTCACCTGGGGTGACCCCCAACAACTGTTGGAAATAAACTTTCTTGATTCTTGATTCTTCTTGATGTCTAGAACGACGGAGCGTCGCGCTCGGAACTGCGCGAGCGACATCTACAGTTTGAAACGTGTCGCATGTCAGTGCACGTTAAAGAACCCCAGGTGGTCTAAATTTCCGGAGACCTCCACTACGGCGTCTCTCATAATCAGAGCTGGTTTTGGGACGTTAAACCCAACAAATCAATCAATGCTCAGGTGTGACCCGTTTCAAACTGTAGGTGTCGTTCGTGCAGTTCCGAGCACGACGCTCTGTCGTTCTAGAGAGTCGACAACAGTAGATTTCTACAAGAGGAATCGACAAAAAAAATTGCCCGCGTATCCGCGTGCTTCGCTGCAAATGTCGTCGAAAGACGATAGTCTTCTGCGGGCCATGCTACGATGCGTGAGATATGGACGCCATCGGGCAGCGCCGTCGGGAAACATGAGCTTGTGCAAAATCCCTGAGCAACTACCAGGTGTCAGCACCAAATAGGCGGCAGAGGCCTTTTTCGTGAATAGCGTCGCATTTTTAGCGCAGCCTAACAAACGCTAGGGTCTTTAGAATTACGTATCTATGTATTTTCTAGTAGAGGAGCACACCACCTAATACTTACGTATTGATGTTGCGCCTCAGATATGCGTAATATTTGCTTTTTGATCGACAATGTTCACAAGTATGAACGTAGCTACCAGTTCAAGATGGCTGAGCGTTAGGCGAGTGCTTCAACTTTGACCGGGTGGCTGAATCGTGTGGCAGACAGACAAAGACAGACCAAAATTTCTGCGTTCAAGTATCCCAAGAAAGACTATCGTCTTTAAAAAAAAAACACGAGACAGATCACCCGCTGCCCCTTTGTGTCTTGCTCGCTATGTCGCGTTGCCCCGCCACGGTGGTCTAGTGGTTATGGCACTCGGCTGCAGATCCGAAAGACGCGGGATCGAATCCCGGTCGCGGCGGCTGCATTTCGATGAAGGCGAAATGTTGAGCCAGTGTGCTGTGCGATGTCAGTGCACGTTAAAGAACCCCAGCTGGTCGGCGTCTCTCATAAACAGAGCTGGTTTTGGGACGTTAAACCCCACAAATCAACCATCGCTATGTCGCGTTCGGTAGCAGGCATCCCTCACGATGGGAATCCATGTAGCCCACAAAGCCCAGAAGACGTGTTATTAAGGGATGGCCGTCTATAGAAACGGAATAATGCTCAAGCGCGTTGACCTTTCAAAGATGTCTCGGGCAGGAACGCTTATAAGCGGACGTGAAATAACGTCTCTCAAAAGATTATCGCAAGACCGGACGCGAACGTTCCTCATGCACAAAAGTTGTCGCGGCCTGATGGCGGCGCATTAAGGCCTGCCCCGATCCGTTTCCGACCAGCTTTTTCCAGGACGAGGAACCCCCGGCGCGCTCTCTATCATGTGGCGGAAGAACCGAATGCGTCGGAGTCGTGAAAGTTTGTTCCCGGGCCGCGGTTTGAAGCCGCGGGCCAAACCCTGCGAAGGCAACTGTCTTAACTGGAACATTCTGTTACCTCCGACCATCGGCGAACGCTTGGGGCCTTTCGATATGAATTCATCACTGTTCGCGCTGCCGAGACTTGAAAACGAAGAGCAGACGCGCACACAACGCTCGTCACACTGCGTCCTCTCGTCAAGCCCTAGCAGCCCGAACAGTCATGAATCCCTGTGCGGAACTCGATCCACATAGAAGCAATTACCCATAAACTGTTTGTACTCTCTACGTAAATTGCATAATCGTTTGTGAATGAATGAATGAATGAATGAATGAATGAATGAATGAATGAATGTCCATCAATCACTCAATAGCGCATATGCATGTTTTGTGCTCAGGCAACAGTGGTGTGCCCGCCATCTTTTCTGGGGCGCCGCCGCGGGACCGTTTGCTAGCGCCTGTATTAGAGAGGCACATGGGAAGCCGTTGACGTGCCCTTGGGGCTAATAAAGTCCTCAATTTCCTGCAACATCCAAAGAGCGAAATGTCAGCGGAACTTATTGTGCTGCCTAAAATCGGCGATAACGCAAAAATGAAGTTTGGCACTCTTTAACTAACCGCCGGCAGCTGCTAAGGGCGTATATACCGCATCGCAACCGAAATATTACGCCGGAATTTCTTCTGTTCCGACCAGCCCTTCTGACACGAGGAGGAGGAGGACAAAAACTTTATCCCAGGAGGGAAAGGGGCAGCTGCGGAGGCAGCGGGGAAACCTACGCGGTACAGGTGTCCGCTACCTTCTGGGCCCGGTTCAGGATCTGGTTCTGGACCTCGGGCGCTGAGCTGCACATAGCAGCCTCCCACTGCTCCTTATTATTAAGTGATTTAGGTGGGGGGGTGTCGAGCACACCCCCACATGACGTGGTCTAGATTGGCTTTTCGAGTGCAGAAAATGCATGAGGGTGAGGGATATACAGTAGGGTGTACAAGATGACGGAAAGAGGGTGTAGGAAAGCGCTCTAAGAAATTCTTGTTTGTTAAGGTGTGGGCATCAAATATGCCACACCAACTGGTCCGTCATCCGCGGTAGTCTGGTACGTTGGTACCAGACCACCGCGTTCTGGTACGTGACTGCGGACCCAAAGGACGACGCAGGCCCGATCGCGGACTCCGCGGTCGCATTGTCGGTGGAGTCGAAAACACTTAAGGCCCGTGCGTTGTAAGTGCGCATTAAAGAACGCCAGGTGGTCAAAATTTCCGGAGCCAACACCTGCGGTGTTCCTCTCCTCCCTAATCTTTCGTTCCCTTTCCCCACCTCAATGGACGCTGAGCCGTGCGCCGGGAACAGTTGTGTGCCAGCTATCGTAAACACGGCCCGTCATGCTCTACACTACAGGACTTGTTACAGCCGACTGGCTGCACTGAACGTCGCCGCTCCACTCTTCATCGAGGACACGGGATTGGCCGGGCGGTTATGACAAACTAGCCTGTGTTTTCCTACGCGTCGCGTTTGATGCGTCCCCGTGCCCTGTATGGTATGGTTCCTACGCCCGTGTCTCCCTCCTCTCAGTTCCACTTTGTTTTTCTTTCTCTGCTTTTGGTACCCCTTCCCATCCCCCGCACAGGACGGTTGAGGTGTCCTCCTCGACGAGAGAGTGTTACCATCCTGCGATATTATCTTCTTTTTTATTTAATAATCTCTCTCCGACAGATGCAGCAGGAAAGTCCGCCGAGTTGGTGTAGTGGTTACCGTGCTCGGCTGCCACCCAAAATCCGCGGGTACGATCCCGGGCCGCGGTGGTTGCATTTTCGATGAAGGCGAAAATGCCGGAGGCCCGTGTGTGTCAGCGCACGTCAGTAAGAACCCCAGGTGGTAAAAAATTTTCCGGAGCCCTCCATTACGGCTTTTCTCTTCTTTCAATATCTTTCTGTCCCTTTCCCCTACCTCCACGGACGCTTAGCCGTGCTCCCCACATGGGCTGCAGAAATTCGCATCCTTTATTAGTTTAACGAACCCCAGACAAAATTTCCGGAGCCATCTACTACAGCGTTGCTTCCTTTCCCTGCTTTCATTCCGGCTCCCCAGGCCGCTAAGCTGTGCTCCCTACATGGCTGCAGAAAATAACGTACTTTCCTTAGCCGAACTACAATCATTATTAATATCATTTGAGACTTGAATGAATGCTATAGTAATGAGAAATAGTCTTTCCTTAGCGCTGTACAGTTATTAAATACTGATTGCGAAAAATTTTGCTATAATGGTCGCCGAGCTATTTATTTCACCGTTCGCCGAATCGTGCTAACATCGAAACTCATAGGAGCCGCCGTATTTATGTAGCTCACAATCTGCCTTGGGCCGGTTTTGGTCCAAAACCTTCGTGTTTATTGGCATTGCACATCATTTACCCAGACCTATTGAAGACAGATGAATGCCAGAAATGTGTTTGTAGAGTTACTCTCGAACACATATTGTGGGAGTGTCGAGGGACTGCAAAAACCATAATCGGCATGCAGCCTCTAGCGATCGCCTCCGTGCGCGCTGGGAAGCTGTGTTGCTCAGCCCTGCCCCTGCAGATCAACTCCGGGCTGTCCAGCGGGCCGAGGAAGCCACCAGGGCTCAAAAACCCCTGTCCGCTACTTAGCGGGACCCTTCGCCCATCCCACCAATCGCAGGAGATTTTAATAAAGTTCTTTGACTGACTGATTGGTGTTGTACCACAGGAGTGCCAATATTATGAGCGACGATCACCATCAAGAGATTTCTGCGTTGGCGACTGCCTTCAGTCGCACGTTCCGCCATAGCAGATTTTCAGAGACGTCCCATGCGTCTCTTCGCATGTAAGTGAACACGTTTTGTTAGCGGCTGGCTTGCTGCACTTCCTTGCGCTAGTGACCCCGCGGCCGTCTTTGCGTAGACTACCAGAAGAATCCAGAACGAAGGCATGGTCTATTGTGAACTAGAACAGGGACTCCGGAACGTTTCTGCGAGGTGGGGGGCAAGTACTGTCTTTGTATGTCGTATTTATTTGTTCTCAAAATGTGTCAATTATTATTTAATTACTTTAAGTATTATTATTACGCTTTTCTGTTCATTATTTCTCACTGCCAGAGCAGCACGCAAAAAGTACTATTGTTTATTGCGGAGACAAGCCAAGAGTATAGTTAAAGGTCTCCCTGTGTTGTTATCGCTTTTTATATAGGAAACGGAAAGTGAAGTAGGAACGAAAAGAGAGAAAAACCACAAGCTGCCGACGCGTTACCTTTTATTTTACGCGGCAAGACAAGCTGGTTTGTATTTCGCGCCAGCATGCCATAAGGAGAAGGCGAACCACGGAGCCATAAAAGAGCAGTGGTGGGACTGAACTACGAAGAATTTTTTTTCTCAAAGAATACGAAAATTACCTCGATGAAACTTACTGTTTCGAAAGCGCTTACGTTTCTCAACCATATGCCATTTTCTGCTTATTTCTTCTTGGATCACCTTAGAGTGCAATTGACGCCTAAAGATAGGAGGAAACGTTTTTGTCAAGTTGAGAAATCTATTTCAAAGCCTTTGCATAGCACATAGTCAAAACCCCTTTTTTAGACTATTGTACTTTTTATGGGCAGTTGTACAAAAATATTTGCAAGGTTCCTTGCAAAACCGTTTTTCAGGAGAAAATTTTGAAGTTTTCACCTCGGTCCTAAGCAGTGGATAACGTGAATATAATTTGCGAAACATTTTATAATTGAAGATAAGTGCTCTCAGAATACAAAATCGTATACTTGAAAACGACGGGCACATTGGTCAAACTTAAGGAATATTTTTTCTCGCGCCTTATTTTCCGCCGTTTTGCGAAGTTGAAATGACCCTCACTAGCTTAAATTTTTTTTTCCTGCTCAAAATATTTCGGGAAGGTGCTCTGGAAGTAAGGCTGACCTCCGTGGAATATTTTTGCAATTTTTGGAACGGAGTTTTCTTTCCGCAAAATTTTTGAGCGGTGGCATTTTATGAGCGGGTGGAGAGGGCTCGAGATGGTATAGTATGGAGCTCCTACAAAACAGTTCATAAGTATTTCTACTCCTCTGAACTTCTGTGAGCTATTACGTGCGCATTGGTGCCATTTTTGGTTCCTTAGACGCGCACTTCAGCTGTCAAAGGGGTGAGCTGGAGCGGTGGGAGGCAGCCGCCCACCATGGGGAGAACCCTGATATATATATATATATAATTTACTTATGATTCCCACCCACTCAGCGAATATCTTCTGCTTCAGAATTACATCATTTGGAAAATGCCACTGACAGGGACAGGATACGTGGAATCTCTGCGGGTCGCAAACATAAAAAAAAAAAAAAGTAAGTATACAGGACAGGCATTGATGCACGCCGTCTAAATTACAACGGGCATCAGGGTTGCAGACAATCGATGCGCAAGCTCGAACTTCACGCGAGTCGCGTGCAAGAGCGCACACGGCAAGTTTCACCTGGAGCCCGCCGTAATCCAACCCTTTCGTATGCATCCAACGCGCGAAAAACATCTACCGGCAAACATATAAACTCGCCCGTTTGCACGTACACGAAGAAACCCCCGTAAGGCGACGCGATGAAGTATGCCCGTTTGGGGATTAAAAACAATGTGCATATATTGAAGCGGTTTCAAGATAAAACCATCGTGTCTGGGTAAGCAAGAAAACGAGTGAAAGAGTTAATCTCTGCGTCGCGACGACGGAGAATTACGAGCGAACCGCGCGACTGCTCGCTTTCTTTCCTTCCTCAGCGCATCGAAACGCACGCCGGCACGTTCCTACACGAAAACAAATCTGTCCTCGTAAGAAGGCGAAAAAAGTAAACTAAGACAAGGACGTCGTGCGCCGCGGAATGCGACAGGGCGCTGCGGCATCTAATGATATTCAAGCGCCTGCACCTGTCACTCTCTGGGGGAAAGGAAAAAGTCGCGCGCGAACGCAGTTCGCGTAGTGCTGATCTTTTTTCAGTTTCCAGGAGAAGGTCCGCGAGCGTGCATAGCGCTCCTCCAGCACTGGTCAACGCCGGCGTTGTTACATACAAGCGAAGTTTTTGCGCTCACCTTGGATCAGTGAACTCCCTTTCTTTTTCTTCAGCTGGCCGACAGCTAGACTACAACTCGTGGCAGACGACGACCGCGGGGTAGCGTTGGTTAGGCCTAGCGATGCGGAATGACTTTTCGCTCTCGCTGTTTTTGTTTTTACTCCTCCTTTCCTCGCCCGGAAACTTCAGTGAAGTTTTCGTCGCCGCTCACAGGAGACGGGAGGGCGAGAAGGCCAGGCGTGAGCGGCGGAGAGACGGAGCAACAACTCGGGCTCGCCAAACCACCTCGGAAATACGCGAAAAAGAAACAAACGGCCCGCTGCCACTACTGCCGCGTTCCGCCCACCGGCAGCTTTCTTCAACCGAGCCCGGCCGGCTACTGTGCGTCGGACGCGGTGCGCGCGTTCTAATAAAAGAAGGGATACAGCAGTGTCTCACCTTATCGCTGCTTCACTGCGTCAAACTCGAAAGTTCCCGCGGAATACTCAGCATTCGGCTGGTGCGCCTTCACTGCAGGTTTCGTTTTGCAAAGAAAAGTACCCGCCCCCAAAATGCGTCGTCTGCTACAAGCGAGCGTCACAGGGTTGCCCGATTGCGAGTTTGTTGCCGGTCGTTCTTTCACTGCAAATGCAACTTTATGAGAAGCAAGACTAACTAAGAAAAAAAGACAATCGTTCTTAACTTTCTGTGTCACGTTCATTGACGCGTGGCCAAGGCATGCCAATAAACTGTAATAGGATTTAAGCAATAGCACAGTACGAAACAAATAACCAAAACAAGAACCAGGCGTGTTGGCGCTTGCACAGCCGCTCGCATTTTGCGCGCCTTCTTCAGTTGAGGTGGTCGGTGTTCCCGCCAAATGCTCTGTGTGTTCTTGCGGTGTTCTTTAACTTTTTTTTCTCTCCGTTAGCGTGTTATTGGAGCTTGTGCGTTGTTTTTTACTCGGAGAGCAATGCTTGTCATAGGATCCTGCGATCTGCCGGTCAGCCACGAACCGAGGGGTCAAATTCAGGTAACATTTGCGGCAGGCCCGCCGTTTTGTGCCGGAAACTGTTTTAAAAAAGAGAAAAAAAAAAACGGCTTTCATTTTCTCCCGCAGCTTATCATAGGCCCCATGTTCTCCGGCAAAACGTGAGTGCAGCGCGTTTCGTCCTTGCGTGTGCACCTACCCGTTTCGCTTTTAAACATTAATCCACTGCAAGCTATTGCGGCGTTTGTATTTCTCTTTTCATAGTGGTACCCGCCAAGCGAAGCTTACGTGGCAGGGTTCAGTTTTAATATCTTTGTTTGTTTGTTTTCTTCTTCTTCTTCCTCTTAGGACCGAATTGATGCGGAGGTTGAAACGTTACGAGGTGGCAAACCACAAGTGCCTGATAGTCAAGTACGCGGGTGACACGCGTTACGACGAGGAGAATATAAGCACGCACGACAGGTAAGGATGGCGCCTTAAGTTTGAGGTGCATGATGCAGACAAGGGTGACGCGAAGGATCGTTTAGTCAATCCTACCTCCACCTTCGATTTTTTTTTTTTTTACGCACACTACATGCGTTTGCCTTGCAGATATACACACTCACAGGGGTGGGCAATCTCCCCTGCAATGACTACCTCCCTTTCCAGCATGGTGCAATTGATAATGTGCACACTTCTCTGAATGCTTATACATACTTGTGTTGTTATGTGTAAATGAGTGTTAGTATATATTAAAGGGGAATGGATCAAGCCAAATATGGCATAACACTTCCCACCATTATCGAGTGCTCATGTTTGGTTCTACATGCACTTTCAGGCAAGCCATGGCTGCTGTGAAAGCAACCTCACTTTCAAATCTCAGGACCATGTCATCTGACTTCAGGGTCATAGGCATTGACGAAGGACAGTTTGTAAGTATGCTTATTGTCACCTCACTCTCGTAGTGATCATACAGTGCTACTTATTTTGTTGCAAAATTCTAAGTGGCTGGGGATTTGTAGAGAGTGCCATGTTCCTAGCGAAAATTTCAGATCGAAAGTCTTGCTTAGCTGGTCATGGAGAATTCATCGCCTAGTAGCACAATAATCCACCTATTTAGTTCTTTCAAAGGTATTACTTGTCCTGCAACTTACATAGACTGACAAAAACAAGCCCGATCATAACCCAGGGGTGCTATAATACACATCGTCAAATTCTGCTATATTGTTGATTATGCCACATTGCCAGCTCTGATCAGCCTGGAAGGGTGCTAAGGCTTCCTTGGTCGGTTTAATGTGCCACAATTGCAGAACTTAACTATATGGTGCAATTTGACCGTGTCCAGAATATCATCTTAGTTGGCATGCATTTGCAATGCAATGCTTCACTGCTGACACCAGGGATATCAGTGTAATCCCTGGTGTCAGCAGTGAAGATTGTGATGTCAAGTGCTCTTTTTACGGCACGGGCGATTCAAATGAACCGATGACTCCAGAGGCTTTCAGCGGCTGTTTTCGACACAAGAAGTCCGTTTATTGGTACGCAGAAAGCAGTGATAGAGTCTAACATAGGTAAAAAGAGTCTATCTAGCCAAGCTTAATATCTTCCTTTAGTGTCCATTTGATATCTGCCCCGGGCCCAGTAAGGTAGATGACAGCTACGTCTTATTGGCATTTAGATACGGGGCAGAAATCTGCTGGCTCACAAAGAAAGTTCAGCTTAAAGTGATGTGAAGCATTAAGGGGCCAAGGATAAAGCAGAATGAATCTTGGAACAAACATGTGGTAATGTCATTTTAGTGGCAATCAAGAAGAGGATGGGCACAGCATGTTATGAGAAGGCAATACAGCCGTTGGCCTTTGAGGGCAACAGAATGGATCTCAAGAGAAGGTTATCGCGGCTTGGAGCAGCAGAAGGTGCAGATGTGATCAAGGAGCTCACAGGGTCAAAGTGGCCACATCTAGCAGGGGAATGGATAAAATTAAGAAAAATGTGAGAGACTTCTACGCTGTAGTGGTCGCAGACATGATGATGATGATGATGTGCGCAGTGTAAGCTTCTCTCGGTGCTATATGAAAGCAATAATTGCACTAGACTAATGTCAACTCTATAGTTAGGTTAGTAAACGCTTTGTGCATCAACCGCCATTTATTAATTGAATACATATGTCCATTTGAATCATTTATGGGCCAGTAGTATGTACATAGTTGTTAAACAGCCGAAATGCTGGCATGATGTACAATTGGCTGTAGTGCTAAATTCGGAGCACTACCAATGTTAACTGTTAAATGTCCCTACTGTTGCATTGAAAGTGTTCTATTTTGTAATTTTCGGCAACTTGCCTATCAGCTGCTCATGTTGTATGCTCCCTGCCATGGCAGTCGTACAACTTTCCCACCTGAAATGCTGCTGAACCTTATTGGTAGGTAGTCTGAGCAGCCAGCACAGAACACCTTGCACATCATGTTCACGTTGATTAGTTATCTGTCACCTGCCACTTCAGAGCACTACTCATCATAAGCATGAGTCTATTCAGCACGCCTCCACTCTATCAAGCAAGATTGTTCTTATATCTTGCAGGTTGTTCTTATCTCTTATCTAATGCATCCACTCTGTTTCAAGCATAGCTAGCTTTATATATTGCAATTCCCCTGTTCACAAAAGACATCACAGGCACACGATCAACAGGACTGTGCTTTCTTTTCTTTGTAAGCATTGATTCAGACACCTGCAGACACAGGGACAACAATATAGTGTTTACATGGCTCAGAACAGTGATAAACGGCAGGGGTAAAAGCATGTAAAGGGTGCAGATAGTGTTGCCCTAATGGAATCGGCGTGTGTTTTAACATGGCTCACATTGTCATGTTTTCCCATGCCGAATAAATAGCCATCAGAGCAATCAACCAGTTTGCCATACAAAAGCTTCTTATTGAGCATAATTTAGCCTTTTTCTAAATATTACGAAGCAGGAGCTACATGGTTCCTCACTGGAGAAGTAGTGAGTTGTGGTTCTCATGCGTTCCTACAATGATTCGCAGTTTACTTGCATCATGGCATCGGAGATAAAGTTACTTCATTTAGTGCTCAAGCCAGACGTCCCAATTTTTGCATGAATTGCACTAAGTTTATTGCGTCTCACTAAAAGAAACCTGTTGTGGCTTTATAGGGCGTTCAGAATTGACGTCCACAAGTGCTGAAAGGCCCACTGTAGTGAAATTTCATTTAGCTCACTTAGTTGTTGGTGCATAGTACTATATGTAGTAATGAAGTGATCAAGGCAAAGCCACAAAGAACTGCTGGCAGTTGCCAGTTTCAAAGGTCATGTTAAGGTGCATGGCCTTGCGCCATTTCTCCGCTCTCGGAGGTCATGCCAAGTAACATAGTGGTGTGTCACTTCCAGTGAGCACTAACGGTTGCATTTTGTTCAGCATTTTGTTATGCACAAAATTTTCATTGCAGATGCCCTTGCATATGTTTCTGCTCACACATTTTGATAAATAGAGCATTGAAAGAGCCGTATTTGCACCAACTGCCCTTTTTCTAGTTGTCGGAGCCACTCACCCCACAAACATGTCGGGCATTGATTAGTGGTTAAATATGTGAAATATTGTATAGTGCAGAAACGGACTGTCAGATTTCCAAGCTACCCAAACTAATCACTCCCATCTGCATTGTCACTTGACTTCGAAAGTCCCTGAAAGAGATGTACCTAGCTGCTTGTCTCAGCAATTTAGAGACTCGAACATTTTACGGCTGATTAAGAGGCTGTTATATTACTACTAATGTGGACTGTAAAAACATACACTGCGTAATGGTGCATTACTTATGTGGTAAATAGGTACACTAGTACTTTCTTTAGACACGCATGAATTTTTGTTTTCTTACTGTTAAGGTTGACAAGCCTGTCTCTCTCTCTCTCTCTCTCTTTCGTTGAAAGACAATGTTAGGGTTCTCCCTGGAAAATCTGTCTGTCACAGAAAATGTGGGCCCACCCAGAGAAATTGCAGTCTGGAGGTAACACCAGCTCACATAGTCTAACACGGGTTCGGCGTTTTTTATATAAGAATGGCAGATACACTCTCTAAATGCAGTGAATTACATCAAGTACTCTTCTATTGGCACAACAAAAATCAGACCCACACCATAAGACTAAGCTAACTAGACCAGGAATGGGATGGAGTGTATTTGGCAAGCATTCCCAGATCAGGAAGGGCAGTTTGCCAGTGTCCCTTGAGACAAAAAATGTATAACAGCTGCATCTCACTGGCACTTACCTACAGGGCAGAAATCCCGAGGCTCACAAGAAGAGCTCAGATAAATTGAGGATAAAAGGGTGAGCCATGGAAAGGAATTTCAAATGAGAGACGTAACATTGCAAAGTGGATCACAGAACCAATGCACGTTAATGACGTCTTAGTGGAAATCAAGAAGCAGTGGGTTTGCACAGAGCATGTAGTGAGAAAGTAAAATAACTGATGGTCATCAAAAGTGACACAGTGACTTCCAAGGTAATGGTAGCCTAGCAAGGGGTTGCAGAAAGCTAGGTAGGCAGGTGAGATCAAGAAGTTTGCAGGAATAACGTGGTCGCAATTAGCACAGGACCAAGGTGATTAGTGGAGTATAGGAGAAGCATTTTCCTTGCTGTAGGTGTAGACTGGCTGATGATGATGGTGGTAGCACTACAACATATTTATAATAGGTCATTGCAGTACAAACTGTACTACACATAAGTGTGCATGGTGGATGAGGCATGGTGTATAAGCACTACACACCAACATAATGAAAGACGACGAAATAGCTAACAACCGACTCTAACAGCTTGCCTGATACATACCATTGAACAGGAATAAAACTACTTATACTTGCAGGCATGAAATGCTTTTATTATGCAATAACTCATCAGCAAGCTTACATACATTTTGTTTCATCGCATAGAGCCTCTGCTGCTATGTGAGCTCTCTTGCTTTCTTTTTTCTTAAGCAGTGTTTTGAACAGGGCCTCCAGGTTAGGCAGGCAATTGTAGATCTTGTGCAGCCTATGTACACAAAATCATCATTCACGAGTGCTGGTAATTAAGCAGGTCTGATAAGCCGTACAGCCTCCTGTTCTCTTTAATGTTGTTGCTGTGGCTGCATGTATTGTTTGCAGTTTCCTGACATAGTGGAGTTTGCGGAAGACATGGCAGATTCTGGAAAGGTGATAGTCATTGCAGCATTGGATGGCACATATCAGCGTCAGGTAATTGCTCATACAGTGCAGCACATGCCTCCACTTCTGGTTCATATGCCTTGTGTTGGGCTGTGTTGTAGCATTTCTGTTCATTCTTAGCTATGCTGCTTGCCCAGTGTCTGATAGGATGTCATTGACACGTGGGGTCTTTGTTTCAGTGTAAGGAACTATCGACATTTTGGCTGTGGTATAAACATTCACTACTTTTTTATGCATAATTGTTACTGTTATCTTTGAGAAACAAAAATAGATCTTAAGAACCATGAGCAGAAATAGGCACGAGCAAAGAATACCCCTTTCTTGTGCCTCTTTCTGCTGGCATTGCCCAGGCGTCTAGTTCTTCTTGTTCCTTCTTTCTTGAAGTTATGTACCTAATTTCCCTTCAACAAGTTCTGCCATGTTATTGTTACGTCATGGAATGAATGCTTAATTATCAGACAAAATCTGCATTTTGATTTAGCTAAGCATCCTTTTTAAGCATGAACAAACCCATTACTTGCTTGTATTTTTGTGCATCTCCAAAGAACAAATGAGAAAATCAAATGTTTTGCCTCCAACATCCAGCTACAAGACTTATACTTTACTTCATCTTGGCATGCCTCGTGGACAGGAGCAAATGTCGCTACAAACTATCAAGTCTCTGGCACTTCAGCCTCGGAAAAGATGCATAGTACTAACACTGATTTTTGTTTCAAATTGTGTTCGAACTTAATTTTTATTGTTGTTATTATTATTCAGTCATCATGTTTTGTGATACCAAGTTTTGTTCAGAGGAGCACAGCTTGCCATTCCCTTGTAAAAGACTAGTATAAAATATCTTGCGATTCATATTATGCTATGAACTGCATTCAGCATGTGTAGCAAGTTTTTTAATATAAGCGAACTATTTTCATGTGACTTCATGATTACGAAGCTTGACTGTGTATGAAAAAGTGCAATGAAACTTAAGTCTAGATTGAAGCAAAATATTTTTGTTCCCTTACATATCTGTAAGACGGAAGTTTACTACCTGTTGTAAAGATAATGATCTGTCAAGGAAATTTCAAATTAGAAGCCTTTCACATTCAAGCTGTGATAAGCCCTGAAATGATAGCTACCAGGTGTCTACTTTAAACCTCTGTATCGGTTCTTGCTGTTGCAATTCCTTCATAGTGAATGTTGATACCATAGCACAGTGTGTCTTTCTTTGAGACGCCACTTAGAGGACCACTGACTCCATAACTTTGCTGCTGAGGTAGCTTGCAGGATTGATTTTTATGGATATGCACATATCAACTACCAAATCTCAACAGCCAATATAGCTCGGAAAGCATGAATGTTGAAGTCCATATGTGCAAACGAGCACTATACGCCACACGTCACGACATCAGCAATACCAAAAGTGACCTATGGGGTCCTCGGACTTCTCCAACATTACCGCGGTGGCTGCGCTCGAAGCAGTGCAGCTAGCAATAATGACGTCATAGACATCATTGCCATTTTGCTGCACTTGCACTAATAGATTCCTGGCAATACCACGCCTCATGAAAATAGTTGCCACCCAACAGCGATGGTAGCAACAACTCCATGCAACAGCAAGAATGTGGAACAGGCAAAAGAATACAAGCACGTGTTGCAGGCTCTGAGGAAGTGCATCACAGTTCTGTGCACTCACGTGGTCAGATTTGTTTACCACATTGCAAACATTAGGTGGCGCCAGTTGCATACGGTGGACTGTCATTTTGAGGGCTCCCAAGCCAAAACTAGTCGATAATAAACATGTAGTAAATAATTATCTGTCAAACGCTTGAGCTATTGGTGTGCTGTATTATGACCAACAGGCCTCCAGCTACACATTGCAGTAAAAAAACACCAAACAAAAATTTTTTGAGTCAGTGACTACACCTTTAATATTGTCTTGAAATTTTGTACCTGTTTCATTGTCACTAACTAAAAACAAAGGCTGCTAAGGCAAGGTACATAAATACACACTATATATATCTATTGTAACGACAAAAACATCACCGTGTCTTCGGCGCTTGCACGAGGGGCAGAGACAGCGAGAAGGCAAGGAAGAAAGGGGAGAGTAGAACAGCTGGCCAGCAGATGAGGCACTGTGTCTGTTTCTCTTGCTTTACAATATTTACAATGTGTGTGTGTGTGTGTGTCTGTGTGTGTGTGTGTGTGTGTTAAAAGTTTCAGTTCTCCTGGATGTGGAAAATCATGCATTCCAAATCTACTATTAGTACTTCTGTCCATAACCACGCATTTTTTTTTCCCCATTCATAGCGGATGTCTGTCAGCCAGCTTTTTCTTAACAGCTTTGTCATGTAATGAGTTCAGGATTCAAGCCTTAAATATTAAGCCGAGTAGTACAAAGCAAAATTTCAAATGAATCCTACAGAAGACATCTAGGCATCTTATGAAGGCAGCTAATAACCAGTAGCTGCTATCAAAAACAGCAAATAAATCCATCTTTGCTTATGTGTGAAGTGACTGGAACAGTCGTTCACTCTGTCTTTTGTGAAGAGATGTGCCCAGTGGAATTCCCTGCTTTTGTTTGTTTCCTGCAGGGCTTTCCGAGCATACTCACCCTTGTACCACTGTCAGAAAGTGTAATAAAACTTTCCGCTGTGTGCATGGTATGCTACGCTGAGGCTGCCTACACAAAACGTCGAGGGCAGGAGAAGGAGGTTTGTATGATTTGTCTTTCTTTCGATATCACAGTTACTGTCAAACCTTACTATAAGGAGTACAGATATAACGAACCTTGTGCAGTTATGATCAAGTATGAAGGATAGTCTTGCCTTTATTACAGTGTTACAAAGGTATGTTAGAATGAAAATATTATTTCACAGAAAGGCAGTGTTCTACTGGCCGCAGGGCTATCTCATCATACAACAATGAGTTCTTGTGGACCCACCGAGTAGCTTGTATACGATGTTCGCAAATGCATCGCAGATTGCTCGGTCACACAACCAGAAATGCAAAATGAAAAACAACATATGGCTGTTGAACAAGAATATACATATTTCAATCTTATTCAGGCCATAGCTGTTACATTTAGTTATGTGCCAATAAATTGTTGCATCCTAAAGATATTATCACTGGTACTGTTTACCCTTATATGTATCGCTTCCGCCTTCTAAATTCCAGGTTGAAGTCATTGGAGGTGCTGACAAGTACATGGCAGTCTGCCGAACTTGTTATTCTCAGGATGACGAAAGCCCTCCGAAGGAATGCTAACATTTTGCCATGCTTTTCTCACAGTGCATGCACCTTTGCATAATGGCATGACCGGTGACGCGCGACTGCTTCTCAGGCATCGCTAAAGATCTCTCTTTTATACTAACGGCCATGAACGTGCCACGTATACATATGTTGGGACCATTGTGACATGTGTTTGCTAACTGTGCTCAGTGGAATGCGTGGGCTAAAGTGCCTGCACTTCAACCAACAAATTGTGCTGCTCAGCAGACTGTGGCATTCACGTTATTTGCATATCTCCTTCTCTCTCATACATATATAAATATATCATCACATCACCTGCGTTTTAATATCACTTTGCACTGTGTTGGTTTGCGTGTAACTGTACTGCATTTGAAACCATAAAATCAGCTGCACGTTCTCATGCTTTGCAGTGTATCCTCTTGATGTGCAAAATTCATTCACTAATGGTGAACAGAGGATATGCCAGTAGTGTCTTACCCAGTCACACACAAAAGCTTCTGAAGCATCGCTAAAAATCTATTTTGTACCAAGAGCAACAATTCTCCCCCATAGACATTCGCTGTTAGGCATTGTGTCATTTGCTCGCTGAGTCAAAAGAAATGGTCGCTTTGAGACAAACACTATAAAAAATTTGTCTGTTATTCTTGACAATGTAATTACTAATAGTAATAATTGATCTGGTTTTACATATCAAAACGATGATCTGATTATGAGACGCCATAGTATAAGGCCCCGGAAATTTTTACCACATGAGGTTCGCACACCGAGATTGCACAGACATGGGCATCTAGCATTTTGCCTCTATTTAAATGTGGCTGGTATTCAGTTGTGCAAAAAAAGCATGTTAACGAAAACTGCTAGATAAGTTAAAGGGGCCCAGCAACACCCTTAAGAGCGGAGCTCCACAAGCCGGCTGTTAGTCTGTCTCTTGTGTACAAAAAAACCTTGCAGAGCGATGACATCGCCTTGCATCCCCTAGCAACCCAGTGCACGACTGCTGGCTTTGCTCGGCTCTGTGCCTGCTTCACTAGCCATAGCATAGCATAACTAGGGTGGGAAAGAAAGTGCTGGCGAGGCGGAGGGGCCAGAGTAAAGCATAGCCCTCTATAGTATAGTATAGAAAGAGGGTGGGAAAGGGAAATAGGTATGCGAGGGTAAGGGGGAAGAGTGTAGCATAGCCTTGTGCAGCATAACACAGCAAGGGGGTAGGAAAGGGAAGTGAGGAGGAGGGGAATGCCACCAACTCCACTGCTTCCTCAGTCTTTGCACCACTAATGTGTAGCTTCCCCAAAACTTTTTCCACTGCCTTCTGGAGCACTGTAGCATGTGTAGCATTGAACGCCGAGATGAACACAAAAAATGACAATTGATGCACGGAAACTGAAGTTATTAGTCCTCATGGTTCAAAACACGAGCAGACAGCCCAAAAAAAATTTCCTTTTTGCATTTCGCTCTCCCCATGATCACACCGATTGCTATCTAAATCACTGTGCACCTTTGTGTAGAGGTACCGGAAGTTTTTCCTCATGGTGGCCTGTACAAAACACCTTGCCACCACTCTTCATTACAGAGTTATCATGGTTACGACGAACCAAGTGTGAGTCAAGAGACTAGAGTTGCTCTCAAAATATACAGTTTCCTCTTGTAGCTAGGGTTGCCACCTTTCCTTGATAGAAAACTGGCCCTTGGAAAGGGGGGACTTATACAGGAGCTTCAATTTGTATTGAAAAAACGGACATTATGGTAAGTATTTGAAATGCAATGCCATTTATTGTAGCAATGTTTTTCTGTAGTGAGAAACCAACGTAGTGTACAAGTACACAAAAGCTCAGCCAGCCGATTATTCCACTGGCTAGTGTAGAACTACCAGTGAACAGAATTACATATGTTCTAAATGTGACTGGGGTTTTGGTTATTGCTCCTCGAGAGGTGTTTAGACGGAAGAGCTCAGAGCAGTGACCGTCAAGGCAGGCACAGTGTCAAAGCACAGCAGCTGTTGTTGGGCAGCTGCTGTGCTACTAGTGTCTAGACCTATAGAGCTCAACCCACTAGAGTTCTTCACTACACTGTGAATGTGCTGCACTGAAAACTGCACATACTTCGTCCATAAAAAGCTCTTCCTTGCTTTTGAATCACCAGACCAATGACATCACATGCCAATGTTAATAAGTATACCATGCATATGCCACAATATAATGGATATTCATACACTATACATATGCATGCAACTATATACAATGCAGAAAAATGTAATTTGACATGCTTGCCTTCTGCGTGGCAACTCGAATGTGTACTTAGAATTCAACTTTCAGCACAGTTGAGACGCTCGGTTGTTCTTTACATCAAAGTATGCTGCACACAGCTCTGCCTTAACCATCGAGACAGCTAATTTCTCATGTCTGTCCACAAATTAAAATTAATGGGCTGCTGCAGGGAATAAAGTACATGTGTTCACACCAAGGTCTAGAGTAACATTATTACACCAAGTGTTTGTGGAAGGAGAAGGCACATGTGTTGTCCGTCTCAGTCGATCGACAAAGTGCCGTGCAAGCTTTTGCCGTGGTGCCAAATGCCGTTGGGAAAATCGGCACTTTCTAGAAGGTATGTCGGGAAGGCCTGCACGTCTTGCTTTTATAGCGAAAGGCAGCTTCGCCGGTGCTTATTGTTGGGCTTGGTCACTCAGTCTGTTGTGTACAGACTGATGTCATTATCCTAGTCTCTCCATGGATGGCGCACCGGCTGAGCTGTCTGTGCGTGCGCTTCAGCACAATCAATAATCGGGCTGCGAAATCTCGGGTGAAGTCGGTTGCTGAAACGCCAGAGCAAAGGAAGGCCAGATTATCATATGTTATAGAGAAGCCAAACATATACCTCGTGATCACTGGGTGTAGAAGGGCCAAATTACATTAATTTTCCTATATGTTGGCGTAGTTGTCACTCCAAAAGCAGTTCTCGCCAAAAATGTGGGGCGCTGTCTGTGGTGGCAGAAGAGATTAATGCATTAGTTCCTTCCGCCACTTTTTAGAGGGCGAATTAAAGTAAAAATTTGTTATCCCCACCCTCCTAAAGGTAAGTGTCATAAACACGTGCTAGACTATGCACCCACACTCGTCAGGTGTGAGCATGTCTGAATCATATGAATGCCTACAATTTTTCTATTACCAAAGGGAAAGAAAGTTGCCAGTGATGTGGTTAGAGCTTGGGCCCCTACCTGAAGAAGGAAAATGTCAACCGCTAGGTTATACATTAACGCTTGCAAGATGTGAACATACTGGAACTATATAAATTCCTAGGACTTCCGGCCACCTAACTAGAAAGAAAAGTGGTAGCTCAAGTACGCACACTTCCAGCTTGAGTTTGCCTTGTTTCTCGTCTCAGCAGGGGAAATGTTGCATATTTTTCTCTTTTCATCATTTTGCAACTGCACTTGATCCTATCGGTAATTTTGTCCTTGCATTATAACCCCCTCGCTTTGCCTCAAGGAACATGTACCAGAGTACTTTCTCTGCTCGTGTGTCTTTGGAGCAGAGACCTCTATTTCGCCGGAGAATATTTATTGCCGTAGTAGCTAGGGGTTATCCAAAATGAAGAGAGCCATCTGTCGACATCCCCGTTAGCGTCATCCACCATGTTCTTCAGGGCGCCGGCGACACCGACGCTTGATATCTCAGCCGGCATCGGCTGCTTTTGCCCGTCGCTCCGCGACATTTTCCCACTGCTAGTTGCCGCTTTGCACGCATTCTGTATTCGTGAGACACCGGGAACGACCGTAACAATGTTTTTAACCAATGATCTTGATTACTTGAACGACGAAAAAAGTTACTGCCGCACAGGTGTCCTCACGTACATACGCGTGTTGGGAACTGTGGTCAAAGTGTTCTGTCGCCGTAGTAGCAGTGGTAGCGTAGATTAACATGTATGCCAGATCTCGGCATCGTTCTATCTTTGTGGTTTCCTTGTAACAGAGGATCGAGTGATCACTGTTACGCAAACACTAAGCACAATATTATGAAATGGGTATAAATGATCGAGGCACGCTTCGCCTGCGTGTTGTCACCGAGGTGAACGTAAAAAATATTGGTGTAAGTTCTTTTTATATTAGGTACACGTGTGGTGGCTTAGCGGCTAGGGGTATGGCTTGTGAAGATCGAAGTCGCGCCATCGATTACCGACCACGGCGGCCGCGTATCGATGGAGGCGGAATAGGTGCACGTTAAAGAACCCCAAATCAGACTAAAACCGGAGCTCTACATTTAATTTAGCAAAGCAATGGCTGGCAGCTTTTATTGTTACAATTATTGTTCCATAGTTTGCACGCATTATATACTCTTCGTACATATTGGATTACGCGCAATCCTAATAATTCGCAAAACCCTACTCAAAAAAAAATTGGCAGATCCCACGTGCAGTGGGACTCAAGGAAATGCGAAGCACGCATAAGGAAAGTAAAATTGATTTGCATTGTTGTCTCGCTATACCGAGTTTGGTACATATGAAGTTAACGAAACGGCCACAAGAGCACCAAGACTGTGGCATGTAAACCATGCCGCTCATACACGCATGTCACGATTCGAACGTTATGACTTGTCATTTACGTTCGTCATGCAGTCGCGTTGTGCCATAGCAATTTTGCTATACATCCCTTTAAGGAAACGAGTGGCATGTAGATCTTGCCGCTAATGACATGCATGTCACGATTTTCATGTTATGACCTGTCATTTATGATCGTCATGCAGTAATGTTGTGCCAAACAAATTTTCGTATAGGCTCCGCGCAGTCGAGTTTTCCATGTGCGACATCAGCGCCAGAATGCACTGCCTGGCGGAGAGAAGAAGCGAAATTGGGCAGACTGTGACAGTGAAATACGCGAACACGATGCGCGTCTCCAACCCTATAGCAGCAGCGACCGCCCGTCCCACCTTGTTTCGTTTTATTTCCTTTGAGACGCGCGTTACAAACCTGCGGCAAACTGTTCCAAAGGGCGACGCCGCGAGCGTTCGTGTGGTCCGCAGCACGCCCGGAAAGCAGCGAAGAAACGCGCGCGTCGCTGTCGCCTCGGTTTCCACCATGCGCGACTGAGCCGTCCGACGAGAGCTACGTAGCGCCCTCTGGTCAGTAGACGGAGCCCATACATCCCCTTAACGAAACGGCAGTATAGCGCCAGGACCATGGCATGTAAATCATGCCGGTCATGACACGCGTGTCACGATTCTAATGTTATGACCCATCAATTACGTTCGTCATGCTGTCGTGTTGTGCCATAGCAAATTTGGTATACATCCCATTAACGAAACGCCTGGCATGTAAATCATGCCGCCCATGACATGCATGTTATGCTTTTCATTTATGCCCTGTGATTTATGTTCGTCATGCAGTCATATTGTTGCATACCAATTTTCCTGCACATTCCACTAACGAAACGGCCAAGAGAGCACCAAGACCGTGGCATGTAAATCATGCCGCTCATGACATGCATGTCATGATTTTCATGTTGTGACCTGCCAGTCATATTCGCCATGCAGTCATATTGTGGCATACCAATTTTCGTATACATCCCATTAACGAAACGGCCAGGACAGCACCAAGACCGTCGCATGTAAATCATGTAATTCATGACATGCATGTCATGATTTTCATGTTATGACCTGTCATTTATGTTCGCCATGCAGTCATATTGTGGCATACCAATTTTTGTATACATCCCATTAACGAGACGACCAGGAGAGCACCAAGACTGTGACATGTAAATCATGCCGCCCATGACACGCATGTCATGATTTTCATGTTATGACCTGCCATTTATGTTCGTCAGGCAGTCATGTTGTGCCATACCAATTTTCGCATACATCCCATTAGCGAAACGGCCAGGAGAGCCCTAAGACCGTGGCATGTAAATCATGTCATTCATGACATGCATATCATGATTTTCATGTTATGACCTGTCATTTATGTTCGTCATGTAGTCATGATGTGGCATACCAATTTTCGTAAACATCCGATTAGCGAAACGGCCAGGAGAGCACAAAATCGTAGGCGGCTAGATAGATAGATAGATAGATACGCTCAAACTCGCCGAAGTTCGCTAAGAAATGCTTCGCATTTAAAAGAAAAGTTCGTGCAACCGTTGCTCCATTGATCCTAGGATATCGGTGACTGAAAGTTGTCAGCTGCAGCACCCATATTATTGATCATGTAGGATATGTCCGCTTTTTGTGCTACAAATAGTCAATCAATACACCCCCTGTTGGTCAAATATCCAGCGAATAGCTATTGGCTATTTGACCAATACATTCTCTATTTGCCTAAACACACCAATAGCTGCCTGCTCTATTGGACTAATACACCTATTGGTCAAATAGGAAACCAATACACACCTGCTATTGGACCAATACAAACTCTATTGGTTAAATAAGAGACCAATAAGGGGCAGCTATTGGTCTTTATTGGTACCAATAAGAATCTGATACAACCAATAGAATTATAATAGATTTCCTATATAACCTATAGAAATTTCTGTTGGAATTTTTGCTAGGGGCGCGTATATAAGATCGCCGTTTATAGCCTCGTTTCTGCTTTTTGCGCGAATATGAGCTGCTTTCCCAGTAACAAAAGCAGGTTTAAGACACGCATTTAATTGTAACAGATCTGTAACGGACAGACCTGCTGGCACACACGATCGAGAGATCTATGATGGTACACTTAATTATTGTCGTCGTATTGCTTATCACGGACGAAAGCGCGTGTTCACGAGAAAAATCAATAAATATCCATAATTCGATGACGCATTTTGAGCGTGCACACACCACCAATTGTTAAGCGCCTCCGTCGTGCACTATTTATGTATACTATAATTATTAAGAACACCACGCCTTCAGCAAAACAAACATGCGACGCTGGTTGGAAGTTTCCTGACGCTGCGCCACGAATCAACTTTCATGAAAACTATATTCTGGATGTCATCAAAAACTTAGCGTACTTCTACACTTACAAGCATTGGATCCATCGTGGACCAACGTTGGTCCTCGATAGGTTCAAAATTTGGCACGAACGCTTCTACACGCGTCAGTCCATGGTGCGCAATGTGAACAAAAAATAGTGCGCTCCGTTTCTCGTCGCGCTGTTTTTAATGTGAATGGATGTGACAGGTAGCTATATTTGCGGCCATGCTTCACCCGTCCATCAGCGCGCGCATCCATCAGCCCGTTGCGGCTGCATATCGCACGTACTGCAAAAAAAATTACACCATCTCCCCCTAAAGGGAACCATCGGGGAGATGGTTGGCTTGAGCGGGAGATGGTGTAATTTTATTGAGAGGACGAATGAGAATGTATAAGAGAAGAGAGAGAACGTGGTGGTTGCGTGCCGTTCACGTTTCGATTCGGCTTCGCGTTGCCGCGGTGCCTCGAGCTCCGCCGCTCGACGTTGACGTTTTGATTTGGCTTCCCGAGCCCGGAGTTCAGGGTCCGCTTGCCGCCGTTCACGTTCCTTTCGCGAGCTCGAAGTTCGGGATCGCCACGTCGCCGCTCCCATTTCGCGGCAGCGGCCCGAGCGCTCATCGCGGCGCTGCACAGGAGAGATAATCAGGCGCACGCGCTCCGTCATTTTCATACCGCAGAACTACGGGTCTATTCTCGCTCAGCCCGCACTCCGTTCCGCAAGCGTGCGGAAAGGTGAAAACGGCTGTAAAGGGAACGAATTGCGAAATATCGAACTTGGTGGGGCTTGCGTGACCCCCACCGACTTCAATAATTCGCGATTCGATCCGTTTAACAGCCGTTTTCACCCTTCCGCACGCTCTCCGCACGCGTGCGGAGCGGCGTGCGGACTTAGCGAGAATAGGCCCTACCGTGGAAGAAAGAAGAGTGGTTCAATGAAAGGAAATAGGCACATATTTGATGATGATGATGATGATTGTGGTTTGGTTAGGAAAGGACGCTAATTTCTGCAGCCCATGTAGGGAGCACGGCTAAGCGTCCGTGGGGGTGGGGGAAAGGGAGTGAAAGAGATAGAGAGAAAGGCCGTAGTGGAGGGCTCCGGAAATTTAGACCACCTGGGGTTCTTTAACGTCCACTGACAACGCACAGCACACGGGCCTCTGGCATTTTCGCCTCCATCGAAAATGCGACCGCCGCGGCCGGGATCGAACCCGCGTATTGCACATATTTCTGCAGTCAATAATGGTAGCACGGCTCAGCGCCTCTACCGTGGCGCCCTCAGCGGAGTACGCAGCTCTCGCACCACCCGTCGTGCGCGCCGCTCCGTAGAGGATTCTTAGAGGAGAGAAAGAAGGGGGTGGGTGGGAGGGACGCGTATGCGCTGTGGGGGTGTGGGACGCGGGCGCCGCTCCGTAGAGGATTCTTAGAGGAGAGAAAGGGAGAGCGTAGGAGAGGAGAGAGGGTACTTGGAAAGGAGGGACTGACAAAGCCCTCCCGCCCCCCCCCCCCCTTCCTGCCATAAGCTGCTTCGCATCTAAAACCTTCGAACTGATCGCCCCTGCAGGAGGCACATGCTGGCCGTGCTTGGCGGCCATGTTATTAAAGCAAAGGAATACAAAAGCCCTCGCGACGCGACGGTCGTCTTGCAGAGAGAAGAGCTGTTGAGGTGCACCTTACATAATTGCATATGTCACCCACCATTTTTCTTATTTTCATCAAGAACCACAACAAAGCGACCCTCCATCGTGGCGGCACTAGGTACGTACGGCAGTAAGATTTCGTCCTTTGACACACGTCAGCAGACTGTCTACACGTTGCGCGGACTGGTGTATCAGCAGTGAAAGATAATGCTGGCCGCAATTGAAAACGCCAAAACATGATAGTTGTAATTTTTCCTCGAGAAAATGAATCAAACACGCAACTGCGAAGAGCTTAGAGATGCCTGCGGCCGGAGAAATCAGATGTGGAAAGCAGCACGATGTTGCTCAGAAACAACGTTATTTCGATACCTGGCGCGCGTTTTAATCGCATTGGTAAAGAATGTTGGACACTAGTATTGAGCTTAGACGTTTTACACTCGGACCTTCTCAATAACGAAAAAGATTTTCCTCGAACGTTTACCTCAGATCGCAAGTACGTGTGGCAAAAGTAGAAATTTCGATATAATACATTTCGGTGTACGGCGTTCCGTTGCGAAGTAGTACGCGTAGCAGCTGCCGCCCGGGAGTGTATTTAAGAGCGCCAGACTTCGTTATTTTGTTGCCGCAGGCTTCTAGTAGCGCAGCTGTTTGCTCCCCTGAGCTGGGTGTCGCAGGAAACTGCTGCGTTTTTCTTGGCCCGAAAGCACCATCAGAGGCAGCCTCCCATCCACTAGTTCCCAATGCTCCCCTGAAGAACATAGCGGACGTGCACTATGTTGCATGCCAGAGCACAAGGCATTGCGAATATCCCCTATATCTTTCTGCGAAAAGGTCATATGGTATCTGTGGAAACTAGAATATTGTGTTAAAAATATAAATATACCATTCGCCTCCTAATTATGAATAGACCAAGAAGATTTTACTATGAAATCTCGCCACTTATGTGCCCAAAAAGGAAGAGCCCAAGACCACAAATAAAAAGAAAACATAAAACAAGCATCAAAACCGCAAGATGGATGATGAGGCGCCCGTGAACAATGGGCACACCCTCCCAAGCATTTTCGGCAAAGATTAGGTTGCCTGCTTTCGCGAAGCCATCGAGTGAAGTGCAAACAGCATAATCAGCATGTGTGGTATTTCATACAGCTTCGCTGGACATTCACATTGTACGACGGGATGGCGGCCAGATTTTTTCGTCGGCTGCTTGCACCGCACAGCTTCCAACTCAAAGAATTATGTGGGTGTTTTGTAACAAAAGTGAAATTCAATACTTGAACAAATGCATAGCAGCGACCGAAGTTCCCGACGTCGTACCAGGTCTTGTTACAATCTTTGAACATACGGTTTCCACCTGGACTTCAAGGCACTATAGCAGATAGCTTTGTTTTTGCGGCGTGCTAGTGCTTTCGAAGCTGTTCATCGCTGTTGTGCTATCAGGCTGGCGGTTCGGTGCATGTACGTAACATCGGCGTATGTCGCACCCTCTATCTGGGATATACCGGAGGTTTTGGTGACAAGCCGGGGTGGCACATACGCGCCATAGCTTTAACTGCTCATCACTTATTACCACAGTGCGCATTGGACCTGCGTTTCCTTGGGTTTAACGGGTGACGTTCGCCCGCTTTGACCAGGACTTGTGGCGAGCTCGGTTTCACTATTCGGTTCCACGTGCCGCGATTCTTCTTTTTCTTTTCTAACGTTACTTAATTAGAACATTGCGACGGGATTCCATGTCAAAAAGAATCTTTCAGCAATAGCACTTAGCATAAAAAGCCAAACTTCATTTTAACGAAGTTGATATAATGAATGAAACAGATTGTTTTCTGATCTTCGTTACAACGGGGTTTAATTACACAGGCTAGAGCCATGTAGTTTAAATACACTTTTTTTTCAAGTAGCAATTCCCCTTGTTGAGTAGTACACATACCACCCAAACCATGTTGGTAAAGCCACAGGGCTAGTATAATGGTAGTATGCTTGTTGGCAATCTCCGTACACACACTTGTTTCTGTTGCGAAAGTACATGCAGGCAGTGTCCAAGACGTTTCTGCACATTATTATCTCCGAAGTAATGGCCAGAAACAATTCACTCTAGCTCATGCCCATGTCATGCATCACTTCTGCTGAACAGTGAAAGCATCACATTGCTGTTCCAGACGGGAAAATGGCAACTTTTGCTAGCCTTTGTACCGCTTCCATACAAGAAAGAACTTGGGCCAGGAGACTCTGTCAACTTCAAATTTAAGTCTTTATTGTAACTCTGTGATATGGTTACTATGATATAACATGGACATGTGTACGAAAGAGCAGCTATGCACTTCACTCGCACATCAAAATAAAATAGCACTGGAATGTTCACTGTGGGATGTAAAACAAGTTAACCAACAATTGACCAGTCTGCACCGGTAATTTCAATTCTCACACTTTTCTATATTTCCTAGCAGACATATTTATAAACAACTAGCACCACCGTTATCCTACTGCATAACTCATTCCTTGTACATCAAGCACTATGTTCGCCTATGCAGCTTTTAAGGCAAACTGCAACAAGATTCACACACTGATTTATCTCTATAAGAGCAGTGGACTTAGGTGAAGTTGCCTTTAAAAAGCAGAAAGTGAACATATTACATGCCCTAAATAAGCATCCCTTGCAACATGCAAACTCCTCTGAAGTAAACTTCAGAGCACTCCAACTGTCAATGATTCGATATATTAGGCCTGAGGGGTGACTTGGATGAAGAACTACCACAACGAGCAGTTAGCAGGAGGTATATATATCTACGAAACGGCGCCATGTACAGTAGAACCTCGTTATAACGAACCCGGATATAACGAACTATCGGATATAACGAAGCAATTGCAATTCCCCTTGAAGTTCTTAGACTGAATTGATATCGGTTATAACGAAGTAATTACCGCTGCCCCTTCAACTTCGTTATAACGAGGTTTTACTGTAGTACAGAAGTTTTAAATGGCATCCACAGATCCAGCACACCAAAGGAACGCAATCTCAACATAAACATGCTCAAATCAATATGGCTGCACTTCCACAAGCTTAAATGAAAACTGCAAGCAATATATCGCACTAACATCAGTTCTTGCCATGTACATTGAGGTGCCAACTGCCGAGTGTTCACACCAGGCTTATCACAAAGAAGCACAGCACGTCATACATTTGTTTCTTGAATACTATTCATATGACCGCAGCAAATCTTTTCTATGGGACAAAAAACGGCAACTAAGACAGATAGAATTAGTTCAGGTTGGCAGATAACCCTTTCCAAACTTTTCATTCCATAATTATAATTTCTGAGGTTTTACGTCTTAAAAACACTGATTATGAGACGCCATAGCGGAGGGCTCTGGAAATTTGACCACCTGGGGTTCTTTAACGTGCACTTACATTACACAATACATGGACCTCCAGCAATTCACCTCCATCCGAATGCATTTACCTCATTAAAGGACAAGGTTATTTCAAGCACAAATGAAGGTGTACTATTCAGCCAATCCTCGTACTGAAATCCAAGTGTGGACGTTAATGTGACAGGCAAATTTTCTTGTACACTAATTTGTCCTTGCAGAGTCAAACTTCACTATAGCGCAGTTTGTCTTAAAAAAAATAGCTTTGCCCCGCCACGGTGGTCTAGTGGCTAAGGTACTCGGCTGCAGATCCGAGGGTCGCGGGATCGAATCCCGGCCGCGGCGGCTGCATTTCGATGGAGGCGAAATGTTGAGGCCCGTGTGCTGTGCGATGTCAGTGCACGTTAAAGAACCCCAGGTGGTCGAAATTTCCGGAGACCTCCACTATGGCGTCTCTCATAATCACAGCTGGTTTTGGGACGTTAAACCCCACAAATCAAATCAAGAAATAGCTTCGTTATATCCGACTGTTCATTATAAAAGCATATATTCATAACAATGTTTTAATGGCAGTACTATTCATCTGCTTCGTCGTCACGACCTTGTTGGTGACCGAGTGCAATCTGCCCCTCCTTTGCTGGTAAAAGATTAGCCCCTAATCTTTTACAGACAAAGCAGGGGCTTTCAACTGGTAGCGAGGACGCCTGCTTCGCTTCCACACGCTTTCCAGCTTATCCAGCTCTTCCTGCAGGAAACGCCTGCAGATAAATGCAATTCCAAGAGTGACCTAGCAACATAGCATAACACTTCTCTTGCCCTTCTGTGAGGTGCCTCTCAAAGTCTCCAGGCACCACCTCGCAACAACGCACATGCTCACATTGTAGTGTCTGAAAGCCTAGTTGAGCTGTATGCTGAGCTTGAAGCGACTGCTGCCGGGCAGACTCCATTCCTATGCTAAACCATTAGAAACATGAGCTCAATATACTTTTTTTTTTTCCTATACTCGCACAAATGTTGCTGCTGTGCTTCGGCCTGGGATCAAGTCACAGGATAACTGAAACTCCTTCCTTGAGTTGAAATTTTTTCAAGATGTGGACAGCATGATTCCTAACAGCTCGAAGGCCTGGAAGAAACATAAAGACAGAAGCAGCGTTATTAAGGCAAGTAGTGGCTGCATCAAAACCAGGAGCTTAGCTTGGGAGTGTTTGGTGTCAACGCAACCCCCCAAATTTCTTTAACACTGCATAAATGCACTTCCCCCTACTTTCGACCTTTTCACACTTTATGTTTATACACCGCATCATAAAATGCCCCAAAAAATATTTCTGGCCATGCCAATGAATGAAACAGTGGAAGCATTGGCCGCATGGCACCCCTATTCACAGAATGTCACTAGAAGGGCCTGTGTGCACCATAGTATCTTAGACCATGAAAATGGCTGCAGATCATACAAATGTAGTGCGAGTGCTAAGAGCTCTCAAGAGGTTGCTCCTATAGTACCATGGTCACCTACCTAAACTGTCATGCAGGTTTTCAAACAATTCCAAGAACAGACACATGTTTAACTCCTAATTTACTATAAGATTCCCAAATAAAAATGCCCAAATATTTTTAAATGAGGAATATTCTGTCAAAAACAAATATGACGATATACCTCAAGTCAGGTAAAACATTAAACAAAGCTGCTTGAGAAAATATGTTCATTGCAAACAAAAATATATTCATTGCAAACAAAAATTCGTTATGAATGTACTATTGTACAACAAAGACGAGACTATTTTCATTTACTTCATTATAGGAATGTACTACAGAAAAACCTCGTTATAACAAATTCTACATACGATGGAAATAGCTTCGTTGTATCCGATAATTCGCTATAGGTGTATAATTGCAGCACTTCTAATGGAAATACATTTGCTCTTAATTCGTTGTAATGAATAATTTGTTATATCTGAATTCATTATACCGAGGTTTGACTGTATATCTGTATCTGATATAACAAGGTTTTATCGCACTTATGCAAATCTCAACCACCAACTGAAAAAATAACAGTGGCGTGCAAGCCAGGCACAACTAACAATACAAAGAGAATGAACCCAAGAAAATTTAGTGTAACCCAGCTTTAGTTTAGTGCAAACAAAACAGCTTTTCTGTGCCTTGAAAGTGGCTAAGTGAGTGCCCTCGCTACAATTAAGTGCAGTACTAGTGGTTCATGTCCAAGCATCAAACAATGAAAGTGAAGAGTGGGTTGTTAGCGCGCCCTCTGCTATTGTCTCTCTTGTCGTCCTTGTCTTCTTTGGCGCCATTTCAATGTGCATCAACTGCTGCCAATCTCACTGTCAACGAGGAAGCTCTCCAACGATAAGATTGACAGTGCTAGCACTTCGTTATCTCCCTCCCTGTTGCCCTTACATATAGTACAAGCTTCTACTTAAACATTTCCAAGTGCTTGTCATCACCATGTAAGTATTTTTAACAAAACACCATCAGAGTCGCTTCCAGAGTGGCTGCGCCTGCGCCCTAAGGCGCAGGAGCAGAGATTTCTCATTTCTGTAAATATAGTAGAGTTGTTATCACCACCATCACCAACAACAAAGCACATCTATTTTGCCACTGATCACAAATACAACAGGCACAGAGATATAACAATGGAGCTAGCACGATTACACTGGCTTTGACTTTTATAATGCAGCAACACCACAGCCTGCGGTCAAAAAATAATCTTTGTAGGAAGCAATTTGCCTTCACACACTATCATTTCAAAGGCTCTCAAGAACTGCTACAAACACTGCAAGAAACAAAGGCACAGAGTGGCAAACGAAAAGTTTTCCATATTCTGCTGATATCCGAGGTTCAGCATGCCACTGCAGTCACCTTGTTCAATAGAGATGAGTATGACAGGTCTTTGTGAACTGAAACTCGCCAAAAGTAGGAACCTAACGTTACCTCGTGTCTATATGAGCACATAAGAAAAAGGAATACTGGCTACAAAAAAAAAAAATTGAGTTCTGTGAGTATAGTGTAAAAGTTTGCTTCAAAGAGAGAATTCGAGCAAATGTATTTCAAGGCACATTGTTCAGTAGGTGGGATAAACCCTAAATGCTATTCCACTTTGAACTTGAACAAAGGCACATTTGTTTTGTTCTATGGTGCCAGAACAGCGCATACAACAATAAACTTTTTATGCTTTCAAAACGGGCACTCTGCACATGACTGCTAGGATGATAGATGTGTCTCAAGTAGTAAACACTTTATAGCATGATGAAGATGTTCACAAAATGGAATGAAGGTGTCACAATTGCAAACTTAACAAAACTGCAATGCATTTCCCCGAAGACGAAAGCACCTTCAAAGATGTATGCATCACAAGCCCTGCTTAACGAAGTGAACTAAACCTCAGAAATTTAACAAGGGTCCTTGACAAACAAAGAAAGACGTAATAAAGAAAGACACTGCTACGTACATACATAGCTTTTACAAAGTCTTTGGGCCTTGGGTTGTTTCACAAGTGACGACGTATTGCTATCTGTCCAAAAATTCACCACATCCTTTCACACTCTGCCTGCACCACTGCGCACAACTTGACCTCACGATAACTGTGATTACATCCAACACAATAATACCTTCATAATAGACTATATTCATACAATCAGTGTTCAATAAATCGAGGTAAAACTTTATAACACTGAAGAACAAATAACAGCACATGACTTGCACACTCTCACCGAAAACAAGGGCCTGCTTGCTGCAAAGTGTTCTGCGTAAAGCGGAGCCTCCCAAAATAATGTACGCTATGTGGTACAGCTTTCACTCTTAAAATGTCGTCTGGCTTCACGGAGATACGAACAAGGTGAATTCCCATGAAGTCGCACCACAAAAGGACCATCACGTACCCCCACATCTGCACTCAACCCTTGGAACCTCCAAAATTCCTGGTACTACCTGCTAAAGGCCAACTGCAACGTCTTGGCTAAATTTGGCTAAATCTTGGCTAAGTGAGCAATTTCCGCTATTGGAACTGGACAGGCCACTGGATAGACAACGGTACAGTTTTATTGCCAAGAGTCTTGATACAGCACTTAAGCAGACGAAACATGCATACAGTGGTCTTTACAAGAAGTAGGCTCGGTACACTGCCTCCTGAATGCTTCACCGGTCATTACAGAAGCCACGCTAAACAGCCACACCTTTAAGGTGACATCCTCATTCTGCGTTTCGACCAGACAGCATCAATGACTTTTTCTTCTCAGTTGTAGTATAAAAGGTGTTACATTAGCATGCTTATCGCAGTACCTCTCCTTGTAGTACAGTAGAACCTCATTATAACGAACTATTGGATATAACAAAGCAATCGCAACTCCCCTTGAAATTCCCATAGATTACATGGATATTGGCTATAACAAACTAATGGTTATAACGAAGTAATTACGGCTCCCCCTTCAACTTCGTTACAACAAGGTTTTACTGTACTTCAAACATGAAGTTCTCCTCGGAAGCTCCTGTAAATTTACACAGTCTTATTAAGCTGGGCCTTGCACACAGTCTAAATCGTTGTTGCAGTTGCCCTTTAACATACGTGAAGATAAGGCAGTTTCTATCTGTCTGTGCCAACTCTCACACGATCTGCTTTGTCATTGCACACATGGCTCTCACCACTGTCCCGAGGCCTTACAAAAAACGAGTGACCAAGTATCGTGGACAGTGGCTGCCCGGGCCACTCTTGGAGAGCTCGCATGGCTACAGTTTGTACAGCTTGTGCACCTTTTGGCCTTTCACGGGGACGGCTGCCACCCGGAGCCAGTCGACTGACTGAAGGGTGGCGTGACGACGACCGCAGCTATGCTGCTCCGGTATGCTTGTCACTGAGGCACTTGTGTTCCTGTGTTGGGCACCATTGTTGCCACAGCGGGTGCCATGCTGCTCCACAGAGCTCCCAGCTAGAATAGGTGCAAAAAGAGCGTGAACAGGACGTGGAGCATATCAAAGTATGGTGAGGTACAAGAACCCAAAGCTGGAACTTTGTATACAGTCGACATTTCATTACTTCTTCCTCATAGGCAGGTAAAACACAACCTTTGTTAACAGGAGTTAACTGTGTTTATTGAACATTTGTGTACAAGGGTAGATATGTATAAGAATGCAGACTGTTTCGAGACTGGGGGGGGCACTTGACAGAGGTAGAGTGACCCTATAGCCGGAGGTAGAGGGACGGACAAAGCTTGAGATGTCATCTGCTTGGCGTTCACAGAGGACTAGGAGGAAGTTGAAGAAGGAAGCCGTGAAGGAACACGCGTCTTGCGCAAGGTTACCGTGAGCCACTGCGTGGGATGTTTGCGCCATCTCCGAGCCCTTCCACTAACACTTGTACTGACCGTTTACTAACTAGTAACAATATTTAAGAGCTGCAAAAATTGCACAGTAGTAACCGCCAATGCTTATCAACGGGAAACATGGCAAGCACGAAAAAGGAGGCAGGGCAGGGATGGATGTGGACTTTTGGCAACTACTATAAAGATGGCACGGCCTGTGCCTACCGCTCCTTTCAGCTGCAGGTTGTGCTGCCTCATTTAACTGAAGAAGTGGCCCTCTGTTTCCAACAAACACCAATCTACACAGTACAGCTGTTCCTACAGTGTTGACCGTAGCGGCCAAATCGTACGAGTCTATCATGTGCAACAAGTGGTGGTATGGTCGAATTGCTTGAAAGCTGCCTTGGCTTGCCCAGTAATCCCACATGCCACCAATTATCTTCAACGTAGGCCATGCAGGGTAACATGCATTTGGCTGTGCTAGATAAAGGAGACGTCCAATCACTTGCCCCCAGTGAGATTGGGTTGAGGTTATGCATTTCTGCAACCCATATAATGGAGAATGGCACAACACCATGGTGAGGGTGCAAGCGCGATGAGGGTGCAAGCACGAGCAAGCATGTCCACTAACCTCTCGAGATAGCAAGGCTAGACTGACTGTAGACTTAACAAGTTCAGCTTCACAAAGACAATGTGCACTCAAAGAAAGTTCGTGAAAGAAGGGCAAATGCACAGGGGAATGTTCATAGAAGAGTGGCGGCAGGAACAATAAGCGGCGGTGTGCGCCATCTGAGGCATGTGACGTCGAAACGTTTTTACCGCTGGTGCCATTTGGTAAATGCAACTCAAAATTATGATTTGTTTTGTGCCGTGCAGTTTAAATTGGATGAAGGCGCTCCCCGATGTTGCTGCTGTCTGGCAATCAATAACCTTTGGGGCATTCTCCACAAATTAGACCAAAAATGATCAATTTTCTATCTCATTTTTCGAAAAAAGGTTAATTAAACTGGGACAGATCATGAAATTTGTTTTGTTATTTCGAGTTAGTCAAAGCATTGGAGCCTATGGGCATCTGGGGGAGGGGAATTGGGGTATCTTCGTTAAACTGGGTTTCGTTAAATAGAGTTTGTGGGGGCCACGTCATGCTCGACGCCATGTTTTGCGCGGAATGCCTCGCATCCCCCTCTCCCAGCTGGACGTGGCGGCAACCCACCACTGTGGAGGGCTGGCCGCTTCGCTCCAGGTGGTTTTAACTAGTCTGTCATTGGGCAGATAGTAATTTCTGGAATGTACGCGCATTCTGGTTCGAAGATGCGTGAGGAGAACGCGCTGGGACTCGAGGCGGTGCGTACGTGCTTTTGTGACCGTCCGGACGACGAGACCTCGTCGTCCGGACCGCGCGTCGTCTCGGGCTCCAGCGACCCTGGCAGCAGCTTGCAGTCGTCGCCCATACCTGTATGTTCTTTTCCTTCTATTTTCCCCTTCTAGCAGCGCGCGATCGCGGGTGCGCTGGCCGGGGGTCAGGCTCTCCCCCCTTGCATGGTTTTTGTGTGTCATTGTGTGTTTGCGTGTTGTTCATTGTTACTGTCCTTTGTTTGTGTTCGTGTGTGTGTGCATGTTTATTGTTATTGTTAACCTTCCTTTATATTTAATTCGACTTTAGATTCGGCCTTGTTATTGTTTGCTTTATTTAACTTGTTTATTAAATCACCATGCTCGGAGAGTTGCGCCTAATGTTCTCCTCTTTCGCGGCGTGCGGCGGTTCGTGCTGTCCCGCTCCGAGACGGGCCGCGGGCTGACGCGCGCGGCAACGCGGCGATGCATGGCTGAGATAGCGAGCGTGCGAACGCGACGACCTCATTCTCTGCTCGTCGAGTGCTCGAACCCACTGCAGGGGGTTGCTAGCGGCGATGCCGCTGCTAGTAGTAGTAGTTAGCAGTAGACTAACCCCTACAAGTTTTAACCATACTTCACAATGTAATTACAGTAGAACCCCGCTGTTACGTTCCCGGCTGCTGCGTTTTCCTGGCTGTTACGTTGTTTTGGGCCAGTCCCGTTGTTTTGGGCCAGTCCTGGCATAGCTCCCATAGGATTCAATGCATTAGGGACCCCGCTGTTACGTCGCAGTGTGGGAACATTCCCATATGTTACGTTGCGAATCGACACTCCAAGCGGCCACTGCCGACGGCAATATTGACTTTTCACGTAGCTTGACCTGGATTGACTGTATTAGCTGCACTATGGGCGACGCCCATTACCGTATTTACTCGAATCTAACGCGCACCTTTTTTCCGGTAAAACGGGTCCAAAAATCGCATGCGCGTTAGAATCGAGTGCGAACGAACGACACCGTTACCATATCGCCGTCAGCATCAAAATGGCCGCCTCCTACGATGTTCGTGCGCGGTCGAACGGTCACCGGCTAAAAAACGAACTACCGGCGCGGCGGTCTTTGGCGCGCATAGTTTCTGTCGTTCATATGTCGCCGTCGGTCCTGTACTGAACGATGCACATGATGCGTAGGCCGATGACACTCGCAGCTCCGGCGGCTTGGCTGTCTTGCGGCCAAAGTCGCTACGCCGCCGGTGCAATCTCCGCCGCACAGCTTTCGGTAACGTTCGCGTGTAACCGCAACGGGAGATGTTTCCCATCACTGCACGCAAAACGGCTCATTATCGCATTTCTCCCTCATATCTGTGCTGAGCCTGAGCCACCTGAGCCTCTCAGTCATGCGCGCTGCATGACGTCTGAGATTGCATCGCGGCAGCCTCGGAGACCACGCCCCGCTTATCTGCGCCAGCTTACCTGAGAGAACTGCGATAGCAGCACTGTGGCTGCGCCCGTCAACGTTTGGCAGTTTTATCGGGACGCAGGAGTTATGAATCAAAGCGTCAAACGTGTTCGAGACACCGCAGATCGAGTGAAGCGGGAAAGCCATAGCGCGGCCGTTCGAGGGACTGCTGGGGCTCAAAGTTGGCGGTGCGTTTATTATGCGAGTGCATTCATTACGCGAGTACGGCATTTATTTTTATAAATGTGAGAAGGTTGATTACTAAGGACCTTTTTTTCCATGTCATGAAAAATGGGGGCGCGTTACAATCGATGTTTCACTTTTTTTTTTTTTTTTGTCACGGGAAACGGGTGCGCGTTAGAATCGAGGGCGCGTTAGAATCGAGTAAATACGGTATGTTTCCGGCTTCCGCCAGCAAAATTATGGCACAGCTGTGCAAACTCTTCGTGACGGAATCGCGTACAGTGATTACGTTTCCATCGATGATGCCGTTGTCACGTCCGATGTTTTCTCTGTCGACGAAATCATAGCGGAGTCTGCCGATGCGTGCACTGAAAGCGCTAGCACCGAAATAAAATTGTGTGCCGATCACCACTTCTCACATTTTTCCATTTTTCCCGTTTCTCGGCTCTTATGTTTATTTTCTACGGTCCCGCGAAAAACGTATCAGCGGGGTTCTACTGTACTGACATCACTTTTTAGACACACCCTGCCTCTCTGCCAGCTGTCTTACCTTGGCATGGCCATTGGCCTGTATGCGAACCAGGGCCCGAGTAATGCCACCCAGGGCCTCCATATGTGCGTACACCATCTGGCTCTCCAGGTGGACACAGTGCAGAGAGAACTGCGTCCGGTGCTCGAGCTCCTGTGCCTGTTTCATAGGGTCCACCTGTAATGACAGCACCAGAAAAAAAATCAATAATACTAATAAAAAAAAAAAGGGACGCTGAAGGCTTCCGGAATTCCACAATATGGACAAAGTAATATTACACAGTCCTGATTCCTCATCAGAACTTATAGACACACGCAATAGTTTTCTTTGCTGTCACGGGAGCTACTTTTTCACTGTCTTGTGATGTGCGTTATCACTCGGTGAAGCATGTGCTTGCACTTGCACGCAGCTTCGTGAATGATTCAGTTTGTTCCACAAACTCTACATGCTCGGTGGCTATCTGAGTACATTCCAGATCGCATGCGAGCTTCAGCGATAGAACTAGAACGTACTGTAATGCATGTATAGCTGGTGAATTTCACCACCAATCAGTTGTTTGATGACCAACAACTGTATTCTCCGCTATTCTCCGCTTTACTTGCTCCACCATCCTGACCAAATGACAATATGTTCTCAAAGGACAAAGAAAGTGGCATACATGCTCAGTTTGACTTTTATATAAAGTTCACTGTTTAAAGCTTACAACGATTCTTATCTTTAACGAAATTACTTGCATTATATTCTCTTTCAGTGCCATGTATGGGATCTGTTTTGTTCATTGTGACCAGTGATGACAAAGAAAAAAAAAAAACAGCAGACTGTATTAAATGAATATGGAGCCCTCAATACTAATTTAGTATTTATTCTACCTCACAGTGCAGTACGTACTGCACATTGTTAAAGATGTCCAATCTGGTAGTGGCACTGCTGTGCTTCAGTGTTCGAAATGGTGAAACTTTTTTTTGCTTGCAGTCAATGAGTAAATTGTGCAAGTTCAAGTGAATGATTCAATTCTTATGCACAACTGAAACACATGACCAACTTCAGTATAGATATTTAATTGCTCTAAACAGCATGGCTCAGTAGAATATATTCGAAGAGACGTAATGTCACATTATCGCAGTGATGTGTCCAGTGCCTTATAAGTAGGCTTGCTATAATTTCAGCTCTGATAATTCAAGCTTTTGCTTAATTCACACAAATTTCAAATTTTAATTGGCCTGTTATGCTTTCAATGTATTTAAAAGCTGCCTATTTCAAACTGCACCATTCAAACAATTCTGTTGATATTTTTTGCTTATCCTTGCCAGAAATATTGGCAGCTTTCGTTCTTTCAAGCTGAACGTTCATGCTCATATATTTTTTAATAGCCCAAAATACTAAAGCCTGTCAGCCCTTGTCAAAGCATTAAAAACCACTAGCACAAAAAGAAAGACAATGAGGCGGCAACTGTGCGCATGATAACTGCCCATCTCAGTTTTTCCTGGTATCTTGCACCACGCCATACTGATTTCTCGCACCTGACAATTCAAAGTTCTCATAACTGACAAAATTCCAGGGTACCCTTAAAATCTTGGCACATAATGTATTTACCAACAGCTGATCTCCACCTGAAGGCCATGTGCTGATGCAGAAACCTAAATTTCTACCACCTGAAATGGACGTCAAATTACAATGAATGTACATCTACTTACTGCTCCGAATGAGTTGGAGGACTTCTTCACCATTCTATTGATGGCCTTGTGGTGCCCGAGGACAACGCCGCTTTCGTGACGATCACATAACGCCTGTTAACAGAGTGCCATAGTGAACATTGGAACAGTGCATAGATATTGCAAGGATTACAGCTTCTACCTAACACAGTTTAGCAAGGAAGGAATATGTCAATTTCACAAACAAAGGAGGCTCAACTGACCTTGTAGGCAACTAGAAGGTCGAGGAATAAATTCAGCTCTTCTAGAACTTCTTCCTCTTCATGAAGAGACTGGAAAAATGTCAATAAAAATACAGTGCACTCTGATAGATGCTGATCTTGATACAATTAGATAAGAAACAGCATTACAGAGGCACTTAAGTTTCCTTAATTAAGAGCACTGAGTGTGGAAGCATGACCTGTCTGGGTATGATGAGTGTATCAATGCCCTTACTGCTTTGGTGTCACATGATCACTGATGTCACGTGATCATGTGACGATGTCATCATCAGATGACAGCTCATCAAAGCAGCACCGTGGTGTTGTTACTAATCTCATCACATGTCACGTGATGATGTGACGACGATGTCACCATACAGCTCATCACCTGGTATTGCTGTTTTCGGTACCATCCACGCTGGACAGTGTACAATGCCACATCTTCTGTCCGATCAGACAAATAATGTTTTCACTTGAATATAAATACCCAATAACTAACTGCATGCTTGTGAACACGATGCCTCCCTGCGACATCACATGCTACTAACCTGTTCAGAATGAGCTTCGTGAATTGGCAGGAGGAGGCCCTGTAAAGATCGCAACGCCTTCTGCACAGTGTTCCAGGCATCGTTTCCACCCGTCGCCCAATCAGACTCCAACTTGGATATGTTGCTCAGTGTGCTGCACATTGCAACAAACACGTCATCGTCGCAGCCCTCAAGCCCAAGGCTCAGCAAAATGAAAACAACAAAAACAAAGCAATTCAACACAACCTCTTCACGTGTGTTCACAAACTACAAATTTGTGGCCCTTAACTGCTCATACAGTAGAACCTCATTATATCAGGGTTATTGCTTTCAAGTTCTGACTGCCTGTGAAATCACAACTGCAGTGAAATTCTAAATGCTTTTATCTAAAACATGCAGGCAGACTTCCCAGCTACCTCTCTATACAGTCGCCGCTTCGATCAAGACATCTGCCATAGCGAGGTACTAACATTCCTATGACCTCCTCGTGGAAGGCAGCCGCCTGGTGGCTATCTTTTGCTTTCAAGGTTCTTTTAAAGGGCCCCTAAACAACCCTGAGGTCCAAATATTGTTTTAAAGATATAACTACGCTCCTGTGCGATGTGAACATGCTCCCCCGCAAGAATTTTGCGAATAGGTGGAATAATGAAGTTAAGCGGGTTTAGGTGGCTGCTTGCGTCGGTTTCGTTTTCTCGCTCAGCCTCTCCCCCCCCTTCTCTCGCGAGGAGAGGGTAGGCGCAGCACGCCGTCGAGACTCCGGCCCACTTTTGACACGACATGACGTGAGCAATTGACGTCATCGATGCTTGGCTTGTGCTGAAGTCCGGTTGCTCCTGCACTCACGCCGGTGGGATGGCCAGAGGACCTGACAATACACCTGGTTTCGACCAATAAACGAGCTACAACTGTGCAAGGTTGTTCGCGGTAGAATGTGACGACACCTAGGATGCGAGGACGACTGGTCAATTGCAGGAAAGAGGCGCGGGAATTGTTTTTTGAAATACGGCGCCCATGTGGTGCGCAGCGCTGTCATATTCGCAGAATGCGATCGCCGCAGCCTTCTCTATGATTGAGTCAGCTCGTTTGGCCAGCTTAAAAAAAAAGTAGGAGCCTGTTTAGTGGCCCTTTAAGTGAAAAAAACACGTGAAAACTGCCTACATGTTGCACACAAACTTTCAAGCATTTACAATTGGAAGATCCTGATGAAAGTTTGCATAGAGTATCTCTGATTTCTGGGATTTTGCGTCCCAAAACCAGCTCTGATTATGAGAGACGCCGTAGTGGAGGGCTCCTGAAATTTCGACCACCTGGGGTTCTTTAAGATGCACTGTCATCGTACAGTACAGTGGCCTCAACATCTCGCCTCCATCGAAATGCAGCTGCCGCGGCCGGGATTCTATCCCGCAACCCTCGGATCAGCAGCCGAGTACCATAGCCACTACACCACCGCGGCGGGGTGCACAGAGTATCTCTGGACAATACAGAATTTTGATGTCTAAGAAAGAATTTCTGTTCTGTAATTTGAAATGCGAGTATGGGAAATGTAGAGTATAGAACGATCACCCCTGAAATGTAGCAAATTAACATGCTATTTCCACATTCTAGGTAGTTTTCAGTACACTACTGCCCATGTGCAGCAAAATGAGCCATATTGGAATGATGTGTGAAAACTTTTACTTGGCTAAGAAGTGTGCACGGAAGACCCTATATTTTGTTATCATAGCTCTTATAACTCAAGAACCATTACAGATAAAGGCAATTACATTCCTTGAAGTCAGCATCACAAACTCCATTAGCGGTACAAATTTCAGAGTTCTAGGCCAAGAAATAGAGGAATCCTTTCTCAAGGAGCGCAAGCCTTTCGAGGAGTAGATGCATGAGCCTTAATTAAGCTCATGCCTCTAAGCCAAGGAGTGTACAACAAGCAGTGCACATCGCAAAGACTCGACACAAACCGTGCGAGGTAGGACTTCAGCGAGAAACCACTCACGCAAACTCCTTGCTGACAACGAGGATGTCCACGGCGGCCATCTTGGACCGGTCAACCATGCGCTGCGAGGCCTCGCGTAGCTGGCTGAGGCAGATGTACACCTGTCGCAGCTGCTCCCGCGCCATGGCAAACTGCACCGTAGTGTCGCTGGACACCAGCTCCTACGCTTTCAGACCAAGAGAGGACAAAAGTTGGGTCTCCAGAAGCCCCTGCGTGTTGTTTGTAGGGCCACGCGAATATTCCAGAATTCCTAATACAGCATGTTTTCGTGTTTTTTTTTTTCATTAGTTTTTCTCTTTCCTCTTTGCTCTGTTACCATTTTGTTTTTATTGACGCATGTGTCTCTCATTGTCACAATCTGGTAATTTAATGGCCGATTGCTCTGCTGTGCAGATAAAATGGTTTTGTTATCATGTGACGAAGTCGGCAGCTATGCATACCCTCGGATCAGCAGCCGAGTTCCACAGCCACTAGACCACCGTGGGGGCAGGGGAGCTTAAGCAGCTATACAATGATCTTTCGACTAAGTGAAAAGTTGTTCGCATGCGAACAATCCATTTGTTGCTGGTGCTCCATTGTTACTTTTGATACTCATACAGTTGAAACCCCTTATAAGAGGCACTAATATATAAAAGACAAATGGGTATAAGATGATGATGATGATGATTGTGGTTCGGTTAGGAAGGGACGCTACTTTCTGCAGCCCATGTAGGGAGCACGGCTAAGCATCCGTGGGGGTGGGGGAAAGGGAGTGAAAGAGATAGAGAGGAGAGAAAGGCTGTAGTGGAGGGCTCCGGAAATTTATACCACCTGGGGTTCTTTAACGTGCACTGACAACGCACAGTACACGGGTGTCTGGCATTTTCGCCTTCATCGAAAATGCGACTGCCGCGGCCGGGATCGAACCCGCGTTTTTTGGGTGGCAGCCTAGTACCGTAACCACTACACCACCGCGGCGGACAAATGGGTATAGGAAACGACGATTAGTCACATGGTTAGCTGCCCCATCTCTCCGATTACTTGGACCTCTTTTGTAACAGACATCCCTGAGGACAATTGCTTACAAAGGACAAAACTATCACTAAACTTTGGTCTACAGTGTTTCTTGTAGCAGATATCTTGACTAAATGCAGCACTGCTGACCGATAACTGCAGTTAATTCAATGAGGAAGCAAGGACAATGATAACGAAGCAATGTGACAAGGTTTTCGTGGAAAAAAAAAAAACATGAATTCTGCTTTGAGTCGCACAGTCCACCAAATGAATCTAACATGAAGGCAAATGGTATACAACAAACCCTTTGCGACACCCTGTGGTCTTTTGTGGTCAATTTGGTCGTAGTGCACCTACACCGAAAGAAGGGTTGGTCAGAAAACGAAAACATAGCACCATGCTTATAAGAGGCCACTCATTTAAGGGACAAAGTGCTCCCTGAGGCATGTCTCTCATAAAGGGGTTCAACTGTTATTGTGACATGAACATTACTTCATATTCTTTGTAATAACAGCAGGCAAACATTTGAAACATTCACTTTGATCTGCTCCTGGCCCTTCTGAATTTATATTCAATTTGGTTTTCAAACAATCATTATTTGCATGGCCCTAGTTGTTTGAGCAACCTTCAGGCATTCCTAGGAAAACCAAACTGGAAAGAATAAATCATGAAATGGCACTCACGTCCGACCTTCGTGCGACCTCGCTGGTAAGGAACTCATCAGGCACATTCTTGCAGTACTCCTTGAGGCGTGTTTGAACATCCTGCACAGTGCATCAAGACATGTTTCAATGCAGTTAATCAACCTTACATAATCTATACAGCATAATGAACTATTGCTTATAGTTAAGTGAGAGACAGTGGTACAAACACATGTTTATAATGAATTTTCTATAGTAATGAAGCTTCTTTTATGTCAGACGTGACTTTGTTGCAACAAGGTTTGCATTTTGTCCAGCTAAAAACATTAGAACATATACTAGTACTGCCTTCAACCCCACCAATAAATTCACATTGCATCTGGGATATTTTTTTGACTGCAACAAGTCTTGAAAAGCAAACCTACATATTATACAGCAACAATTCTGTTAGCACTCAATTTATATAACCTGATGCATAATTAGCTAAGCTTAATTACTGAACCTGAATAACTGATCAGTGGTGGCAAAGTGGTAAGTATGTCCTTGAAATTATCTAGATGAGGGAAAAAAAGAAAAGTCATCACAGGAGCTTTTGTAAGACCTGCACGAACAGATAACCTTTAAGGGGGGACACTGCTCTTAGAGATAAAATTTCATGAAAAAAAAATCTATTTTTGGAAAGTGGTATTTTTGCAATATACAGGCAGTGCTGCAGATGCTGACCAAATTTCTCATATCTCGGACTGATATTTCAGCCACAGTAGCAGTTTATATCCCCAAGGCAAGCTATATTTTGGCTATCAAAAAGCAAGAAAAATGGGCTTTTTTCATGCCAGATTGCTGCTGAGCAACATATGTTGCAGTAGTAGGCATTGAGGTTATATCCCCAATAGCCACGAATCACCTGCAAGTATATTTCAATACTCTGTAATACATTTGGTTCAAAATGAGCTTTATTTGTTTTCTTGTTTTTCTCATAACATGCTTTCACTCACTCTGCTTGTTTAGTGTGGCAATTTCTCAAAGTCTAGAAGAGATACAGCTGTAATTTTTTTTATATGTGATGCTGAATGCATAGAGCTTGAACTGCTGCAAGCAGATTGTTCTTTTTCTCTTTCTATAATTTTTTATCTGCTTTTGTTCAAGTTCATTAGTAGCTGTGGCATAAACATTTAAGTTTTGATGAGCTCCTAAATTATTTGTTGTTGGATTTGAAAACTGCTTGCAGCAGTTCATTCCTTATGTATTCTGCTTTGCATTCATGCCCTAAATTGAACTTTCTGCCCAGTTGATTTTTATCTATTGTCTTACCAATTATCAGTAATTAACACCTAATTATTTTGATATCTAATTGAGTGACAGAAAAAATAACTGCATTTTTGAAATCAGCACAAGAAAATAGCTTCAGGTACCATGTCCCCCCTTAACTTTCACTCGCAAGGAAAGTGTAGCCTGTAGTTCCTCTCTACCAGTGTGAGCATTATGCTCGTTATTCAAAATTAAGATTAACCATTTAAATGGGCTGTGAAAAGAATATGCAGCTCCCCAGTTGCAATGTTCACTGCTTCAATGAGCATTCAACATGCCGATTGCAAAATATATTGGTGCAATATTCAGTGTACAGTTAATAACACCCGTCTGAAATCCTAGAGTTTTTGCACTCCGAAAAGACTATGTGACACCACAGGCCAACGAAAACATTTAAGAACACAAACATACCCTTCCTTAACTTTTGCTCACTCTAAAACAGTAAATTTACATGAAAGCTACAGCGTAACAAAACGAGCCCGTGTGGTGCCGCCGTACGGAAGCAAGGTTGGAGGGCAGTTTGTTTTTCCATGACCTTCGAGGGCATGCCAATCTTCGAGGCCATGGTGGTGACTAAGATGATCCCTGCTCGCAAATGTGCGCTGGAAATTGAAATCGCATTTCTCATCGCTCTAAAGCAACCAACACGGTGGAACGAAACAGTGTACGCCATAAATTGGAGCGCCAGAGCTCTGAACAGACACGATGTACAAACATTTTGGAAAACGTCTCATGACCTCTTTAATTGCCCACTTTGAATAATGGATCAGAAAGATGAAATTGATGTTGACATTTCATGTAGACTTTCTGAATTATAGACGACAGAAAATACAGCTAAATTTATGAAGAGTAAGCACATTATTTTTTGTTCGTTTAAAAGAAGGATATTCATGTAATAGCACTCTTAAAGCGGGAAGGTGGAGAAGCTCAACCATTTTTTATTAAAGTGCCTAGTAATAGCTGACAATCCACGCACTTTTTAGTTCTGTTTTGTTCTGCAAGCGTTTCAGTGCTTCTAAATGTACTGATAATAAAAATTTTATGATTGCTATGTCTTCCACTGTGGTAAGTGAGTACACTAGGAGCAAAACTAAAATGCATGGTATATTAATCAGGCAAAAAAGAAATCTGATTTTACATCTTATCATTTTAGAACACTAACACACAGCATTACAGCACTGCAGCAACAATCATACAGCATTAATCATACACGCTAAGCACAGCTTAGCAATGAGTAGTAATCGTCAGCTTCTATCAATGATAGATACTTAGCAGCGGGACTGCAATCAAACAACATGTGAACTGACGACTGTCAGCTTAGCGGAAAATGCCACTGCAGTCCACTACAAGCAAGAATTCTAGTGACAAACAGCCTCTGAACTTACCGTGCCACTAAACGTCAGGAATATGTTGACTGCTTTGTCCAGCCCCAGGATGGGATGCCTCGCGACAAGCGTGAGAAATCTCCTCAGCGCCCGCCTCCGCTCCTCAATAAAATGAGAGTCAGCTGCAGTGCAATGAAAACAAAGGGAGTCACAAGTTCTGTTGCCTAGAGAAACTGCCTATCTTGAGATTTCCACGCTCTTAAGCCACAGCGATATACACTCGAACCTCCTTATAACATAACTGGAACACACTCATATGTTCCAGGGTTCTGGGCTCACAGTTTAAACAAGTGCTTCACCATGGTAAAAAAACGCCTTGCAAAAAAGGAGTTCACCTGTTTTTCAAGAGATGGCGCTTCATTCGTAAACAGAATGTGCGCAACGCAGTGAGAAATTGTACACCATAGTGTGATACAAAACCTTGTTGGGCAGTGCCTCACCACACTAATTTAATGTATCAGTATTTCTCTTGCACCAAAGTAAAATTTCGAATGCTTCTTTTTTTGGCCCCAGTTGGTTTTTCCCTAGCTTCAATTTCCTCCTGTCACGTCGTCTATATGATACAATTGTTGCTACTGTCGTTACCTATACAGCCACTTATGAAACATGATGCACTCACTTAGACGGACTTACAGATGACAAATCATGAAGCGCAAGGAAACAATTGCTCGTGATGTGCAAATGCCCTCCCCCAAGTGAGCAGATGTTACAACTGATACATACCCATTGCCCGCTTCGGTGGCAGCTGAGGTACCGCTCGGTAGGGGAAACGTTGCACCAGGATGTCAAACAGCGTCACGAAGTCATTGTACCGTCGCTCCACACGAGACTGGTACCTCTGCAAAACACAAACACCAAGCGTGAATGCAGCAAGGCCAAACAAGGAGCTGCTCCAAAAGGTCACATAACCATGCTGCAAGGATCACCTCGAGAATGGCACAGGTAAAGTAAAAGAAACTAGTAAATAGAAAAAGCATCAGTTGAATACATACTGGCCCTATCGCTTGTGGTTGCAAGAGGAGCAGCAGAACAGCTGCTATAAAGCGGGTAAGTTCACACCAGTGAAAAGTGAAAGGAGAGCGAAACGCAAGCATTCAGTAATACTGTCAGTAATATCCGCTGATTATGCCACAGTGAATGAATGGTAAGTGAACACAGTCATCATGGCAGGTGAAGATACAAGCTGGAGGCTCCAAATAGTAATGTCATTCCACAGGCGACTGCGACACTGTGTGATATTCTATTCCTGCACTGAGCTGAGGGATGGTGGTTGCCAACCATGGAGTTGGCGGAGTCCTTATTCTGGTCCACAGTAGCAGTAGCAGGATTCAAACATCGCAGAAGTGCATGAGCCAAGCACTGTCTTTGCAAAGACAGTGCTTGACCAGTGCATTTTTCTTTCTCTGTGTTTGCACCTTGCATTTTGCTGTTACATTAAGTTCCAACTCAGGTGTTGTGCTGCTCTCGACCTGGCCTTCTTATGTAGCCTACTTCGTCCCACCCTTCAAAATGAAAACACTAACATCATTGTGACAGCCACGTGTCTTGACCACTCCTCCTCATGTAAATGTCTACAAGTCGGCATGCACTGAACTACCAGTTATTACTGTATTTACTCGCATAATGATCGCACTCGCGTAATAATCGCACCCTTAAATTTTGTCGTCAAAATTCTATTTTTTGTCCCCCTGCGTAATGATCGCACCCCGAACTTGCCGCAGCGATATGTCGTGTGCCAAGTCTAGCTGAGGATCATCATGTTTACCATCTGTCGAACGTTACGTAAATAACTCTTCAAGGCTCACCAAGTGAACTGCACGCACCAACCAGATGCCAAAGTTTTGCCCACCTTTGGCGGAAACGTGCCGTATTAGGATAGCAGTAAAGACAAATGCCGTAGTTTTCACCACGCCAACAGCTTCAAGAAGACGGGCATATCTAACGCGCTTGACGGAACGGAAGATAACTTTCTGTGGGACTGCGATGACACTGCCGGTTCCGACAGGGAATCGAGCGGCGACAACACTGATGCCAGTGACTCTGAATGAAAGTTAGGGAGTCAGTGAATGAAAAAAAATTAAAGGGCAGTATGCAATGCATGTAGTTCCTGCGTAACGTGTGCGTTTATTACAAAGGTGAGCCTTGCTCTACCTTTATTTTTGGTTATGTTCATGACAGCTATCGTAAGAATTCTGATACGCGACTTGGCTGCGTTCTCGGTGCTCAAAATATTATTTCACGGAAAATTTACTCAAAATATTATTTCACGGAAAATTTACCCCACGTAATAATCGCACCCCAAAATTTGCGTCGATTTATTTTTTAAAAAAAGTGCGATCATTATGCGAGTAAATATGGTAAATCAGCTTCAGTCAATTTTCTTTTTGCTAATTATCAAAAGGAAAAGATGCATATTTTTGTCTGCAGAATCTAAACAAAAGGCTCATGCTAGTTTCTGAAAGAAAGAAGGGTACCTGTTGGGCTTTTCACTGTTAAGGCACGGTATCCACTGCCACTACGACAGCAATGTTTACCGTTACACCACACGAATGAATGACAATTAGTGACTCATTACAAAGTGGTAGGCTAGTGATGCAGGGGACACAACTGACCTGACTAGAAACCTCGTAGACAACATGCTTGAGTATGATGCCTTTCTTCTCGGGTACCAAGGTGACGCGGATGGTGTCCTGTGCCACCATCTGCGCATAGCTGGTGTTGAGAATGCGTGGATCTGGACCGCCGGACTTCAAGTCCAGGCTCATCATCCTGCGTCCTGTCAGGCCCAGCTTCTCGCGAAGTTCCCCTGGACTTGGTAGCGATGGGTGTGGCAACACTGAGGAAGACAAGCATCAAGATGCAACAAGATGTCAAACGCCTGCATGCTCGGGAGAGCTGGTATGGGACATCTGTACTGGTTGCCATTTTTGCCCAACAATACAACAGGCTCTCCAGGGGGTATTTATATGGGTGGATGACCTTAAAGAAACACTAAAGAGCAAAAAGATTTTACATGTATTACTAAATTACCCTTTCACAATACAGTCTGATCTCGTTATAACCAATTCTCTATGACATGGAAACAGCTTTGTTATAGCCGATAATTCGCTATACATGTATAATTGTAGCGTTGTTCTAGTAGCAGCATTATTCTTCATTTTTTCGTTACGACCAATAATTCGTTATATCCGAGTTCGCTATAACTAGGGTCTGGCTGTACCAACAGCACTACTCTTGCCACTAGCGAACGCTTAGTTAGCTAGAAAACACACAAAAAGAAAATACAGGTGACGACGCGCCTTCATGTCCCCACATCAACTTGTTGAGACGTCAGATTTTGAAGGCACCTGCTCCGGCGTACAAAAGTATTTCCCACTAAAAATGAACAACATTGTGTTGTAGGGAGGCCAGAGACTTAATATAGCAAGTTTCATCAAATTTCCTTAAGCTAATGTGGCCAAAATAACAAGGAAATACTTTGAAATCCGTGACATCACGCTTATGTTCGGGTGCCTAGGTCCGGGTGCGAAATTCGATAATTAAACTTTAACCTCCATTTTCTCTCCTAATAGAGAACCTATGCGGGTGAAATCAACAACAATAGCGTTCTCAAATAATAATATATCGGCTTACAACTGATTCACTGTTTCTCTTTGTGTCCCTTAAAGTTGAAAAATTAGACACACCATGTCAATAATCAGACATGCATTGACATTTATCGTAGCATTGTTTTACTAGAAAAGAATGTATAATGTACAGTCACACAAATATGCAACACTGAGCTCACCACCTCTATAGTCGGCTGGTTTGCATATAAAAAAGAGAAAAAGAAAACAGTGAATATAATAACTCTTGTATAAAGGTGATTGACGTTGCAGTTATCGGTCTGAATGTGCCACAATGAAAAGTAACCGCACATGATCCATCCATAGAAAGCTCTTTGCATCCGAATCAACCAGACAAATGACATCACACAAGCAAACATTTCTGTTGGCCAAGAAACTGGAGAGTGATGGACAATCTTGGATGTGGACCAGCGACCAATCCACCATATAAAGAAAAACTGGCCAGGCCAGTCGAAAACTAGCCAGGCAACACTGTCCCCTCCACGTCAGATATTTGAACCAAACCATCGCTCAGCAACAAAGTACTAGTTCATGTGCACGGAGTGCATACCTTCAAGGTTAAGCAGTGTCTTCTCGTCCAGCTGCCGACCTTGCTGTGCAATCGCAACAAGCGCAAGGCTTCTGTAGAGGCTTGTTGGGGTCACAGGCCCCTGCTTGGCACCGGCATACTCACACACCTGGAGAGCAATGTTTCATGGCCACATTCAGCATGTGCAAACAAATACACCCCAGTATGAATTTCCCTGGCCACTGCACTCACTATCTACTCTATTACAGATGTGAGAAGTTGCACAGAATACATCAACAAACAAGGAGACTAATAAAATAAGGAAGTGACGGCCTTTGAACAATTGTAAAAAAAAAAAAAAATACACGTGTACACCTGATGCAGCAAAGGCGTACAGACAACGAGATTTCCGAAGGCTGCAGGTATACTTCTTGTGACATAGAAACTGAGCGAGTTGAAATTTTCACAATGACAACTAACAGACTGCAATCCTCGATTTTGAGCTACATGCACATGAAGAAAGAAAAAAGTCTTATATTGTAAGATCTGTGGCCCATATACCAAACCATGGCCCATAATTCACAGGTGTGCAATTAAAGTAGCATGGCCTATTATAGCTCTAAACAGAGCTGTCACACAGAGTCACATGGCGCCATCTTATAGCCTTATTGGTGTAGAACGCCAGCCAGCTTGCTCTACTCCCTTGCCATTCGCATACGTTTATGATGTTTTAACATAAAGTAATAGCAAAAGTGCCCATTTTTCATTCCCATGAACGGTGTACGAAGCTGTACCTGTGAGCTGCAATTCCAGAATGATAAAGGGGTACCCAAAGTCCTAGCACAATTGTTTTCTGTACACATAATATGCATAAACAAAATCAAGATGGTAATTCCACTCTGTAGTTACACCACATGACACGAATGATGACTCATCTGAAATGTCCTGCATCCAACTTGTTTATTGATGACGTCTTACACTGAACACCAGAAAAAGAAGTGCTATTTGTACCATTATGGGTTGAATTTTTAGCAGTAGCACCTGAAACACGCAAATGCTCTAGTACATTGACAATGGTCCATAAACATACTGTTGCTGAGATACGGGCATGAAATGTGAAGCACAAAGTTTTCATCGTTGCTTTAGACATGAATGATGAACCTTTTCTTTCTCTGTACAAATGCAAGCAGCGCTCTTAAGGAATAATTGATTGCCCTGAAGAATGATGCTGCTCTTCATTGTACATATCAGCTGGTGCAAAATCAAGTGCAAAATTAGTTTATTGTGCACCTTGTTCACATTTCCTTGTTACTCATCAAGTCCCCCAACATCTTACTTTCTTTTGGAAAGAGCAGTGAAATGGGTTAGTAGGCCAACACTCGTGACTGGATGACAATGTGATGCACTGCCCATTAAATAATACATAACGACATTTCCTGTCTAGATTTGTCGTTTCCTTTGCTCTATATATTTTACTAACTACCCCTTTCTACTGAGCTTTTCCATTTACAACCAACAGGCATTGTGGCCGTTTTTCCCAACGGCAGTTTCCAGCTAAAACATTTTCTTTCTTTCTGCAGCTGTTCTGCTATATTCAGATATAACAACAGTGCTTTAGACAACGCCCAACCTTCCTTCTGATAATTAGAATAAACAGGTGTGGTCTCCGTCAGATTCAAGTTATACAAACTGTGTTTCAGGTTCTACCCTGCGTTCCCAAATGGCCCTTTACTGCTCTTGTGCTTGGAATTATCAGAGCAGCTGATAAACGAGACAATTGGTTTTGAAAAAACCGCCAACTATATGAAGCAAAAAATAGCCTCAACGGACCACATCTCCCACAATGCCACCTCATGCTGATGGCAGGACAAAACAGCCTCTCTGGTAAGAGTCAAGCGAGGTTTCGTTATCTGGTTGAGATTTTGCTTCAGCAGCTTCTGCACACCTGACCGCTAAACGTCGACGATGCGTAAACACAGGATCCATGCATATTCTCTGTTCATATCTGAGGAGTAGTGTTCATGCATGACCATCCTACAAAAACAGGTAACTAGCCATTGTTCCAATGGCATACATGCTTTTATCATATGACATGAATCAACGTCAACACAGTATCAGTCATGGTGTCGATATGGAGACACAGTGTGTTACATTGTTCTATTTAGTGATGACAAGGAAAACATTCCAGGCGTACTGCTGCATGCAAAGGCAACCTTCGGCTAACCATAAACAATGGCATAAATCAATGACATTTCCGGCACTTCCTGGCAAAACTTTCTGGTAGTGCTACTGCCATCTTATGGTCAGCCACTAGGTAATTTCCTGGTATACTTAACTGTTGAAAGCAGTGGCACACAATACCGCTCAAGAATGATATGGTATCCCTCTAAAATTTTACTTAATGCTGTCAATACCAGAAGAAGACATCTTCACATCCACAAGTGCTTTCAAACTTCAGCATAAAAAAATTGCGGTGACCAATCCTGGAAACTGAAGATCTTGCGTGCAGCTGGGCATTGCAGTAGCCACCATGGCAGCGTGGAGAGCAGTGTGCAACAACCCAAATGAAGCTCTTCACTCGTTAAAACAAAAAAACTTAATTTAAATTATAAGCAGCCTTTGCTGCCACCCAACCAGGAAAGCAGGTACGTGAACTTGTTTGGATAATTAAGGTACACCTCGAAACGGAATAAGAGGGTTCAGCTCACCAACACTCGGTGCACAGAGATGCATCCATTATCTCTCAGCCCGAGCCATTCCAGCGTGCCTCTGTGTGCTAGTTCTAATCACGCATATCCCCATGCAGATAGAAAATGGGACAAGGAAAAAAAAAAAAAAAACGCTTCCAGTGCATAATCCCGTTTCAACATTTTTTTTTTGTTATCTTTACCAAACCCTCCCACATGCTAAGGCTGACACAAAAGCCCCACCAAGAGGCGTATATGAAAGAATGGAGGGGCAACTTAATACCGATTCGCCTTATCTGCGAAAGGCGACACTGTAGCTCGTCGCGTCTATCTTCGAAGCAGCCCACGTGACGACACATCCTCTCCTCGGCCCGTTTCAACCCCTCCAAATCGGATCCTTACATTCATCCCCCCCTCCCCCCCACCTTCCTCCATCTCTCCGCGAAAGACGTGCGTAGGAGTTCTGATAATTGCGCGCCTGTACGAGATCACGCACTGTAAGGCAAGGACAATTGGGGCCAATGGCTATTCCGTGACGCGCATCGGCTGCGCGTCTTTCACATGCATGTAGACGCGCGGGCTTTGCCAAATATAGATGGTACGACATGAATGGAGGGTACAACTACAAACACGCTACGCGGACGGCACACGCTGCGTCGGTTTAGAACGCAACGTGCGTTGATGTCAACAGATTTCCCGCCGTTAACTCAAGCGTGGAACGCGCGCGGGATCGCCGGAAAAGCCCTGAAATGATGCGCCGAGAAATTGCCTCACGTAGTTCAACGCCCGAGGGGAAGTAAACTTCGGTAATCCGTCAAAAGCAGAGAACTACGCTTGCTGTACAGCTGAACGAGCGGCGGCTCTTTGATCGCAGTGATCCGAAAGTAAAACGGGAGACATGAACCATGCATGAATCACGCGCATGAACTCTCGCGGGGTGTTCCGAGAGTTCGCCGAAAAGCCCTGTGCTGGCCCGCGCATGAAGACGGCGTCGCTGAATCCACCGAAAAGGACATGCATACATTTGCATATGCCACAAGTGCCTCAGATACGCACACACTGTGCTACCCTTTCGGCGCGCAAGCGGACAACAAACTTGCCGAACGGGTTTTCCAGCTGAGCTCGCCGCAAATGACTTTCGCTCGGGGCGCGCCATCGACGAAGAAAAAAACGCGGTCAGTTGAGGAGAGGAAAACAATGAAGCAGTAAAAGAAAAGGGTCATCTTTATCCAAGTCCCTCCACACCCCAAGTCCGGACACCCCCACGGCCACGATCTTATACGCGACAAAAGGAGGCGTTTCCCCGCCTCTACTGCCCTCGTTCC